>JAKSZT010053785.1:7240753-7352657 GCA_026826555.1 Tolypeutes matacus
GCATTTTAAAAATCCTCCATTCACTCATTCATCTATGTAGCAAATATTTATTGAGTACATCTTACTAGACCTCGCTGAAGGCGTTGAGGAAGAAGTAGTTAACTGTAATTGCTCACATGCAACCTACATTTCTAGACAGAAAAGAAGAAAAACAGTTGTAGGCAAAACCAATTGTTATTTACTTTGTATGTACCAGGATATCCATACAGATTATTACAGCCAACATTAGTTTTGATTGATCAATATCCATACCTTACCCTGTTTCAGATTTTGAATAGCACTCCTGAATGTAGGTAAATCCTAACCTTAGTTTTATCAACAAGTTTCCATAGAGAACAAGAGATAGGCAGGAACTCAGTCTCGGGACTTCAAGTCCAGTGCCCTTTCTTTTTGAAATATAATTCTGAATTTAAGAACAAAGTCCTTTTGACTTTGTTCACAGTGCCCGTTTTCTTCCCTTCTGTGGTTTTTGAAACCTTATTTCTAGCTTAACTGCTACATCTTCCATGGAGATGGAGACTTCTCTGATCTCTCCAAGTAAATTCCATTACTTTTTACTTTTGCATTTTTCTTAAACATCTGTTAGAATCCTTATTTCATATTGCTTCACTTGTAGGTAGTTTACATATCTGTCTCTTTTATTAAACTCTATACTTTTTTAAATAAAGGAAGCTATCTTATTTATATTTGTATTGCCAGCACCTAGAAGGATTTCACAATAAATGAAATCAAGGAAAATATCTTAATTATATTTGTATCCCTATCACATAGTAGGATCTCGGTAAATGTTGAAATAAAATGACTGATTAATCATCAGGAGATTTGCAAAAGGTCTTACTCCTTGGAATCTAAGCAAGTCCTAGATATAATTCTCTTCATAGATTAGTATAAACTTGCATTCTTGTGTAGTAAAAGAGGAAAGTTGAAATAAACCAATAGAATAGGTTGTAGCATTCTTTAGTACAGGGGTACCTCAGTACTCATCATTAATTGATTCTGGGAGGTGCGATGAGTACCAAAAACAACAAATACCAAACAAAATTTTCTGATAAGGAATAATGTAAATAAATTTAATGTGTTCCCAAACCAAAGACCATGCACATTATTCACGCAATACATAAAAAAATAGCATTGTATATCATTCATGAGAAATAAACATAAAAATTAATAAACACTTAGATGAAATAAAATAAGAACTTCACTTTATCTGTACTGAGAAGAGTCCATGGCCTAATGGGAGGAGATTGGTGAGGAGGAGAGGTTACATGGAGTGTTGCTTGGAAGGAGAGTCCCCCTCCAATAGAACATCAGACACTTTGCACTTCAGGTGTTCTTTCTCTTTTCTGCCTTTTTTCAACTTGCACCACAGGCTCTGACACACTCTTTGTCACCTTCACTAAAAACTTATCCAATGAGGACTGCTTCTGCCTTTTCAGAATTCCTTGAAAGTGTGAAATTGTTTGGTCATTCAACAGATTTACATTTCTGCTTGTTAGAGCTTTTTCTGGATAGTACTTCTCCACAAAGTTTTGAACTTCTGCCCATTTTGCACACAGTTATTTTATCAAGGAACTGGGGACATATCCTCCCTTATCTCCTCCTCACCAGAAGAAATCTCTTCAGCCACCTCTTGTTGCTGCTCCTTCTGTAGTTCCTGCAGCTCCTCAGTTCTGAACTCTTCACAGTGTTCCTTCACTAACTCCTCAACATCAGCAGCATCAACCTCCAGACCCATGGATTGGCCCCAAGATACAATATCCTGCGCAACTGTGCCCTCTGTACCTGCAGGCTTGAGGTCAGCCTCAAAACCTTTGAAGTCTCTCTGAGCCACAGCTTCTGGCCACAAATTCTTCCATGCTGAATTCATTGTCCTATAAGAGACTTCGTTCCAGGCCTTACCAATAAGGTTAAGGCACTGCAGGATATTGAAATCCTCCTTCCAGAATTCTATGAGGGTCAACTGGGTGTCAGAGGTGATCTCAAAGCACCTCTGGAAAAGCGCCTTGGTGTACAACTTTTTGAAGTTTGATATGACACGCTGGTCCAAGGACTGGATGAGAGGAGTAGTGTTGGGGGACAAGACCCTTACAGTGATGAAGCTGAACTCCTCCAGTAAGTCATCCTCCGAGCCTGGAGGGTGGGCAGGTGCATTGTCCAAAAGTAGGAGAGCTTTCAGAGGCAAATCTTTTGCCAGCAAATGTTTTTTTCACTGAGGGACCAAACATTTCATTTGTCCACTTGGTGAAAATTTGCCTCAATGACCCAAGCTTTGTTGTTTGCCCTCCACATCACATGGGGTTTGCTTTTTATGACACTATGCTTCTTGAAAACTCATGGGTTTTCGCTATGATAGATGTGTAGAGACTTGAGTTTTAAGTCCCCACTAGCATTCCCACACAACAATAGAGTGAGGCTGTCCTTCATTGGTTTGTTGCGTGGTAATGCCTTCTCCTCTTTTGTGATGTAGGCTCTACTTTACATTTTTTCCAAAAAACTCCAGTCTCATCACAGTTAAAAACTTGGCAGGGATTAAAACCCTCAGCCTCTAGGTAGTCTTTAAACTCACTGATGAATTCATCAGCAGCCTTTTTGTTAGCACTTGCTGCCTTGCCACGCCTCATGACACTGGATGTCGATCCTCTTTTTTTTTTTTTTTTTTTTTAAGATTTTATTTATTTATTCATCCATCCCCCCCTTGCTGCCTGCGCTCGCCGGGCCAGCCAACCACGCCGCGCAGGCGGGCCCACCCCCACCAGGAGGCCCCGGGAACCTAACCCGGGGCCCCCCATATGGCAAACGGGAGCCCCACTGATTGAGCCACAGCTGCCTCCCTCGATCCTCTTTTTAAAATTATCACACCAGCCATGGCTGGCCTTAAAAACTTCAACACACTCATCATTCAGTTCTGGTTTGTTTTTCAAAAGATCGACATGCAACACTAGCTTTTTCATGTATCATGGCTTCTCATACACTCTCGTCAGCTAACTGCTTTTCGTTTACCCAAGTTAGTAACAGCTTTTCAACTTCCTTGAGTGTTTGGGAACACTGCTTTGTTATTACTTTAACTCCTTTCGCAACATCAGCCTTTTTTAAAATCACTTCTTTATTCTTAATGATTGTGGAGACCGTTGTTCTAGGCATACCCTATTCCTTAGCAAGACCAGTAATATGACTACTGCTTTCATATTTACCTTTTTTTTTTTTTTTTCTCAATGGTGATGCAAAGTAATTTTCTTTTCTGCTCAGTGCTATCACTGCTCATTTTCTTAGGACCCATGATTAGGAAAAAGAAAGCAAAAATACCTAAAACGGGAAGTGGATGTGGCTCAATCGATTGGGCTCTTGTCTGCCATATGGGAGGCCCCGGGTTTGATTTCCAGGGCCTCCTGGTGAAGGCAAGCTGACCCCCATCTGTGGAAAGCTGATGGCCCATGCCCATGGATGGTGCAACAAGATGATTCAACAAAGGGAGACAAGCAGACACAGAAGAACGCACAGCGAATGGACACAGAGAGCAGACAGCGAGCGCAAGTGGCAAGGGGGAGAGTAAATAAATAAATAATAAATAAATCTTTTAAAAAAATACACAAATGACCGCAGAAGCTAAGATAAGGCTGCAATGAGATGTGCACAGGGCAAGAGCTGCTGGGTGACTAATGCGTAACCCTTTGTTTCGGCTGGAAAGGGTAGCGAGTCATGAGGCAACCTACACCGATAACTTCTAGCTTGCGCGTCAAGTACCAAACAAACAACGAGTACTGGGACAAAACTTTTGCGTCAAAATGTGTCATGTACCAAATTTGATGAGTTTCAAAGTGCCCTAGGTATGACTGTATATTCAAAAGATTGGGGATTGATTAGACCAATTATCTTTAACTGTCTCTGACTCAGAGTTGGATGACTCAGGTTCCTTGTAATAGTAAAATCTTTGGGAAGACAGCAGAGTACACAATTCTTTCAAGTGCACATGCAACATTCTCTAGGATAGACCCTATGTTAGGCCACAAAACAAGTCTCAGTAAATTTTAAAAAGTTGATATCATAAAAATGTATTTTCTGACCACAATGGAATGAAGCTAGCAATCCATAACTGAGGGAAAACTGAAAAATTCACAGATAGGTGGCAATTAAATGATATACTCTTGAACAACTAATAGGTCAAAGAAGAAATCACAAGGGAAATTAAGAAATATCTTTTTTTTTTTTTTTTAAAGATTTTATTTATTTATTCATCCATCCCCCCCCTGCTGCCTGTGCTCGCTGGGTCAGCCAACCACGCCGTGGGGGCGGGCCGCCCCCACCAGGAGGCCCCGGGAACCGAACCCGGGTCCCCCCACATGGCAAACGGGAGCCCCACTGATTGAGCCACAGCCGCCCTCCATTAAGAAATATCTTGAGGTAAATGAAACAAGAGCACAACATATCATTCCCTTGTGAGATGAAGCATGGACAGTGCTTAGAGGAAAAATTACAGCTTTACTTATTTATTTTTTTTTTAAAGATTTTATTTATTTATTCATTTATCCCCCCCTTGCTGCTTGTGCTCGCTGGGTCAGCTAACCACGCCGTACGGGCGGGCTTGCCTTCACCAGGAGGCCCCGGGAACCGAACCCGGGGCCTCCCATATGGTAAACGGGAGCCCTACTGATTGAGCCACAGCCGCTTCCCAAAATTACAGCTTTAAATACTTACATTTAAAAAGATCTCAAATCGATAACCTAACCTCACAACTGTAAGAACTAGAAAAAGAAGAGCTAATCAAACTCAAAGTGAGTAGAAGAAGAAATAATTAGTGCAGAGATAAATGAAATAGAGAATACAAAAAACAAAACAAAACAAAACAAAACAATAGAATCAACAAAAGCAAAAGTTGGTATTAGAAAAGATCAATAAAATTGACAAATCTTTAGCTAGACTGACAAAAAAGAGAAAGGATACAAATAAAAATCAGAAACGAGGGTTGTTGGTGGTGGTGGTTAGTACTGGCCTTACAGAAATAAATAGGATTAAAAGAAAATATTATGAACAATTGTATGCTAACAAATTAGACAATCTAGCTGAAATGGACAAGTTCCTAGAAACACACAAACTACCTGACTTATTGAGTTAATTTTTGTATTAGGTGTGAGATAGGGGTCCTCTTTCTTTCTTTTGGATATGGATATCTAATTCGCCCAGCACCATTTCTTAAATAGACTGTTCTGGCCCGGCAAGGAGGGCTTGATAGCTTTGTCGAAAATCACTGACCAAAACAAAAAAAATAATAAAAAATAAAAATAAATAAATATAGACAATCATTGACCACTGATGTGTAAGGGTCTATTTCTGAGTTCTTGGTTTGGTTCCATTGGTCAATTTATCTATCTTTATGCCAGTACCATGCTATTTGTTTGTTTTTTTTAACCCCTGTAGCTAAGTAATATGCTTTAAAGTCAGTAAGTGAGAGTCCTCCAACTTCATTCTTCTTTTTTAAGGCATATTTGGCTATTCAAAATAAATTATCAAATAAAAATGAAAATTGGCTTTTCCATTTATGCAAAAAAGGCTGTTGGGATTTTTATTGGGATTGAGTTGAATCCATAGAACAGTTTGTGTAGAATTGACTTCTTAACATTATTTAGTCTTCAGTCCATGAACACAGAATGTCCTTCTATTTATTTAAGTCCTCTTCAGTTTCTTTTAGCAATGTTTTGTAGTTTTCTGAATACAGGTCCTTTATGTCCTTGGTTAGGTTTATTCCTAAATATTTGATTCATTTAGTCTCTATTATAAAATGATTTTTTTTTCTGATTTCCTCTTCATATTGCTCATCAGCAGTGTTAGAAACACTATTGATTTTTGCGTGTTAATTTTGTATCCCAACACTTTGCTGAACTCATCTATTAATTCTAGTAACTTTGTTGTAGATTTTTCAGGATTTTCTAGATAAAAGATCATATCATCAGAAAGTTTTACTTCTTCCTTTCCTATTTGGGTGCTGTAGCCATCTGGCGATTTGATGTAATTATGAATTCCAAAAATATAATTAGATCATGCTTGTAAACTGATCTGTTAATCTGGGCATGATTAAGTTATGATTAGGGTGTTGACTGGGCCACATCAGTAGGGCGTTGAGTCCCACCCCTTGGTGGATGGGGGAATCGAATATAAAAGGCAAGGCAAAGGACAGAGGAGACAATTTTTGAGAAGCAGTTTTGATGTTGGAGAGAAGACCCCAGGAGAAGAGAAGCGAGCCATTTGCCTGATTGTCTACAGCTGACCTTGTGGAGGAAACAGGCGCTAAACTTGGAGAGAAACGCAGCCCCAGGAAGAGAGGAACCCAAGAAGCCTGAACCCTGGCAAACGTTGGCAGCTGTCTTGCTCCAACACATGGCAATGGACTTTGGTGAGAGAAGAAACTTATGCTTTATGGCCTGGTATCTGTGGACTTCTACCTCAAATAAATACCCTTTATAAAGACCAACCCATTTTTGGTATTTCACATTAGCACCCCTTCGGCTGACTAATACAGGTACCTTTTATTTCTTTAGCCTAATTGCTTTAGCTAGAACTGCTTGCACAATATTGAGTAACAGTGGTGGCAGTGGGTATTCTCTTGTCTTGTTCCTGATATGATTGGGAAAGCTTTCAGTCTTTCATCATTGAGTACAATGCTAGCTCTAGGTTTTTCATATATGCACTTTATCGTATTGAGAAATCTTCCTTCTATTCCTATCTTTTGGAATTGTTTTTATGAAGAAAAGATGCTGTATTTTGTCAAATGCCTTTTCTGCATAATAAAGAGGATGATATGATTTTTATTCTTCAATTTATTAATGTGGTTTATTACACTAATTGATTTTCTTGTGTTGTAACACCCTTAGATCCGGGGATAAAATCAACTTTATTGGGGTGTATAATTATTTTAATGTGCCTTTGGATTTGGTTTGAAAGTATTTTGTTGAGACTTTTCATCTATATTTATTAGAGATATTGGTCTGTAATTTTCTTTTTTTCGTGGTATCTTTATCTGGTTTTGGTATTAGGCTGATGTTGATTTCATGAGTTTGGTTGCATTCTTTCCTATTCAAAATTTGGAAGCTAATGAGCAAGATTGGTATTAGATCATCTTTACATGATTGGTAGAATTTACCTGTCCTGTGTCCTGGGCTTTTTATCTTTGGGAGTTTTTTATTTTCTTCTTCTTCTTTTTATTTTTTTTCTTTTTTCATTTGTTTTTGGGAAGTTTTTGGTGACTGTTTCAATCTCTTCACTTGTGATTGGTTTGTTGAGGTCGTCTATTTCTTCCAGGGTCAGTGTAGGTGGTTCATGTGTTTCTAGGAATTTGTTCATCTCGGCTACATTGTCAAGTTTTTTGGTGTACAGTTGTTCATAGTATCCTCTTATGATCTTGCTTATTTTTGCAGGGTCATTGGTAATGTCCCCCCTCTCATTTCTGATTTTATTTATTTGCATCTTCTCTCTTTTTTTCTTTGTCAGTGTAGCAAAGTGTTTGTCGATTTTGTTGATCGTCTCAAAGAACCAACTTTTGGTTTTGTTGATTCTCTATATTGTTTTATTGTTCTCAATTTCATTTATTTCTGCTCTGATATTTACTATTTTTTTCCTTCAGCTTGGTTTGGGATTAGTTTGCTGTTCTTTTTCTAGTCCCTCCAGGTGTGCAGTTGGATCTTCCATTTTAGCTCCTTCTTCTTTTTTAATGTAAGCAATGAGGCCTATAAATTTTTCAGCACTCCCTTTCTGGTGTCCCATAGGTTTTGATATGTTGTATTCCCATTTTCATTCATCTTAAGACATTTACTGATTTCTCTTGCAATTTCTTCTTTGACCCACTGATTATTTGAGTGGGTCAAATAATCTCCATATATTTATGAATTTTCCCTCTTTCCATCCATCATTAATTTCCAACTTTATTCAATTTTGATTAGAGAAAGTGTTTTGTATAATTTCAATCTTTTAAAATTTATCGAGTCCTTTCTTGTGATCCAACATATGGTCTATCCTGAGAATATTCCATGAGTACTTGAAAAGAATGTATATCCTGCTGTCTTGGGGTACAATGCTCTATAAAGTCTGTTAGGTCTTGTTCATTTATTGTATTATTCAAGCTCTGTGTTTCTTTCTTTATCCTCTGTCCAGATGTTCTATCAAATACTGAGAGTGGTATATTAAACTCTCCAACTATTATTGTAGAGACATCTATTTCTCCCTTCAGTTTTGCCAATGTGTGCTCATGTATCTTGGGGCACCCAGGTTAGGTGCATAAATACTTAGTATAGTTATTTCTCCCTGGTGAATTGTCCCTTTTATTAATCTATAATGACTTACTTCATCCCTTATAACAGTTGTTTTTTTTTTTTTTTTTTTACCGGGAGGTCCCGGGGATCGAAACCGGGTCTCTCCATATGGGAGACAGATGCCCAAACATTTGAGCCACATCTGTCCCCCCCTTATAACAGTTTTGTATTTAAAATGTATTTTGTCTGATATTAGAATCACTACTTCAGGTTTTTTTGGTTACTCTTTGCATGGAATATCTTTTTCCAACTTTTCACCTTCAATCGGCTTGTGTCCTTACGTCTGAGGTGAGTCTCTTGTAGACAGCAGATAAATGACTCATATTTTTTAATGAATTCTGTCCTTCTATATCTTTTGATTGGGGAGTTCAAGCCATTAACATTCAGAGTTATTACTGTAAATACATTACTTACTTCATTCATTTTGCCTTTTGGTTTTCCATTGTCATATCTTACTATTGTCTGTCCTTTTATCCTTTAATTTACCCTTCCTAATCTTCATTTTTACACTCTTCTCCAAGTCTCTCTCCCTTGTTTTTTCCTTTCAGGCTGCAGCACTTCCTTTAGTATCTCTTGTAATTCTGGTCTTTTGGTTAGATACCCTCTCAGTTTTTTGTTTGTCTGTGAAGGCTTTAAACTCACCCTCACTTTTGAAGGAAGTTTTGCTGGATACAGAATTCTTGGCTGGCAGTTTTTCTCTTTCAGTACCTTAAATACATCATACTACTTTCTTCTCGCCTCAATGGTTTCTGAAGTGAGGTTGGCATTTAGTTATTATTGAGGTACTCTTGTTGTATGTGATGCTTTGCTTTTCTCTTTTTATTGATTAGTTGTCTTAAGTCTTGTATCTCTTTAGGATTTTTGGTTTGTTCCCTTGGCTGGGCCATCTCTTCCTGTTTCTTTGTATGGCTTGTAATTTTTTGCTGATTTCTAAGGAATCTGAATATGTTGCTGAATTTACTCTGATGGTCAATTTCTCTTTCTTGTCTAGTGTGTTTTTTTTCACAGCTCTTCTTTGATTTTCAGCCCAACTTATTCTACGTCTTTAAAACTGCATAGTTTAAGTTATCAAAATTAAGTCAGGGACTCACTTAATAGGATGCAGATTTTCTCCCAGGGGACTTAAGAGAGACCTAATAGCAGTTATTCTCTGTGCAGTTTCCTGAACAGCCAGCAGATGGCGCTTGTTGGAAAACCTTTCCACAGAGGTCTTTCCTTCATCTCAGCTTTGCCAGAGTTGAGATTTAAAGTGGACTCTGCTGACTGAATTCACTGAAGAAAGCCCTCCAACTTATTCTCCCTCTTTTCTTGTAACAGCTGACAGGAAGGAAGATGTCTGTTCCCCTCTCAGTTGTCTGCAATGAGCCAGGGGTTTTATCCAGGCTTAATGTCCTGAGGGTGGGGGATGGGAGCCCTTCCTGGCTGCCGGAGGGGTTTGGTAACTCATGTTTGTTATTTAGGGTTCTTTCTCTCTGTCCCTCATCCTGCTGGGAGTTGTACCACACTGGCCTTGTCTACTGACCACCAAAGCAGGTCCTTCAGACAGCTTTTGTCCCTTTCTCCATTGTTTTTTTGAGAGAGTTGAGCCATACCTGCCTACTTCGACACCATCTTCCTGGAACCTCCAAACAAAGTTTTATACAAGAAAAATAAAGTCAATTAATTAAGCCTGAAAAAAGGACATTTTAAAGAAAATGAAAAGACAACCAATGGAAAGGGGGAAAATGTTTGGAAACCATATATTTGATAAGGGTATAATATCCAGAATATACAAAGAAGTCCTATAACTAAACAACAAAAGTACACCCCAATTAAAAAATGGGCAAATGACTTGAATAGACATTTCTCCAAAGCAGATATACAAGTGACCCATAAGCACATGGAAAGATGCTCAGCATCATTAGTCATCAGGGAAATGCAAATCCAAACCACAATGGGAAATCACCTCATATTCACTACAATGGTATTATTTTTTTAAAAAAGTACTGATGAGGGTGCAGAAAAATAGGAACCATAGTACATTGCTGGTGGGAAATTAAAATAGTGCAGCCACAATGGAAAACAGTTTGGTGGTTTCTCAAAAGTTAAATATAGAACTACCGAATGACCTGGCTATTGCTTTTCTGGGTATATACCCCCAAAATTGATAGCAAGTACTTGGACAGGTATCTGTACACCAGTGTTCTATTATTCACAATAGACAAAAGGTGGAAGCAACCCAAGTTTCCATCAGTGGATGAATGAATAAACAAAATGTGGTATATCCATACCATGGAATATTATTCAGCTGTAAAAAGGAATGAAAGTCTTATACTTGCTACAACATGGATAAACCTTGAAGATGTCATGTTGAGTGAAATAAAACAGGCAGAAAAGGACAAATATTGTTTTATCTCACATATGAAGTCACTAGAATATGCAAATTTATAGACTCAGACAGTATAGTATAGTTAACTAGGGACAGGGTGAGTAGGGGGAGTGGGGAGTTAATGTGTAATGCATGTAGGTTTTCTGTTGGGGTGATGGGAAGTTCTGGTAATGGATGGTAGTACAACTAGTATAGTAGTATTGCAAATGTGATTAATCCCACTGACTGGTATGCTTGGCAGTGGTTGAGATGGAAAAGTTTATGTTCCCACAATTAAAAAAAAAAAGTGACTAAAGATATAGTGACTATTCAATATAATCTGGGATTGGAACTAATAAGAAGGAAAAAAAGGCCCAAAAGGACATTATTGGGACATGGGGGAAAAATGGATTAGACTTTCTGTATTTACTGGACTGCTTAACTGGTGAAAGATGGCAGAAAATGAAATCTTTGTTATTAGCCCTCTGGGTAGTCATCCCTGCCTCTAAGCTGGGCCTACACGGAGGTATTTGTGCACAATACAGACATAATGCAATAGCTTTCCAAGGAAGAAAGCCTTGTTTCCTTAGAGTCTGACATTACTTTTGACATTCTAAATGTTTATAAGAAACATCAATAATAATAACCACCTTTTGTAGGGGTACAGCAGTCTTCTCTCTATGTTCTTGAGTTTTCACAGGCATGAAGTATTTGGTGCAGAAGATGGAGTGGGAATGTCTGGCCCCAGGCAAATTAATTATATTCTTAATTATATTCTTTTGTTTATAGCACACTACTATCATCATTCATTCAAGACTTCTCTCTTAATTTACTTTATTGTTTTTAATCCTCTTTCCTTGAGCACTACTCCCATTTCTCTCCCTACCATAGCCATCCCCTACTTTAACATATTTAATATACGTATGTATGAATGTAGGTAGGTGTATGTATGTACTGTGCTAAATTTGTTTTTTTGAAAAGTAAATCTTATGTATGCATTTTACATTTACATAAAGGGTATTGTATTATAAATCTTGTTTTATTACTTTTTTCCCCATTCAACAATATTAAAAAACATCAGTTCATGTAACTCTATGCTCATTTTAGTTCATTGCTGCTGACTGCTTCCTAACTTTCCTTAGTATACAACCATCAGAGTTTACTTACCAGTTCCTATTCTAATAAATACCTAGGTTGCCTCCAACTATTCACTGACAAAACAACAACAAAATCCCAAAACAAACAAAAAAAATCTTGCAAAAAACAGCCTTGTACCTTGGATGAATTCCTCTGGGGTATATATCCAGAATCGAGATTGCTGGTAACAGAGAGTGTGCTACTGAATTTCATTGGCAATACTGAGCACTCCAGAATGCCTGCATTGCTCAGCAATCCTACCAGCAATGCACGAGGGATCCCATTTCCTGATATCCTGGCCAACATATATGTACTTTATTATTATGAAACTTTAAAAAATTGTGACATAAAATACACATGCAGAAAAGTGCATAACATAAATATACAGCTTAATTGGTTTTTTTTTTTTAAAGATTTTATTTATTTATTCATTTAGTTCATTTAGTTCGGGAACCGAACCCGGGGCCCCCCATATGGTAAACGGGAGCCCCACTGATTGAGCCATAGCCGCCTCCCTTAATTGGTTATTAAAAGAGTAAAACCTTATTATGCACCTAGGTAAAGAAATAGGACATTGCTAGCATTGCCCAGACCTCTGAATGCCCCTTCCCAATGTCTTTCCTTTCCCTATGCATAACCACTATCCTTATTTTTATGGTAATTATTCCCTTGCTTTTCTTTATAGCTTTACCACCCAAATAGTCATCCATATTCACTATAGTTTTTTCTATTTTTGAATTATATATATATATATTCTTTTGAGTTTGGCTTCTTTTACTTGATATCATGTTAGGGGATTTGACCATGTTGTGTATTGCTGTAGTTTATTCATTTTTACTATTGTATAATATTCCATTGTATGATTCTATACCACAATTTATCCATTTTACTATTAATAGACATTTGGATTTCCAACAATTTTTGGCTATTATGAATAAAGCTGTTAAGGGTATTCTTTTTTTCTTTTTGCTGCAAAAATCTTTGTTGTTTACACTTGATTCATGGCTTGTTAAAGGATGGCAATTTGTTGGTTAAAAAGATACATCCTAGCTGGAGGGAGGGTCTCAGGACTCCTCCCCTGCAAAGACCTCTGGGCTCCGGAGGTTCCTAGTTGTGCTTAAGGGTGAGCTTATCCCCTAAAGGGTGAACCTTTGGAAGAGATATTTGTCCAGCCCAGCCTGTGGGATGGCCACCTTGCAGAGGTTCATCAGGTAGATTGCCTACCTTCTTTGAGTTTCATGCCCTCATCTAGAAAATGGCTCTCCAGGTCACAGAGATGAGGGTCTGTGTTGGCAGAACATGTGTGCTGGCAGGCATGCAGATCCAAAAGGGCCTATTATTCTCCAGGGCCATGTGGCTTCCATGGCATCCAGGTTTTACCCCACTCATTTTCAGATGGCTTCTACATATCCTGGGATAGCCATGGTGCTAGTTTTGCATCTTCAAGAGATGCTTGGTGCTCTCGTACTTCTCCTTTGCTAATTTATGGAAGAATTGGTCCATGCACTCCAGGACCACATCAGTTGTGGTTGAAATAGAAGCCCAGAGAGAGGTAGATGTAGGAGGCCTACAGATTGAGATGGACCAGGCTGTTGATGAGGCCTCTATTTCTGTGGAATAAGTCTTAGGGATCTGGGAGCTCATAGTTGGTCACAATGAGAAGCTAACCACAAAAAAAGTGTTAGCTGGTCATAGAAGCAGGGCATGGCTGAGAAGATGGTTCTGGAGAGGAGGCTGGAGGGTGGTTGGAGGCTGAAGATGGACCTTGGGTCTGTTCCATCCAAACAGTTTTGAAGTAAGAGACAGATCCATGGGACTGCTGGGCATGTTGTGTGTCTCTTATGGACATTAACTCTTGATGCCTATGTACAACTCATTTCTGTTAGATATATACCTCAGAGGAGAACTGCTGGATCATAAGATATCATTACATTCAACTTCAGTAGATAATGCCTAACAGATTTCCAAAGTGGTTGTACTAATTACATTTTCTACCAGCAGCATTTGATAGTTCTTGCTTAAATTTGCATCACCCTTAGTATTGTTGGTCTTTCTTCTCCCTGACCTTTTATTATGAAAATTTTCAAACAAAACAAAACTGAAATTATTTTTATTGAACACCCTTATACCTACCACCTAGATTCTGTTACTAACATTTAACCATACTTGTCTTATCACTTTTTTTTTTTTTTGCTACCAGGAGGTACCGGGGATCGAACCCCGGTCTCTCCATATGGTAGATGGACGCCGAACCTCTTGAGCCACATCCGTTTCCCAAGTCTTATCACTTTTATACCCATCAATCCATCTTACTTTTTTGATGCATTTCAAAATAAATTGCAAATATCAGTCACTTTCCTCTAAATATGTAAGCATATATATCATTAGCTAGAATTCAATATATGTTTACAGTTTCTTCTTTTGATGTAAAATTTACATACAATGAAATGTACGAGTTCCCTTGTTCCTTTTCCCAGTCAGTCCTCACTCTTAAATCCCCAAAAGCAGAGTGAATTTTTCTACTATATATTAGTTTTGCCTCTTCTAAAACTTCCTATAAATCAACTATGTTCTTTTTTGTGTAAGGCTTCTTTTACTCAGCATCGTATGTTTGAGATCATTCATATTTTTGAGTATATCACTAGTCTGATTTTCCTTAGTGATGGGTGGCATTTCATTATGTGAATATGCTTGTTTATCCATTCTTCTATTGTTAGATACCTAGGCTATTTCTTGCTTTGCATATTCTTGTCCAAGTCTTTTGTGGGCATATGTTTTCATTTCTCTTGGGCATCCACTAGAAGTGGAATTGCTAGGTCATAGAGTAGGTTTACCATTTTCTTTTCTTACCACCAATGAAGGAAAGTTATGGTTCTTACCAATATTATATGTTAGCTGCCTTTTTAATTTTAGCCATTCTGATGGATGTGTAGTGGTTTCTCATTGCGGTTTTCATTTTGCATTGATGACTAATGATGATAAGCATTTTTCCATATATCTCTTTCTAATTTTACGTGTGGCTCTTTATCTTTTATTTACTGATTTATAGGAGCCCTTTGTATATTTTGGACATGAAACCTTTGTTAGTTATTTGTGTTATGAATATCTTCTCCCTGGCTCTGACTTGTTTTTCACTCCCTTTTGAAAAAGAGAAGTTATTAATTTTAATGCCATATGTGTGAGTATTCATTTGATTTTTTTTTAATTTGAGAAGTTAAAGGTTTGCAGAAAAATCATGTAAAAATATAGCATTCCCATATACCCCTCTATACACTTTGTATTCTTGTGGTACCTTTGTTACAATTAATGAAAGAATATTAATGTTGTAATATTAACTATAGTCCATAGTATCCATTAGGTGTATTTCCCCCTATAAACCACCCTATTATTAACACCTTGTATTAGTGGGCACATTTATTATAATCCAGGAAAGGTCACTTTTATACTTGTACTATATTAATTATAGTCCATTGTTTACAATAGGATTCACACTTATACAGTCCTATATTTTATCTTGTAATTTTCATTCTAGTAACATATATATGACCTAAAATTTCCTTTTATCAGTGCTGTTATAATTACACTTACAATAATGTGCTGCCATTACCACCAACCAATTCCAAAACTTTGCAATCAACCTAAATAGAATTTCTGTCCAAATTAAGCATTAACTCCCTATTCTTTACCCCCAACCCAGCCCCTGGTAACCTATATTCTAGATTCTGACTCTATGATTTTACTTATTCTAATTATTTCATAGCAGTGAACAAATACAATATTTGTTTTGTTTTTTTTTGTATCTAGCTTATTTGACACAACGTGATGTGTTCAAGGTTCATCCATGTTGTCATATGCATCAGGACTTAATTCCTTTTTATGTCTGAATAATATTCTATCATAAGTATATATCCCATTTTGTTTATCAGTTCATTGGTTGATGGTTAATTGGGTTGCTTCCATCTTTTGGCAATTGTGAATAATACCGTTATGAACAGTGGTGTACAAATATCTGTTCGAGTCCCTGCTTTTAATTCTTTTGGGTACATACCTAGTAGAAGGATTGCCAATTCATATGCTAATTCTATAATTAGCTTTTTGAGGAACTGCCAAACTTTACATTCCCATGATCTGTGAATGAGTGTTCTCTTTCTCCACATCCTCTTCAACACTTGAAATTCTCTCTCTTTTTTTTAATAGTAGCTATTCTAGTGGGTGTGAAAAGTTATCTCACTGTGGTTTTCATTTGCATTTCCATAAAAGCTAGTGATATTGGGCATCTTTTCATGTGTTTTTTTCCAGCTATTTGTATATCTTTTTGGAGATATTCAAGTCAATTGTCCATTTTTTAATTGGGTTGTTTGTATTTTATTGTTGAGTTATAGGAATTCTTTATATATTCCGGATATTAAACCCTTATCAGATATGTGGTTTCCAAACATTTTCTTCCATTAAGTAGGCTGTCTTTTCACTGTCTTGTTAAAGTCCTTTGATGTGGAAAAGTTTTTAATTTTGATGAAGTCCCATTGATCTATTTATTTAGTTGCTTGTACTTTGGGTGTAAAGTCTAAGAAATCATTGTCTAACACAAGGTCCTGAAGATGTTTCCCTATGTTTTCTTCTAGAAGTTTTATAACTCTGGTTCTTATATTTAGGTCTTTGATCCAGAGTTAATTGTATATAATATGAGATAGGGGTCCTCTTCTTTCATTCTTTTGCATGTGGATGGCCAGTTCTTCCAGCACCATTTGTTGAAGAGACTATTCCTTCCCAATTGAGTGGACTTGGTACCCTTGTCAAAAACCAGTTGGCCATAGATGTGAGGGTCTGTTTCTGAACTCTCAATTCAATTCCATTGAGCAATATATCTATCCTTGTGGTAATTTGAGATTATTTTTGTGAATCCCCCCAAAAAAGAGAAAGATTATGTTTGTAAACTGGTCTGTTCCTCTGGGTGTGATACCCTTTGATTGTATTAAATTCAGAGGTTTTACGTTTACTTAATAAAGTCAATTTAGGGCTTTGATTCGACCACGTCAGTAGGTTGTGACTCAGATTGAGTCCCTGCCACCTTGGTGGGCTGATATAAATGGACACTCTCTCAAGGACACATGGAAGAGGAGAGAACTTGGTCATTTTGGTCCTGCCATGTGACAGAAAGGAGAAAGCTCAAACAGCTAAAGCCCCAGGAAAAGAGAGATGAGCCATTTGCCTGATAGTTTGCAGCTGCGCAGCTGAGCAAGCCTGGAAAAGAAACAAGTCCTATGCCTGACTCATATAGGAAGCCCTGAGAGATGAGCCCTATGCCAGCCTACATCTGAGATAGGAAGAACCTGGGCTTATAGAGCCTTAAGAGGAAAGAGGAAGGCTGAACTCTCGCAGACATTACCCGCCATCTTGCGTCAACAAATGGCAACAGATTTTGGGTGAGGAAGTACCTCTTACGGTACCTTGAGTTGGACTCTTAGATAGGCCTTGTAACTGTAAGCTTCTACCCCAAATACATACCCTTTATAAAAGCCAACAGATTTCTGGTACTTTGCATCAGCACCCCTTTTGCTGACTAATAAAATCCTTACGCTGGTAATGATGCTGTTTTGACCACTGTAGCTTTATAATATGCTTTTTTTTTTTTTTTTTGTAATATGCTTTTAAGTCAGGAAATGTGAGTCCTCCAATTTCATTCTTCTTTTTCAAGATATTTTTGGCTAGTTGGGGCCCCTTATCCTTCCAAATAAATTTGATAATTGACTTTTCCATTTCTGCAAAGTAGGCTATTGTGATTTTGATTGGGATTGTGTTGAATCTGTAAATTTATTTGGGTAGTATTCACATTTTAATGATGTTGAATCTTCCAATCCATGAATGTGCAATGTCCTTCCATTTATTTAGGTTGTCTTTGATTTCTTTTAGCAATGTTGTGTAGATTTCTGTGTACAAGTCCTTTGCATCCTTGGTTAAATTTATTGCTAGATATTTGATTCTTTTAGTTGCTATTGTAAATGAAATTTTTTCTTGATTTCCTCCTCAGATTGTTCATTACTAGTGTATAGAAACACTACTGATTTTAGTGTGTTGATCTTGTATCCTACCACTTTGTAGAACTCATTTATTAGATTTTGTTGTAGATATTTTAGTACTTTCTATATATAGGACCATGTCATCTGCAAATAGTGAAAGGCTTATTTCTTCCTTTCCAGTGTGGGTACCTTTTCTTTTTCTTACCTAATAGCTCTTTCTAGAACTTTTAACACAGTGTTGACTGACAGTGGTGACAGTGGGCATCCTTGTCTTGTTTCTGATCTTAGATGGAGAACTTTCAATCTTTTACCATTGAGTACAATGTTAGCTGTGAGTTTTTCATATATGCCCTTTACCACATTCAGGAAGCTTCCTTATGTTCTTGTTTTTTGAAGTTTTTTTTTAATCAAGAAAGAATGCTGGATTCTGTTAAATGCATTTTCTATGTGAGTAGAGATTATCATGCAGATTTTCCCCTTTGATTTGTTAAACTGATATATTACATTAATTGATTTTCTTGTGTTGAAACACCCTTGTATACCTGGAATAAAACCCAGTTGATTGTGGTGTGTAATTAATTTAATGTGCTGTTGTATTTGATTTGCAAGTATTCTATTGAGGATTTTTCATCTATATTCATAAGAGAAATTGGTTTGTAATTTTCTTTTCTTGTAGTATCTGTATCTGGCTTTGATAGTAGGGTGATGTTGGCTTCATAGAATGAGTTAGTTAGTGTTCCCTCCTTTTGAATTTTTTTAGAAGAGTTTGAACAGGATTCGTATTAGTTCTTCTTTGAATGATTGGTAGAATTCACCTGTGAATCCATCTGGTCTTTGGCTTTTTTTGGCTGGGAGGTTTTTGATGACTGATTCAATCTCTTTACTTGTAATTGCTCTTTTGAGATTTCTTTTTCTTCTAAAGTCAGTGTAGGTTGTTTGTGAGTTTCTAGGAATTTGTCCATTTAATCTAGGTTTTCTAATTTGTTGACATATGGTTGTTCTAACTATCCTCTTTTGATCCTTTTTATTTCTTTGGAGTCAGTAGTGAGGTCCCTACCTCTCATTTATGATTTTATTTATTTCTATCTCCTTTTTCTCTTTGTCATTCTATCTAAGGATTTGTAAATTTTATTGATTTTCAATTAACCAACTTTTGTTGTCATTTACGCTATTTTTAAAAAATTTTCAATTTCATTTATTTCTGCTCTTATTTTTGTTATTTCTTTCGATCTGCTTGCTTTTGGTTTAGTTAGCTGCTCTTTTTCTAGTTCTTCCATATGTGCAGTTAGGGCTTTAACTTTAGCTCTTTCTTTTCTTTTAATGTAGGCATTTAGGGCTATAAATTTACCTCTCAGCTCTGCCTTCATGGCATCTCATAAGTTCTGATAAGTTATGTTCTTGTTTTCATTTGTCTCAACATATTTACTGGTTTCTCTTGCAATTCTTCTTTGACCCAATGATTGTTTAAGAGTGTGTTATTTAACTTCAATATAGTTGTGGATTTTTCAATTCTCTGCCTGTTAGTTGATTTCCAGCTTCATTCCATTATGGTCAGAGAAGGTGCTTTGTATAATTTCCATGTTTCAAAATTTATTGAAACTTGTTTTGTGACGTAGATGTGGTCTATCTTTGACAATCCAGGTGCACTTCAGGAGAATGTATATCCTGCTGTTTTGGGGTGCAATGTTCTGTATATGTCTCTTAGGTCTAGTTCATTTACATATTATTCAGGTTCTCTGTTTCCTTATTTTCTGTCTAGATGTTCTATCTATTGATGAGTGTGGTGTATTGAAGTCTTCAACTATTATTGCAGAAGTGTCTCTTTCTCTCTTTAATTTTGCCAATGTTTGCCTCATGTACTTTAGGGCACCGTGTTTAGGTGCTTAAATATTTATGATTGTTATTTCTTCTTGGTGGATTGCCCCTTTTAGTTATATATAGTGTCCTTTATTGTCTCTTATAACAGCTTTTGACTTAAAGTCTATTTTATCCGATATTAGTATAGCTATGCCAGGTCTTTTTTGGTTACTGTTTGCATGGAATATCTTTTTCTGTCCTTTTATTTGCAACCTATATGAGTCTTTGGGTCTAAGGTGAGGCGCTTGTAAACAACATATAGTTGAATCATGCCTTTTTAAAAAATCCATTCTGCCAATCTGTGTCTTTTGATTAGGGAGTTTATTCCTTTAACATTCAGTGTTAATTACTATAAAGGTAGTACTTACTTCGACCATATTGTCCTTTGGGTTTTATATGTTATATCTTTTTTGTCTCTCTTTTCTGTTATTGCAGCCTACTTTTCTGTATAGTTGATCTTTTTTGATGTATCTGATCCCTTTCTCATTCCTGTTTCTCTATATTTTTAAAATACTTGGTTTGTGGTTACCTTAGGGTTTATATTCCACCACCTACATCTATAACCTACTCATTTTAAAAGATACCAACTGAGCTTCAATACCATATATGTTCTCTGCTCCCATATACCTCTGTTCTCCTTTTTAATATTATTTTTGTCCTTTTTTTTTTTTTTTTAACCTTTTTATATTTTGCATGTCTGTTATCAGGAAGTAGGGCTTTTTCTTGATTGGTTGTATTCTGACTCATAGGAATTAAAGAGTAGAGTTGTATATTGAGTATATAGTACTATTGGATTTTGCATTTACCCTTTTAGTTACCCTTACTGTAGATCTTCATTTCTTCACACTACTACTGGCCATTCTCTCCTGTCATTTCCTTTCAACCTGCAGAACTCCCTTCTTGTAGAGTAGGTCTTTTGTTGATGAACTCTCTCAATTTCTGTTTATCTGTTAATATTTTAAGCCCCCCCCCATATTCCCTCAAATTTAAAGGACAATTTTGCTGGATAAAGAATTTTGGAGGGAGAACAGTTTTTCTACTTCAGCACGTTAAATATACGAAACCACCATCTTCTCGACTCCATGGTTTCTGATGAGAAATTGTCATTTAGTGTTTTTTTGTTGTTGTTATTTTTATTTATTTATTTATTTATTTATTTATTTATTTATTTATTTATTTATTGTCATTTAGTTTTATTGCAGATCCCTTGTATGTGATGGATCACTTTTCTCCTGCTGCTTTCAGAATTCTCTCTTTATCTTTGGTATCTGACGTGCTGATTAGTATGTGTCTCAAAGTAGGTCTATTAGGATTTATACTGTTTGGAGTACATTGTGCTCCTTTGATATGTATATTTATCTGTGTCATAAAATTTGGGAAGTTTTCAGCCATTATTTCCTCAAACATTCTTTCTGTCCCTTTCCCCTTTTCTTCTCCTTTGGGGATGTCCGTGATGCATATGTTTGTACACATCATCATGTCACACAAATTGCTGAGACACTGCTCTATTTTTCCTATTCTTTTCTCTATCTGTTCCTCTGAGTATATCATTTCAACATTTTGATTGTCCTGTCTTCTAGTTCACTGATTTTTTCCCCCTGCCTGCTGAAATCTGCTGTTGTATGTCTCTAGTGTATTTTTAATCTCCATTATTGTGCCTTTCATCCCCATAATTTCTTTTATTTTTTAAACTTTCAAAATTTTCTTTATGCTTACACATTTTCTTCTTAATATCCTTTAGTTCTATATCCATATTTTCCTTCATCTAATTGAATTGATTTAGGAGATTTGTTTGAACTTCTTTGATTAGTTCTAAAATCTGTGTCTCCTCTGAGGTTTTAATTTGTTACCTTGACTCAGCCATATTTTTCTGTTTCTTAGTATGGCTTGTAACGTTTTGCTAAAATCTGGGCATTTGATGATCTTGATGGGTTAACTCTTAAGGTCAGTTTCTCCCTCTTGTGTAGGCTTTTATTTTTGATTGGCTTTTGTGTTAAGGCTCTTCTTTGACACTTGGTTCAACTTATTCTAAACCTTTAGAATATCCTGTGTTTTTAGATTTTTTTTCAGCTCTTCTTCATCTGATTCTTGCCCTGGATATGCAGTACACTTTTTTTTTTTTTAAAGATTTTATTTATTTATTCATTTATCCCCCCCTTGCTGCTTGTGCTCGCTGGGTCAGCTAACCACGCTGTGCAGGCGGGCTTGCCTTCACCAGGAGGCCCCGGGAACCGAACCCGGGGCCTCCCATATGGTAAACGGGAGCCCTACTGATTGAGCCACAGCCGCTTCCCTGCAGTACACTTTTAAGATTGCACTATTTGTGTAATTGTTCACCCTGCAGGAGAATCTTTCCTCTCTTCCTTTTCTGGAAATCTTGATCTGTTCTGTTTATTTTTGCATCTATAGTTTTTTAAAATTCCTTTCATTGTCTCTAGCTACTTTTGCCTAGAGGGCAAATTCTGGGAGGAGGTCACCCCAGAGAGGACTTTCCCAAGTCAGTATTTTTCAGCTAGAGCTGGGCCAGGGACCCACAAAGGGGTATAGACCAGTTCCAAAATGTCCTGGAGCAGGGACCAGGAAGGATACTTTGATAGCTCCCTGAAGCTGTAGTTTCCTGGCCTGCCCTGCAGATGGCACTCTCCAGAAAATTGTTCCCTGCAGCCCAAAGAGGTACTGTGCCTTTAAATTTCCCCTGTTTCTGCCTCTGTCAGGGATGGGGTTGACACAGTAGCTCAGAGCTGGGACTCAGTGATCTGAATTCACTAATCAAAGCCTGTGATCACTGATCCTTATGCCCACCCTTGTTCTTGGGAAGAATATTTTTATATCCCTGTCTGTCATGTGAGCTAGCCAAAGACCTGGACCCCAAGGTGGCCTGCCACAAGGGTGAGGAATGGGTGTTGGCATCTGCCACCGAGTGGAGAGAGCAACTCACTGTTCTTTATCATAGTTTATCAGTCTCTTCCTCCTGCTCTTTCCTGGGTAATGTATAGTGTTCTTCTGGCCTCCAGAGCCCCAGAACATTTGTTTCAGACAGTTCCTGCCTATTTATAGCTGTTCTGGTGAAATGACTGAGTCCTGGAGCTCCTTACTCTACCATCTTTCCTTTGAAATGACTAGTTCTATCAGTTTTTATTCAAGATTGCCAATTTGTCTTTTTCCCTCTCGTTGTGTAACTTTGCTTAATATATTTTGAGGTTCCATTAGATGCTTGCAAATTTAATGTTGTTATAACTTCCATATGAATTGAGCTTTTTATTGTTATGAAGTATCCTTCTTTATTTCTGGTATGCCTTTTTTTGCCTTAAATACTATTTTGCTTGATATTACTAAAGATATTCCAGCTTCCTTTTTTATAGGTGTTTGCATGGTATGTTTTTATTTCCTTTCACTTCTAATCCTTTCATAGCCTTCTTAACATGTTTTTTTCTGAAAAGTTTAGAGTTGGATTATGTTTTTTTTCCAGCCAGAACTGGGCCAGGAACATTTAATTCCTGTTGTAAATGTACTACAACATTTAGTCTACTAATAATTATTTATACACTTACTGCTATTTCTGTTTTGTTGGGAGGACCTGAAGTTAGGCTTTTATTTCAACTAAGCCTAATGGAATAATTTTTCTGAGGTATTTATTGTGGGTTTGAATTGTTTAGCTGTGTGGTAGATATCTTGAGAAAATTTCCATTTTTATTTTAAAATACTGTGTGAAAAAGGAAGAGACATTGGATATAGTGTAAAGCTTAGATTTAAAGAAATTAGATTCCATAAGGGATAGCTATTTAGAAGCACTGACCAAGAAAGGAGCCATATCAAGTTTCGAAATATAGCCAGACCCAATAGTTTCTTTAGCATTGGTAGAGCAAGAATATATCTAGGCTTACTGAATTATAATTACAGCTATATGAATCAAACACTACTATATAGATAACTAATGTGATTTTTATCTGTAATATTAAAAGGGCCTTTTTAGTGGGGTTTTACTATAATTTTAATAGACTGGAGAAAGTAATGTGGAAGTCATAGCTTGTGTGTATTGGGGTAAAAAAGCAGGAAGGATATCTGAAGTAACCATTGAAGTGTTAAAAATATATTGAGACTGGGACCAGGATTGGGGAGGTGTGCCTGAAGTTAATGACTTATGTATAACTAAGGTACTAGTTCAGAATAGAAGTTTGAAAAAAGCAAGAAAAATAGGACTATTGAATCAAACCATTAAATACTGTTTTATAGTATAATAGAAATAAATATTTTAAAAATGATTAGAATAACTGTAAAATGATATTTTTGAGACAATTGAAGAAATTTGAATATGAATTGGTTATTAGATGTTAGGAATCATTGTTAATATTTTAAGTATGACTGTATTGTGGTAATACAAGAAATTGTCTATTTTTCAGAGGTACACATGGAAGTATTTAGGGTTGAAATGACAGAAATAATGTCAGGAATTTGTTTTAAAATACTGCATTAACAAAGAGAAAGAAAGAGAAAAAGGAGAGATAAAGCAAGTGTGCTAAAATGCTATAAACTTCTGAATCCGAGAGTTTATTATACAGTTTTCACTCCTTCAGTGTATGTTTGAAACCTGTAATAATGATTTTTTTTTTAAAAGAAAATATATATTTCTGGGAAAGCAAAGTATTTCTTTAATGTTAAAATTTAAACATTTTCATGATAGATACAATTATTGTATAAGTTCTGAAAAATGACTGGAGGCTAGAAAATGAACCAGAGGAGGCTAAGGATGGCGTTGGGATTTGTTGCAGTAGAGTAGGTAATAGGTAGTGGCTTGGTTATAGACTTCAAGCAACTACTAAGTTTGTTGAATGAATGAATGGATGAATGAATGAAATCAACTTAAAGGAATTTTGTGACATTTTATTTCATGGAATATAATAAAAATAATATGAATCCATTTTTAATATTAAGTTTAGAAACCTTTGGTTCTTCAGTGGTGTACATTTACATCCACCCATTCCCTTTTTTACTGTTGCCTCTTTACTTCACCCTCCTTGGTAATCTTCAGCAGTACACTGTCTTGTCTCCTGAAGGATTCACTTGATCAAAGGGCATTAAATCCTCTCCCCATCACCTAAACTCCTAAAGATACAGTTCTAAAACTGAGGCTAAGTGGTCAGGAGGTTGAGGAAGCCATTGGAGATTTGTGAAGCATTTTCCTAGAAGTTTAATTTAGTTAAATATTTAGGGAAATATAATATAATTGTTAGATGATTTAAAGCATTTATGGGGTAGATTGTTCAATTAAATGAAATTCTAAGATATATCTGGAGATTGCTAAGAGCACTTTGGGCTCTATACTTTCCTTCTCTCTCCACTCCTGGGTCAGTAATCTATTCTTTGCTATGGGTACTTTGGTAGAAAATGTCTGAGTAGCCCTAACCTAAGATATATAAAAATCCAAGAGTAATCATAAGAGAAAACTAGTTATTAATTCTATTTTTTGAAGTATACTATTGTATTTTAGGTCTAATCTGATTGTTTTGTCCCTGTGTATGAACACATGTGTACTGCTGTTTTGAGTTATAAAATATAATTTATAAAAAGTGTACAAATTATTTATAGCCAGCAGATAGAAGTTTTTAAATAGTAGATAATTTGAATAAAATAGCAGATAAATAAAACAGCAGATAAATTGATAATTTGAAACAATTTAAATTCCCCAGATAACTAGATGCCCCATTGCTAAATAAAAGGATTGGATAATTCAAATCCAGTTAGTTCATTCAGGTCTGTTTTTCACTTCTTCTTCTTTTTTTTTTTTTTTTTTGTTTACTTAGTTTTCAAATGAGTGGACCTTTACTTGAGTCAATGTAGTCAATATTCAGTGTTCAAAATTCTCTTATCGAATTGTAATTTGATCTTTATTCTTATATTCAGTTTTTTGGTATATATGTGGTTATATTTAAATCCATTTTTTACTATTTGTAAGATGGTTGAAGAAAGAACCTGGTACTCAAGGGGTTTGTGTTGTTTGTAGTGGCATGTAGTAAATCCAAACATTCAGCTCAGTTTTAAAAAATTGAGAACTGTCTAATGCCAGGTACTTAATAGGTTTGGCACTGTGGCACTGTGGCACTAGTATAGCTTTCTAAATTTAGTAGGTAATAAGTAATAGTAATGGACAGCTAAAGCACTTAAACTCATTGTGTCTTTGTTCCTTCAACTGTAAAATATAGTTATTTCCCTCATAAAAATTATAAAGTAAGATAATAAATTAGATGCTCTCCCAGCACTTGGTAAATATAAAATCATGTTATTAAGGGGAGAAATATTATTTATTCTTTAAAGAAGTAGAAAATCTGCTATTAAATTTTATTTTTATTTTTAAAATGCATGAGAGGTTTATCATTATTTACTTTTCTAATTTCCCTTTTCTTAGGTGAATATTACAATTGTTTGTATTCCTTCTCAAATTAGTGCTCTGCCTTGGTTGCCTCACCACACATTCCTTCATTAATCCCTTGTAGTCTTTACTGAAGCTGTGACTCCCTTTTAGTCAAAACCAATGCCCTTTGTTCAGAGCCTCATATTCCATAATTGTTTTGCAGTATTTAATTTTTCTGGTCACTCCCTTTGGGAAACTCTTGTCTCACCTTGGCTTTTATGATGCTGTGTTGCTTGGCCTTCTTTTGGATGGTTCCTTCTCTGTTTCTTTTAAAAGTTCCTTTCCCTCTAACTTTTGGCATTCTCTGGGGACTATATTCCTTGAGACTTCCCTCCTGGAAAAGTCTCAAGGGTATAATTTTTAGTTCAGTTTTCCTTAATTCAAGGGCTGTAGCTCCTAGAACCACCAGAATTATGGTTTATCTAATCTATACATTTGCCTGGAGGACATCTTCACATGTTACCTCAAATGCAAACAGGTGTGAAATTGAACATATCTCAGGCCTGCTTCCCTCCTAACTTCACTTATGATGCTTTAGTCACCAACAGGTCATGAAGTTCTGATTCTTCTGGAAAAATAACTCTTGTAATTATCCCAGACTTAGTGGGAAACAAGTGGTCCGTCAAAGTTACTGAGCTAGTAGGTGGAGCCAGAAGTCAAGCTCAAGTCTTCGAACCTGATAATCAAAGACCTATTACATATAAGGCCGATGGTGTCTTATCTGAAACCCTTGGTACCAGATATAGTTTAGAATTTATAATTCTTTGGAGTTTATAAATATATATATGCTATTTTTAGATGACACCCTTTGTGGGCAGAACAGCAGCCATAATCAAGCATAATATTATTTTTTGCAGTAAAATATATTAATATTCACATGAAATATGATAAAGCAAGACTACAAAAAGCCTATCAATTCATGTCAGGTTTTGCCACAAAATGTGCTAAGGTCATGTAAGGTTTTGCCACCAAATAAGTTACAAAAGTTTTTCAGTTTTGAGAGTTTGGATTTTGATATTATCGATAAAGGATTGTGGACCTGGAAAATTAATCATTTGGAATTAATGTTTATAGCTTTGGTATAAGAGTTTCATTGGGCAGGTGGGCAGTTTTTTTGTACCGCAGGGAACTGTGGGAGACAAGTCCCAGAGGGCAATACCAACTTGTTTGGGGCAGATTCATAAAGTAGCCAGAATCTCTTAGCACATAGAACACCCACAGGTCAGGGGTTGAGGACTAGAAATTCAGGTAGTATTAATTAACTCTAGCCAGGGGGATAACCTGGAGGAAAGGAGGACTTACAAGGATGAATGGCTATAACAACCATTTTTCTCCTGTCTAGATGGATGGGCAAGGATACATTTATAATGGTGATAAGTATATAGATTATGTTAGGTCTATATTAAGAACATAAAGTAGGAAACTAAGTAATTAATTATTTGGGGCAGTATAAAATAGTCAGATATCATAGCCCAAAGAAGGATTTTAGTCCAAATCATCCCATTTGTTCAATTCTTCCAGAACTTTTTGGTTTTTAGTAAATACCAGGAATTGTGCCACATACTTTATATGGTTCTTGTGCTTTACATAATCTTAAGTAATTATTTTAAACTACTGAAGAAATAGAATTATTTCTGTAATACAGATGAGGAAACTGACACTCAAAGAGATTAAGTAATTTAAGTTCAGAGTGAGTGACAGAGCTGAATTAATGTCCAAGTTTGTTAGGTTCTAAACTCCATTCATTATCAAGCCAAGTGCTCTGTTTTTTATTTTTTATTATTTTTATTTTTATTTTTTAAGAAAGACTACTGTTAGGTCTTGGTATGTTAATATCAAATATAATCTGAACAATTTACCCTACTCACTTACCTACCGGCGGCTCTTTTTAACAGCCATAGCATACTCCCCAATGGTTGGAAACAGGAAGCAAAGTTACCTGCAGCCTTATGGGGTTCTTGTCTGAAAGGAAGTTCAAAAGAGGAGCATTTGGGAGTGGCAGTGGGGGTGGTGTGGAACAGAAGGAAGGGCTCAATTACATAACATTAGGCTAGGAAATTGAGTAATAAGGATGGTCACCCTGTGTGTACAAAGCACCTCCTACTCATTCAGTTGAGGTTTGGTTCTTTGAGCTGTTTCGTCCATTAGCATTGCTTGCATGCCTTATAGTAAATTCATTTCTTAATAATTTGGTTTTCTCCTGTGGGAAATGAAACTAACCATATATACATCTTACTGTCCCAAGAGAATGTGAAAATTAGTGAGTTAATGCTAGAAAAGAGCTTAAAGATCCTTAGATAAAAGTACTGTCATCAATCATGGCAATCTAGAATAATGATTTTAGAGAGATTACTAAAATACTGTTAATGCACGTTTATAGAGAGTACATATTTTTCAAGTCATGTCTGAGGTTTCCAATTTAACTCATCCAATTTTATTTAGTCAATCCATTCCAAATGGGCCTGGAATCCAGTCAGAGAAGTGCTCTTATACCAAAAGGGCTAGATAGTCAAGTAATCCTAACTTTCTCATTTAAAGTGTTAGTTCTCTAATTATGCAATTTTTCCCAGTGAGACTCTGCATGGGTCCTCTGAAAACAACACTCTAAATGACCTATAAGGAATGTAATTTAAAGATATAAATTTTTACAGTTTTTTTCTTAACTTACTAAAGAACATTTAATTTTAATATACTGGGAAAGTATAATTGAAATATATATGATATTGAGAATAATTTCCTTTAATATTTTCAATGAATAATCCAGGGGCTAGATTAATCAATCTTCTAGGACTTTGAGTATAATAACTTTCTTGTGTGTCTGTGTGTGATAGAAAACAGAAAAGATTCCACACTGTTACCATGAAATTTATAAATAAAATTCAAGAAAACTTTAAGTGCATGCCTAGAACTGAAATACTTTTGGCATGAACTTCGTGTTTATCATAAAAATGCAAACCTGTTTAATAAAGGTGAAAAATAAAAGATTAACCATAGTCCATATCTTACATTTTTTATTTCCCCCCTAACCCACCTTATTATTATTTTTTAAAATATATTTTTATTACAGAAGTTGTGAACTTACAAAACAATCATGCACATATGCAGAATTCCCATACAATACCCCTTCACCAACACACCACACTGTGGTGGAATATTTGTTACAGATTATGAGATAATTTTATCAGACTTTTATCACTAACCATGGTCCATAGCATACATTTGGCACACTTTTTTCCATACCCCCCATTATCAACACAGTACATCTTTCGACTTGAAGTAAGAATATTACGGTATTGCTGTTAACCATAGTCCATAGGTCACACCAATTGTATTTTCCATGCTTCTCCACATTCCCACCACCCTGCATTAGTGACTTAATCTGCTCTAGCCCACAGAAGGACACTCTTGTATTTGTACCATCAACCACAATTCTCATCCACCTCTAGGTTCACTGTTACTCAGTTCCTAGATTATTCTCTAGTTTTCTTTCAATTGACATTTACATCCCTAGGCTACCCTTTTCAGCCACAATCCCATTTATAAACCAACTGCTACTCACTATAATGTGTTACCATCAGCTCTATCCATTCCAACACTTTTACAGTCAAGTTAATTAAAACATATACATACATTAAGCATCAGTAGTACTTCTCAGCCCTCCTCTTATCTCCTAATAACCTATGGTTTAGGTTTTAACTCCATGCGTTTATTCTTCATATTTAGTTCGTATTAGTGAGACCATGCAATATTTGTCCTTTTGTGTCTGGCTTACTTCTCTTAGCATAATGTCTTCAAGATTCATCCATGTTATCATATGTGTCCCAATTTCATTTCTTCTTACTACAGCATAGTATTAACATCGTATGTATATACCACATTTTGCCAAATCTTCAATTTAATTATGTTATTTAGTAAATAAAGTGCATACAAAAGTTATTGTCCCTACAGTGTAATTGATTATGGTATATACTTCTCAAGTACAATTTGATAAGATTTATATTATATAATTTCAAAACATTTTGTAGAAAGAGTAAGATGTAAAAAACTTTACACATGAAGGTCCATAGGGCAGTAATTTAAACAAGTTTGCTGAATATAAATCACCAGTCAGCACGTTGTAATAGATAATTGTTTTCATTTTAGTATTCATTACATAAATTTACTATTGAATTGTATTGGTCAAGTGCCTGAAATTATGTTTATTGAATACATAAATTCCATTATTTAATATTAATTAAAAAGCGTGTTATTTATATCTGCAAGTATATGCTTAAATTATTGCTTCTGCTAGAAGCTCTGTTTAGAAGTAGGTGAGAAAATGTTTAAAGATGAAGATTTGTTAAAGTATCTGTAGATTATTTGAGATGTATTACATTACTGTGGCAGAGACTAATAGTTGTTCCTTAATATCTATCTTTTTTCCTCAGTAATAGAATTTTTAGCTGGGCATTTGCCCAATATTAGCTGGGCATTTGCCCAATATAGAGGTTACGTTCCCCAGCTTCCCCAGCAGTTGCTTGTGTCCATATGACTAAGTTCTGGTCAATGGGTTGTAAGTGGAAGTATCTTGTGACAACTTCTGGAAAATATTCTTTTTTGTAGGGGGGGGGGGCGCAGTTAGGCAAGGGAGTAAAGAGTTTATTAAGGAGCAAGAAAAGAGTACACGGTCCTAGATATGGATTGCATGTGTGCTGCAGGGTGAGTCGCACACATGGGACCCCAGTAAGACTTTTACTCCTCCCCCTGGAAAACATTTTTAAAAGACAGGTGGCATACACCATTTACCTCTCCTTCATCACTTTATCCTGTTGCCTGGAACAAAGATGCTACTGTCTTGGGCCGTGGTTTAGAGGCCACACAGAGTAAAGCTATATGGAAGCAGCCAGAGTCCTTGACACTGAGGAGAACTGTGGCAGCCGTGGGCCACTTACAGGGGAGAGATGTCAGCTCCTATTATGGCATTCTTAATTTGGGTTTTCTACAACTTTCAGCTGAATCTAATACCAACTAATACAGTTGCCATAAAAATGCAGATTCATTTAAATCTATCAGCATAAAACATATAGGGAAGCAATAACGCTTACAGTGCAAGGAAGAAAAAAATTAAAGTTTTCTTAAAGCAAAATAAGGGAAATCAGTGTTAGATTAAGCAGTCATTGATGTAGAAAAGCCTTCTGTGGGCACATGCAGATAGTGTAAGAATTTGTTTACTCCCAGTTTAAGAAAGGAGAGTGGAGGTTTTCCTACCATTCAGAGGGTCTGCTGTAATCGAAGGAGCTAGAAAAATAAATTGAGTTTGTGAACATTTAAAAAGCAGCCTTAGATTACTACCAAGCACCAACCAGCAATGCAACTGGAAAAAGACCTTGACCAGAAGGGGGGAAAAGTAAAGACAAATGAGTTTATATGGCTAAAAGACTTCAAAGTGCATCTGGAGGTCATTCCAGAGGTTACGCTTATGCACGTCTCAGCAGGATCTCTTTGACTGCCAAAGTAGATACTACCCCAAATAGCAGGGCAGGTAGCTCAGGAGTTTGGTGCCTTGCCATTGGGCCCTGCTTTGGAATTTATGCCCCCCAGAGTGACAGAGTTGGATTCAGTTGTGGTTTCCCTATACATGGCTCTTCTGTCTTTCTATTTGAACTTATAATAAGTACTAGAGTTGGTAGGTATACGTCCAAGAGACTTAAATCTTTAGGCTGTCCATGTGCCAGCTGGGCCCTGAATCTCAACGGAATTGCAACACCTACTGTCCAGTTCATTGGTCTTACCCAGGACAACTAACATGGAGGTGATGATGGACAACTAACATACCAACGAACTGAGAGAGTCTACAATTGCCAGCAAGAGAGTCCCATCCATCGGCCCTATGGGATCACAGCTTCCTCTCAATTAGAGGTGGCATGGATATCACCATCCCAGAATCCTCAGAATTGGGGAATGAACTATGGACTATGGTAGACTTACTGGTATTCTACCATAGACTTATTGTGACTCTAGCGATGGAAGAAGTTGTATCATTGATGTGGAGGCAGTGGCCACTGGAGGTTTTGAGGACAGGGAAGGGGAAAAACAGGTGTAATATGGAGGCATTTTTGGGACTTGGGAATCGTCCTGAATGACATTGCAACGGCAGATACAGGCCATTATAGATCTTGCCATAACCTACAGAATTGGGTGGGAGAGAGTGTAAACTACAATGTAAACTTTAATCCATGCTTGGTGACAATGCTCCAAAATGTGTTCATCAATTGCAATGAATGTACCCCACTAATGAAGTATGCTGTTTATGTGGGAAAATGTGGGAGGTGTGGGGAGCGGGGCATATGGGAATCCCCTATTTTTTTATGTGACATTTGTATAATCTAAGTATCTTTAAAAAAAAAAAAAAAAAAAAGCAGCCTTAAAATGTGGCAAATACTCTGTGGAAATGATTTAACAGTTTTTGGAAATTGTTCTGTTAAAATATGTTTAAAATTTTATGAAGGAAAAGGCATAAGCAACCCTTTAAAAGGGCTGCTTTAGAAAAAACTTGGCAACTTCTTTATGTCATCTTTAATATTGTGTGCAAAATAACTTTCTTTTAAACAAATCAACTTTATTGGTACATATTAATAAAGCATAAACCCATCCAAAGTGTACAATCAGTGGTATTTGGTGTAATCACATATTTGTGCTTTTATCACTTTAGTCATTCTTAGAACACTTTCATTATTCCAATAATAATTAAAACAAACAAACAAAACTCATCACCTCTCAATCTCTCTATGCCTCCCCTGCCATACATAGCTGCAATTCTTTTTCCTTCTTTCTAGTATATTTGTATTTATATTTTGTAAAACAGTCTTATACATGCAATATCACCCATATTTGTGTTTTATGTGAGGTTTTACTGTATTATATAGTAACATGTTATAGTTTTTAGCTTTCCTTCTAGTAAATACATGACCTTAGACTTTCCCTTTCAACCACTGTCATACTTTAACAATAGCACAGCTAGTTATTAACACCATGATATGCTTTCATCATTTCTATTCATTTCCCAAGATTTTCAAACAACCTTTTTAGCAATTCTGCACAGATTAAACCTCAGCTTTCTGTTCACTAACCTCATTCTATTTTCTGGTAACATATATTCTAATTAATAACTGCATGAGTTTACGTAATATATTTAGTTCATTATAGCACAATCATAAAGTATTTATCCTTTTGTGTCTGGCTTGCTTCACTCAATATAATATCCTCCAGGTTCATCTATGTTGTCATATGCATCACCACTTCATTTCTTCTCACCACTATATAATATTCCATCATGTGTATACACCACAATTTGTTTATCCATTCATCAGTTGATAGACACCTGGTTTGTTTCCAACTTTTGGCAATTGTGAATAATGCTACTATGAACATTGGTGTGCAGATGTCTGTTCATGTCTCTGCTCTCAGTTCTTCTGGATATATACTTAGTAAAAATATTTACAGGTCACATGGCAAGTCTATATTCAACTTCCTTAGGAACTGCCAAACAGTCCTCCACAGTGGTTATACCATTCTACGTTCCCATCAACAGTGAATAAGCATTCCTGTCTCTCCTGTCCTCTCCTGCATTTACAGTTTTCCGACTTTTTAATAGTAGCCAGTCTAATAGGTGTGAAATGATAACACATTGTAGTTTTGATTTGCATTTCCCTAATTGCTAGTGATGTTGAACATTTTTTCATGTGTTTCTTCACCATTTGTACTTCTTCTTTGGACAATTGACTTTTCAAGTCTTTTGTCCATTTTTAAAATCATGTAGTCTGTCTTTTTATTGTTGAGTTGTATAATCTCTGTATATAATGGTTATTAAACCCTTATTGGATATGTGGTTGCCAAATATTTTTTCCCATTGAGTCGGCTGCCTTTTCACCCTTTGACAAAGTCCTTTGAGGTGCAAAAGTATAGAATTTTGAGGAGGTCCCATTTATCTATTTTTTTCATTTGTTGCTCATGATTTGGGTGTAAGGCTTAAGAAACTACCACCTTCCACAAGATCTTGAAGATGTTTTCCTACATTTTCTTCTAGAAGTTTTATGGTTGTTACTTTTATATTTAGGTCCTTAATCCATTTTGAGTTAATTTTTATATATGGTGTGAGATAGGGGTCTTCTTTCTTTTTGTTATGGATATCCAGTTCTCCCAGCACCATTTGTTGAAGAGACTGTTCTGGCTCCCTGGGAGAGCTTGAAAGCCTTGTCAAAAATCACTTGATGTAGATGTGAGGGTCTATTTCTTAGTTCTTGATTCAGTTCCATTGGTTAATCTGTCTTTCTTTATGCCAGTACCATGCTGTTTTTCACTACTGTAAGTAAGTAATATGCTTTAAAGTCAGAAAGTGAGAGTCCTCCAAGTCTGTTCTTCTTTTTTCTTTTTTTATTTTATTTTATCATTTTGGCTATTTGAGGCCCCTTACCCTATCAAATAGATTGATAATTGGCTTTTTGTCTTCTGCAAAAAAGACTGTTGGGATTTTTATTGGGATTGAGTTGAATCTGTAAGTCAGTTTGGGTAGAATTGACAATTTAACGATATTTAGTCTTCCAATCTATGAACACAGAATGTCCTCCCATTTATTTAAGACTTCTTCATTTTCTTTTCACAGTGTTTTGTAGTTTTCTGAATACAGGTGCTTTATGTCTTTGGTTAACTTTATTCCTAAATATTTGATTATTTCAGTTGCTATTATAAATGGAATTTTTTTTCCGATTTCCTTCTCAGATTGCACATCAGTAGTGTATAGAAACGCTACTGGTTTTTTTGTATTAATCTTGTATCCCGCCACTTTGCTGAACTTGTCTATCAGTTCTAGTAGCTCTGTTGTGGATTTTTCAGGATTTTCTAGATACAGGATCAACTCATTAGCAAATAGTGAAAGTTTTACTTCTTCCTTTCCTGTTTGGGTGCCTTTTATTTCTTTTTCTAGCTTAATTGCTCTAGCTAGAACTTTTAGCACAAAATTGAGTAACAGTGGTGACAGTGGGCATCCTTGTCTTGTTCCTGATCCCAGCGGAAAAACTTTCAGTCTTTCACCATTGAGTACTATGCTAGCTGTAGGTTTTTCATATATGCATTTTACCATACTGAGAAAGCTTCCTGCTAGTCTTATATTTCAGAGTGTTTTTATCAAGAAAGGGTGCTGTATTTTGTCAAATGCCTTTTCTGCATCAATTGAGAGGATCGTGTGATTTTTTTTCTTCAATTTATCAATGTGGCTTATTACACTAATTGATTTTCTTGTGTTGTACCATCCTTGCATACCTGGGATAAAACCCACTTGATTGTGGTGTATAATTCTTTTAATGTGCTTTTGGATTCTGTTTGCAAGTATTTTGTTGAGGATTTTTGCGTCTATATTCATTAGAGATATTTGTGTGTAATTTTCTTTTCTTCTTTTTTTTTTTTAAGTATCTTTATCTGGTTTGGCTATTAGGGTGATGTTGGCTTCACAGAATGAGTTTGGTAGTGTTCTATCCTGTTCAGTTTTTTTTGAAGAGCTTGAGCAAGACTGGTAATAGTTTGTCTTTGAATGATTGGTAAAATTCATCTTTGAAGCCATCTGGTCCCAGGCTATTCCTCCTTTGGGAGGCTTTTTTGTTTGTTTTAGTCTTTGTTTATAACTGAGAGCTACTATTTATTCAGCACTTGTTGTATACCACGCATTCTGCCAAGGGCTTTACAAATGCTGTTCATTTCATCTTTTTTTTTCCCACAGAATTTACATTTTTATTGCAAATAGTGCTAAAGGAGATTGGGTTTTAACTAGAATTCATGCACAGAAATACAAAGTGATAATAATGTGATTTTTTCCCCTTTTAACTTCTAGGATTTACTCATACTTAAATAAATTTGAAGTATTTATTTATTTAGCTAACTTATTATTTTATTTTATTTTATTTCATTTTATTTTTAATAATAATTTTTTTAAAAAGATACTTAGATTACATAAATGTTACACAAAAATGATAGGGATTCCCTATGCCCCACACCCCACACCTCCCAAGCCCTCCCACATAAACATCCTTCATTAGTGTGGCACATTCATGATAAACACATCCTGGGGCTTTGCCATTAAGCATGGACCATAGTTCACATTGTAGTTTACACTCTCTTCCACACAGTTCTGCTGTTATGTGATGATATAAAATGACCTATATCTGTCATTGCAGTGTCATTCAGGATGATTCTCTTTGGGAGGGTTTTGATGACTTTTTCAATCACTTCACTTGTGATTGGCTTGTTGAGGTCTTCTATTTCTTCTGGGGTCAGTGTAGGTAGTTTTGTGTTTCTAGGATTTTGTCCATCTCTTTTACCTTGTCTAGTTTTTTGGCATATAGTTGTTCATAGTATCCTCTTATTTCTCTGGGGTCAGTCGTAATGCCCCCCCCCCCCGCCCCCATTTCTGATTTTATTTATTTGCATCTTCTTTATTTTTTTGTCAGGCTCACTAAGGGTCTGTCAATTTTGCTGATCATCTCAAAGAACCAACTCTTGGTTTTGTTGATTTTCTCTATTGCTTTTTTTGTTTTCATTTTGTTTTATTTTATTTCTTCTCTGATCTTTACTATTTCTTTCCTTTGGCTTGGTTTGGATTAGTTTGCTATTCTTTTTCTAGTTCCTCCAGGTGTAGTTAGGTCTTCAATTTTAGCTCTTTCTTCTTTTTTAATGAAAGCATTGAGGCTATAAATTTCCCTCTTAGCACTTCCTTTGCATTGTCTTATTGGTTTTGATATGTTGTGTTTTCATTTTTATTTGTCTCAAGATATTTACTGATTTCTTTTGCAATTTCTTCTTTGACCCACTAATTATTAAGAGAGTGTTATTTAATCTCCATATATTTATGAGTTTTCCCTTTTTCTGTCCTTTATTGATTTCCAGCTTCATTCTGTTATGATCAGAGAAAGTGTTTTTTTATAATTTCAATCTTTTTAAAATTTTTGAGACTTGTCTTGTGACCCAGCATATGTTCTATCTAGTAGCAGAAAGATCCATTAACACTTGAAAAGAAAGTATATCCCCCTGTTTTGGGTGCAATGCTCTATAGATGTCTCTTAGGTCCAGTTCACTTATCATATTATTCAAGCTCTCTGTTTCTTTATTTATCCTCTGTCCAGATAGTCTATACAATACTGAGAGTGGTATATTGAAGTTTCCAACTATTATTGTAGAGACATCTATTCTTTCTTCAGTTTTGCCAGTGTGTACCTCATGTATCTTGGGGCACAGAGGTTAGGTGCATAAATATATAGTAATTTCTTCTTGCTGAATTACCCCTTATATTAATATATAATGACCTTCTTCATCTCTTATAACAGTTTTGCATGTAAAATCTATTTTTTCCGATATTAGTATCACTACTCCAGGTCTTTTTTGGTTGCTATTTGCATGGAATACCTTTATCCAACCTTTCACTTTTAACCTGATTTTGTCCTTACATCTGAGGTGGGTCTCTTGTAAACAACATATAGATGGGTTATATATTTTTTAATCCATTCTATCAGTCTATGTCTTTTGATTGGGGAGTTCAACCCATTAACAGTCAATGTTATTACTCTACGGGCATTACTTACTTCATTCATTTTGCCTTCGGCTCTCTGTTGTCATATCGTTCTACTGTCTGTCTTCTTACCCTTTAGTTTACCCTTCCAAATAATCTTCATTTCTACACTTTTCTCCAAATCTCTTGTGCTTGTTTTTTCCTTTCAGTCTGCAGTTCTCCCTTTAGTATCTCTTATATTTCTGGTCTTTTGGTAACATATTCTACCATTTTTTGTTTGTCTGTGAAACTTTGAACTCACTCTCTCCCTCTCTCTTTTTTTTTTTTTTTTTTTTTTTAAATTACAGGCATACTTTGTTTTATTGTCACTCTCATTTTTGAAGGAGAGTTTTGCTGGATACAGAATTCTTGGCTGGCAGTTTTTCTCTTTCAGTACCTTAAATACATCATACTACTTTCTTCTCGCCTCTATTGTTTCTGGTGAGAGGCTGGCACTTAATCTTATCGAGGTTCCCTTGTATATGATGCTTTGCTTTTCTCTTGCTGCTTTCAGAATCCTCCCTTTATCTCTGGTATTTGACATTCTGAATAGTAGGTGTCTCAGGGTAGGTCTGTTTGGATTTATTCTTTTTGGGGTGTGTTGTCCTTCTTGGATATTGATATTTATGTCTTTCATAAGGGCTTTTGGTCATTATTTCCTCAAATATTCTTTCTGCCCCTTTTCCATTCTCTTCTCCTTCTGGGAAACCGATAATGTGAATGTTTGTGTGTTTTGCTTTGTCATTCAGTTTCCAGAGACCATTTTCCTTTTTTTCTATTCTCTTCTCTTTCTGTTCTCCTGTCTTTTCCAGTTCAGATGTTCTGTTTTTAAAATCACCAATTCTGTCTTTGAGCAATTCAGATCTGCTCTTATGTGCCTCTGATGTATTTTTAATGTTATCCATTATGTCTTTCATTCCCATAAGGTCTGTAACTTTTCTTTGCAAGCTTTCAAATTGTTCTTTATGCTCATCCAGTGTCTTCTTAATATCCTTTATTTCTTTAGTCATTTTTCTTTAAATTCTTTGAAGTGATTTAGGAGACTTGTGTGATTATCACTGATTAATAGTCTTAAATCCTGTATCTCTTCAGGATATTTGGTTAGTTCTTTTGTCTGGGCCATCTCTTCCTGTTTCCTAGTATGGCTTGTAATTTTTTGCTGATGTCTAGGCATCTGAATATGCTGGTGAATTTACTCTGACGTCCTTTTTCTCTCTCTTGCCTATTTTTTTTCACAGCTCTTCTTTGATATTTGATTCAACTTATTTTAAGTCTTTAAAATTTCCTGGCTTAAAGTATCAAAATCTGGTCAGGGGCTCACTAGTGGGGTGCGGATTCTCTCCCAGGGGTTAGGATACAGACGGAACTGAGAACAGTTTTTTCCATTCAATTTCCAGACCGCCCAGCTGATAGTGCTTGTCAGCACACCTTTCCACAGAGGTCTTTTCAGTCTGGGCTTTGCTGTGTTCCTGTGCTGAATCTCCAGAGTGGTGATTCAAAGCAGGCTCTGCTGGCCAAATTCACTAAGAAAACCCTCCTAACTCCCCCTCCCTTTTCTCTTGAAACAGCTGACAGGGAGGAAGGTGTCTGTTCCCCTCTCAGTTGGCTGCAGGGGTTTTATCCTGGCTTAATATATTGTAGGTGGGGCAGGGGAGTCCTTCCTGGCTGCCATGGAGGCTGGGTAACTCACGTTTGTTGTTGCTGCTTCTTCGTCTCTCTGTCCCTCACCCTCCTGGGAGTTGTGTAGCACTGTCCTGGTCTGCAGTTCCCTCGGATAGCTTTTGGCTCTTTCTCTGTTGTTTTTGTGAGAGCACTGAACTCTGCCTGTTAGTGCGATGCCATTTTACCACAATTCTCCCCACAAAATAACTTTTATACCTTCACCGAATGCAAGGAAAAAGGAGGCCTATAGATAAATAAGAAATAGTAATTTATTTCCCAAAGAAACATTCCAGTATTTGAGAGAAAGACAGTTTCAGGATCTGTGGCTATGGTGATATATCTAGAGAGCTGTGAATTCTTCTGCTGTTATTTCCTAATCTTGAAAGTAGTAAGAAGTTGCATTATAAATCTTTTTTTTTTTTTTAGTTTGAGAGCTAATTTAGTTATCTGGTGAATGTTGACCCCTAGCAACATGAGAAAGGCAAGGCCACTGAAGAATTCAAGTTATCACTGGCATGCACACAGTCCTACAGATTGTCAAGCAATAATAAGACACTGGAATCTATGAATTAGGCTCAGGAATTTTTATAAAATTTCATTAAGCAGAAATTAATAGAAGAATTGAAAAGTACATATGTCATGTAGTTCATATGTAGTTGCTTATCCCAAGAGTACAGAGGTAGAAAAAATCCATATATGTTCAAATATGCCAGTCACTTAGATGTGTTTTAGCCAACATTTATAGAAATGAATTCATAATTATTTAAATTCAGCCTTTTGCTTTCAGACAAGCAGGAAAATTAATAAGCCTTTTTCTGTCTTATAAAAATTTTTCAACTTCTACTTAAGACTCTTTGAGGGTAAAGGAATCTCTGAATCATTAGATTGGAAGAGGACTTGACATGTAATAAGAATTTAATATATTAGTGTTGAATAAAATAATGCATTTATAAATTAATTATTAACTTCTATTTTCGGAGTTTTTTTGGTCAATTCCCTACTAAGAAAGTTGAGGTTCATTTGCCACATTTAATGTCCGAAAGACTTCTAAAAGGTCTCTCTTTCTTCTTGACTGCTTCCAAACATGTGCTCATGTGTGCACATGCACACACACAATTATAGACCACAGTGTTTCTCACTTTGAATGCATGTGGCAGTCATCTGAGAAACTTAAAAAAAAAATTGATGCCCAGTCTTTTCCCTGTACTAATTATATCAGATTTTGGATGGAACCCTGGCATCAATATTTTTTAAAGCTCTCCAGTTATTCCAATGCAGAGCTAGGTTGAGAATGACTGTTCTAGATAAACAAGTAAACTAGAAAAAGTATAGATTCATTGTAGTTTCCCCCTATTTAATTCAGCTAAAGGCATAATACTGCTGTTCTGGATCTACAGTTATTGTTATGAATGCCCAGTTGAATATTGTACTCATTGATTAATTATTACTTGAAATCTAAGGATGGTAGAAGTGGAATAGGTGATAAATTAATTATAATATACATTACCTATTACTGATTTATGAAGTGTCTTAAATGTGCTCATATGTAGTATTAATAATTAGGAAAGCTTCTGGGTAAGAATCCAAACTTAAATAATGCTTCTTGGTACCCTAAATGGAGATTTAATATGTCAGAAGTTTTATGTACCAGAATTCTAACCAGGCACAGTGAAGTAACAATAAAGCAATTAAACACATCTATTCTTGAAATTTCTAGGTGTTGACAGTGAACTAACCTAGGCTGACCTTTACTAATAGAACTGCAGATGTAATAGAACTATAGATGGATGTTTGAACAGATTCATATTGTTAAAAATTGCTCCATGGGTAACATGGAGAGAAAATAAAAGTTCTTTGCCTCTGTTGTTCAGAGATATAATGTGATACACTATTGATTGGCTGTGGTTGATTAATAAGTCATTAAAAAAGAGTCTGAAGCTAATTCAGACAATGGAATATGTTACGTTGGATTTCTGTCGTCACCAATGCAGTCGTTACAGATACCATAATTATGAATGAAAAGCCATTAGAGATAGAGACAGGGAACTCAATTTAAAATTCTACTGCATTCTGCTTAATTCTGTAAAATATACAATAACCTCTTTAGCAGGAATGCAAAAAGTCTTAGCTGAACAATCCCTTGTTTGAATGAGAGCATAGGATATACTGGTACAGTATAAAAGAGGTCAGCTGGAGAGAATGAACTGGTTGTGTTTGTTAGAGGGGTAAGTAAAGGGAACTTTAAATAATAACTGCAATTTGGAAGGCCTCTAAGTTGGAAATTATAAAAATTATAAAACGTAAGATTTGTAAGGCATAAATTCTATATAGTGGGGGAATGGTTTTCAAATTCTAATTTAACAAATTGGACTTGGAGTCAGAAAAGCCTGTGTTCGAGTATTGACTCTTATCATTTAACAGGCAATACAACCACGGTTAAGTCACTTCCCATCCTTGATACTAATTTTTCAGTTTCATCGTCTGTAAGACGTAGTTATTTCTCCTGCCAATTTCATAGGGTGGTTATGAGGAAGACTTAAGATAGTGGAAAGAGATGCATTTTGAAACCTAAAAATGCTAAGTAAGTGTGTAGCAGATGCTATTGAGAGGCTGCCCAACATTCTTTCCTTCTTTTTTCTTGCTAACAAAATCTTATTTTTAGGTATCCACTCACCTTCTATGGAGTAAATCCTGATTTATATGATCTAATCCTGGTGATCCTATTTCATACTGGTCATTAGTTTAGGAAGGGGAAGGAGACCCATTCCTGGCCAATGAGATCTAAGCTTCAATTTCCTTAGTTGTAAAATGGGGATAATAATAATATCCACTTTATAGGGCTGATATGAAGTTTGAATTAGATCATCCATGTAAAGTACTTGGCATTGTGCTTGCTATATTAAACCCAAAATAAATGTTAGCTTTTGAAAATAAATGGAATGGTGTTAATTTTGTAAAACTGATTCTCATGTCTTCCAACTAATTTCAGTGCAGTAACACATTAAAACAATTACTTTATACCTCCTTAAAGACTTTTCCCTACCATCTTCCAGGACACAAGCTTCCAGTTTCATACCCTGAGGCATGAGATGGGAGGTTCTATTCCTAGAGAAACTGAACAATTTCAGAGAATATCTTACAGATATTGATATTTGGGAATTTCCTATTGAAAATCTGGCTCCAGGTCTTATAGTGAAGTTCATTGGTTGACAAGCTCTAACAATTCACATAAAGCTCCGATTAGTTTTTTTTTTCTTTTTAAATAAATAGCCCACTCAATACCTGAAAAGTAATGAACAGTAAAGGATTATGTAGCATTTCAAAAACTTCTTTACATGCAAGAGGCCAAAACATGGAACAAAAAAATGGAACTTGGAGGAAATGGTACAGGTAACTGGGAAAAAATACTATATTGTTTATATAGAGTAGAGATTGTATTGCATCCTTGAAACAAGAATAGGATGCTATAAAATAAAGGGACAATCAGAGAATAGGTATAAGTTATTGGAAATTAAAAATGTGGTTATCAAAATAAAAGTTTAGTAGAAGGAATGGAGATAACTTTTAAGAAAGCTCCAAAAAAGTAGAACAAAAAGGCAGAGATAGATATTAAAAATAGAGAAATAAAAACAAAAACTACAAAATAATAAAAAAACAAATGAAAAATAGAGAAATAAAAACATTAGAGGATTAATATTTAAGTCCAAATAACATCTAATTAGAAGGAGAACAGACAGATTAGAAGGAAATGATATAATAATGCAAGAAAATGTTCCAAAATTGAAAACCAAGAGTCTCTTGATTGAAACCAAGTATCCAAGTACAATGAATGCATGAAGAAATTTCAGGCAGGCAGGGGTAAAGAAAAGATATTAAAAGCATCCAGAGAGGAGGAAAAAATCCAGATCTCATATAAAGAATTGGGAGTAAGAAAGGCACTGGATTACCCAATAACAATATACAAAGTTAGAAGACAATAAAACAATGGTTTAAATTTTTTTTTTAAAGGCTTTCAACCTTGTTTAAAGACATTTCAGATGTACAAGTTCTCATAATTTTACCTCCCATGAACTTTTTCTCAGGGATCTACCAAAAGATGTACTTCACCAAAACAAGCCCAGAAAGAGGGGGACATGTGATCCAGAAAACAAAGGTTCAAAAAGGGTGTGAAGGAAAGACGTTGATTTCTTTAGGAGGGTGTATTAGTCAGGGTTTTCTAGGGAAATAGAATCCACAGGAGATATCTGTAAATAATTTGAGGTTTTATAAAATTGTCTCACATGACCATGGGTATGCATACATCCAAATTCCATAGCGCAGGCTGCAAGCTAGGACTCCAATGAAGATCCTCAATGAGTTCCCCAGGAGACATTGTCTATCTGAAGTAAAGACGGGGATTCTCTCTCTGAATGCTAAAATCACTTCTCCTTTTAAGGCCTTCAACTTCTTAGATGAAATATCACTCATTGCTGAAGGCAATCTCCTCAGTTGATTGTAGATGTAATCAGCCATAGATGGAATCAACTCACTGATGATAAAAGTCCATGAAATATCCTTGTATTACAATTAGCCCAGTGCTTGCTTGACCAAACAACTGTACACCATTACCTGGCCAAGTTGATAAATTAGCCTAACTATCACAGTCCACCCCTTATCAACTTGGCAGCCATACACTCCACCTTAAACCATACTTAATCTCTAAATAAAAACAATAACAGACTTTTTTTTTTTTTTTTTTGCCTGACAATACTCAACTGTCCCGCATAAAACCGGAAATGCTCTAAATCCCTCCAGAATAGGATGCAAGTCCTTGGGTAATAGTCACTCATTTTTAAAAAAAGATTTATTTTATTTATTTCTCCCCATCTCCTCGTTGTTTCCATTTGCCGTGTCTGTTTGTAGTGTGTTGGTCTTGTTTTTTTTTAGGAGGCACTGGGAACCAAACCTGGGACCTCTCATGTGGAGGTCAAGTGTCTAGTCACTTGAGCCACCTCTGCTCCCTGCTTTGTTACGTCTCTTATTATGTTTTCCTCTGTGTGCTTCTTGTTGCGTCATCTTGTTGCATCAGGTCACTGCACCAGCCTGTCGTGTCAGCTCGCTATCTTGCTCATCTTCCCAGGAGGCACTGGAAACCGAACCCAGACCTCCCATGTGGTAGGTGGAAGCTCAATTGCTTGAGCCACATTTGCTCTCCAATATTCACTCTTTAACTTGACATCCTTAAATCCTACAACATGAACTAATACAACTTATGTCATATGATAAAGGGAAAATATAGGGAAGAAAACAAAGGTATTCATTTTATGTACATGTACAAACATACTTAAAACAAGGGAGAAATATTGATGACAATTACAGTCCTTGTTTCTGTAACTGGTCACATGGCTGAAGTTCATACTTATCACTACCTTCATCCACTTCCCATTCCATGTTCCCTTTACTCTCAGCAAGCACCTCATCTGGCTGTGGTGCTTTTCCTGGTGGGGTGACCCAAACCTTCATTCCTGAAGAATCTGGGCTGTTGTTAGTCCTGCCTGGATTGGGTTGTTGCAGTTTTCCATTGGTGTTAATCACAGGGCATGGTAGTACTAAGACATCTAGGGGATCTCCTGTATTCCAGGCAATTCTTCTTTACCTCCATTATGTAGTTGTAGTCATATTTCCCCTTGATAGTCAGGATCAATCACCCCAGCCAGTACAGTAATTCCCTTCTTCTTCTTCCTTTTTTTTTTTTTTTAAAGAAAACAAACAAAATATCCCATTTATTTGAAAATTCACAATCTCACTTATGAATTATTAATTTTTCCAAGGAGAAATCATAACTGAAATTGTAAAAAAAGTTAGGATTGAACAATGAAAATGCAATATAAAAAAATAATGGTATGCAGCTAAAGCAGTATTTATAAAATAGTTTATAGCCTTTACTATCTATGTTAGAAAAAAGGACCAAAAATTAATGAACTGAGCATTCATACAAGAAGGTAGGAAAAAAAAAAAACACCATAAGCTCAAACAAATGAGAAGGAAGTGAATAATAAAAATAGGAGCAAAACTTAATGAAATAGAAAACAAATAGTAGAGAGGAGAATGAAAACTGTAAACTGGTTCTTTGAGAAGACTAATGAAAAAACAAATCTCAACTATAAACAATAGAGGAAGCACCAATAATAGTATTAGGAATAAAAACAGAAACCTAACTACAGTAATCATGAATTTTTAAATCATAAAAATATTTTACACCACTATACTTGAAAATATAAAGAGAACAGAAACTTCTAAAAATATATAAATTACTAACATTGACTCAAGCTGAAGCAGACACACTGATTTAAGTTCTACTTTGTTAAGGAAATTGAAACAGCATTTTAAATCTACTCAAAAAGCAGCAGACCCTGATATTTTACAGGCTACCTTTACTAAAACTTCAGGTAACCTTTATCTTAGAACTCATCTTATATAAACTGTCCAGAGAATAGAGAAAGAAGAAAAGCTTACCTATTCATTTTCTAAGGCTCATATATCCTTGATACCTGAAACAGACATGGGTTAAAAAGTAAAGGAAAACTGTGGACTAATCTCAGTTATAGATGTCAGAAAAATGCTAAATATAGTATTAGTAAAATTAATTGATCAATGTATTAAAAATATACCTTCACCAAGTAGAATTTATCCCAGGAATTCCAGTATGGTTTAACATTAGAAAATCTATTAATGTAACATACCAGATTAAAAATTTAAGGAGAAAATCGATATGGTTTTCTCAATATATGCAGAAAAATCTCTTGATAAAATTCAGTAGGCATTCACATCAAAATCCCCTAGCAAACTAAGTAAAGATAATAAATTCCTGTTGGAAAGGGCAGTCTGCCATGGGTCCCAAGCATTCTTACCCATGGGTTCTGAGGATGCCATACCTCAAGATCTAACCAGCCTTACCCTGAGCACCTTCTGTAGCTAGTCACACAGGCGGTTAAGTAGGTCAGACAACCATAACAGGACATGGTAGAACTACTGGCTCTGTAGCAGAGGGGGACAGGCTTATTTATTACTTGATGTAAAAGGTGCTGCACCCTTAGTCCTGGGTTTCTCAGGTGTGGCATCCTGGGCCCATCATATCACACCATGGGATATGGAGTCAGGGGAACTGGGGCTACCATGCTGTTTGCTTTACCGTGTCTCGCTTTGATTCTTTGAGTCTTGTTATCTACTTTCGGCATCTATGGAGTCGTTGCAAGTCAACCTACTTGCTTGCATCTTCTTTGGAGTCTTGTTACTTTTTGTAATCCTGAGGTTGGAGTTCTTCCCTGACAAAGGATATCTGTCCTCGCCGAGGGGTGCCCGGAGCAGGTGCAGAATGAACACCCCACAGTTAGACGGTGGGGGGCTATTGCTTCTTGGAGCTCCAGATGTGGAAGGTGGTTTGCTTCTTGTGAGATCTGGACTGCCTGGACTACTCGTGATCGCCATGAGGTGGACACTACAGTGGCATCTTCTCGTCTGCCTCCTCCTGTGGCCACTCACACTCTGATCTCTTTGCTGCCTGGCCCTTGTGGAAGAACATATCTAGGTGCCAGCTTGCCTCCCTTTCCCAGCGCATCAGCCCGCCCATGGTTGCCCACGGGACTCAGAGGGTTAGAAGACTAGGACAGAGCCAAATGCCAGCATCACAGCAGCCAGAGCCCTCTAGGCAGTGGTCATAGCCAGACCCTGGCAGAGCCCCCTTCCAACCAACCCCTGCCCTCCACCTCCCACAGCATGGGCAATAGGGGCTGGGATCCAGGTGAGGCAGGTGGGCTGAGAAGTAATTCACTTCTTTGCCTGTTGATTCAGAGGCATGAGAAGCCCAAAGTGGTCAGTCAGGTGGCAATCTTAACTTCAAGTTGAATGGAATCATTGTTGTGTTTCCTGATGGAAGCAATCCTCCTTTTGGAACTAAGAATGATAGACCAGCCAGGTTTAAGGATGTAGGGACAGGAAGCAAATGTTTTCCTAGTACATCACTAGGGATAATAGTGAGTGGTACCACTCCCATTTCTACCCCTTGATTCCTGTGAATACTGGCTATGGGAGAAACAGCACCATAGAATGGACACTGTTTTAGGGCATACACAGCCTCTTGGAGAACATTGTACTAGCCCTGCAAGGTATTGCCACCTAGTGGAGTCTTCAAAAGGCCATTCTACTGTTCTATCAATCCAGCTGCTGTTTCAGGATGACGGGGAGATGACGGGGAACATGGTAAGAACAGTGAGTTCCATGAGCATATGCCCATTCTCTCACATCAGTTGCTGTGAAGTGGATTCCTCAATCAGAAGCAATGCTGTGTGAAATACTGTGATGGTTAGGCTAATGTGTCAGCTAGGCCAGGTAATCGTGCCCAGTTGTTTGATCAAGCAAGCAATGGGCTAATTGTAACACAAGGACATTCCGTAGACTTTTATTGTCAGTGAGTTGACTGCATCTATGGCCAATTACATCTACAATCAACTGGGAGATTGCCTTCAGCAATGAGTGATGTTTCGTCCAAGCAGTTGAAGGCCTCAAAGGGAGAAGTGATTTCAGCATTCAGAGAGAGAGAATTCCCATCTCTACTTGACAGCCAGCATCTCCTGGGGAATTCAAGGACCTTCATCAGAGTCCTGGCTTACAGCCTGTCCTATGGAATTTGGACTTGTGCATCCCCACGATCATGTGAGACAACTTTATAAAACCTTATACTATTTACAGATATCTCCTGTGGGTTCTGTTTCACTAGAGAACCCTAACTAATACAGCTTGGTCCTGGGAGTGGTTCTGGAGAAAGAGAACTACTTTCTGAATTATTTCTGGGATTTTTTTGCAATTGGCTTTCTACTCTGATTAGAGTCAAGGGCACTAAATGACTCTGTTTCCAATAATCAAGAGGCCACTGACAGTCCATGGCATGAGATGGCAATAGAGATACACAAAATATTACCACTGGATATGACTAGCTCCGTGCTTATAAGAGGCAAGGCTCTCCATGAGAGTGTTTTTAGCATCTTAACAGAATTTTGTGGAGTTAAAAGGTAAATGATATTGGCTTTTGGATATTGGCTATATCCACTAAATAAGGTGGATATAGTTACAAAAGAAGGGGATGAGCTGAAGGCTTCAAATTTGGAACTTAAGTGCCGCATGAATGGTGTGAAAATTTCTCTATGTGCCCTGAAAGAAAACCTTGCTTCATGCAGCTGCAGATTTGAGATCTTTGAAAACCAGATTAAGTGTCTCATTGTGCGAGTAGTGTTACAACAGAAACTAAAATCTCAAACTTGCAGGGTGTCTGCTTGTTAAAGTGAGGGCATTGACTGGAAAGAAGTGGAATCCAGTGGATTGGAATGGAGACAAATGGGTTGATGATGATGGCCATGGGGACAATGAAATTCTAAATTCTGAGGAGACTTTATCAGATAAACCTGTAATGGTCTGCTCTGAGGAGACAGCCACCCAACCTCCCCTTGCCCTTAAAAGATGACCACCCAACTATAAGCCTGCCCTGAGGAGACAACCATCCAACCTCAAGCCTGCCCCAAGAAATCAGCCATCTGTTTTCCAGTCTTCCACAAGGAGTCTCTTATCCAACCCCCACTTGAAGAGATTAATCCTGTCTCACCATATGAAACTGCAATGGAATGCCCTGAGGTAATTGGCTTGCAAGACACATCTAATGCTTCTTGTTACCCACCCCCACCACCCCTCTTTTCTTCCAGACCTATAACTAGACTAAAGTCACAACAAGCCCCCAAAGGTGAAGTATACAGTGTGACCTATGAGGAAGTATGCCATACTCCAAAACAACTGCATGGTTTTTCCAAGTTATATAGACAAAAATCAGGGGAATATGTGTGGGAATGGATATTAAGGGTGTAGAATAATGGTGGAAGGAATATAAAGTTGCATCAGGCTGAATTTATTGATATATCCCACATAGAGATTCTGGATTCAGTGTTGTAGCTCGAGGAGTTAGAAAGGGCTCTAACAGTTTGTTTGGGTGGCTGGCTGAAACATGGACCAAAAGATGGCCGACATTGCCTGAGGTCGAGATGCTAGAATTGCCCTGGTCTACTGTAGATGAGGAGATCCAAAGCCTTAGAGAGACTGGAAATGTTAGAATGGATTTACCATCTACAACCTGCCCATCCACCCCAGGAATGTCCAGAGGACACACCTTTCTCCAGGACTGTGAGGAATAAATTTATGAGACTAACTCCATCTTCTCTGAAGAACTCTGTGGTTGCTTTTCTCTGTAGGTCAGATATTACTGTGGGAACTGCTGCCATGAAACTAGGATTCTTAAGCACTATGGGGATGATTGGACCCTGGGCCAGCAGAATCGAAGTGGCTGTACTTAATTGCCAAAGATCAGGTGGGCATGGCTACCACAATGAAAAGCAGACTCAAATCAGCCATCAAAATAGTCTGAGTTGCATAGACTTATGGTGTTGGCTAATAGATTATGGGATACCTAGAAGTAAAATAGATGGGCAGTTTACTAAATTCCTACTTGGTGTGTATAAGCAGGAGAGTTCTAGGTTGAGTTAACAAAAGCCTAACTTGAATTAAAGAAACAGAGTCATGGCCACTTAATCAATTCCCAGACTTGAGACAGTTCACAGACCCAGAGCCCCTTGAATGAGGCAAAGTCCAGGTCCCCTTGGGGAAGGGCCCTGTTACCCTGCAAAAAATTTAATCTTGCAGCCTTCGCCACAGAGACCTATGGTCTTTTACCAGGGTAACTGTGCACTGGGGAAAAGAAAATGATTAGACATTTCAGGGATTATTAGACACTGGCTCAGAAGTGACCTTAATTCCAGGAGACCCAAAACGTCATGTGGTCCACCAGTGAGAGTAGGGGCTTATGGAAATCAGGTGATGGATGGAGTTTTAGCTCAGATCCATCTCACAGTGCATCCAGTGGGTCCCCAAACCCATTCTGTGATTCTTTCCCTAGTTCCAGAATGCATAATTGGAATAGACATACACAGAAACTAGCAGAATCCCCACATTGGTTCCCAGACTTGTGGAGTGAGGGCTATTCTAGTAGGAATAAGTGGTAGAAGCCACTAGAACTGCCCCTACCTAGCAAAATAGTAAAAGCAATACCTGGGGAGCAGATATGGCTCAAGTGGTTGAGCACCTGCTTCCCACATTGGAAGTCATGGGTTTGGTCCCTGGTGCCTCCTAAAAACAAAAACAAAACAACAAGCAAAAAAAAAAAAAACCACTCAGGGGAGTCAATGTGGCTAAGTGGTTGAGTGCCAGCTTCCCACATACGAGGTCCCGGGTTCAGTCCTCAAACAAAAAATGCAATTCCTGATTCCTGGAGGGATTGCAGAGATCAGTGACACCATCAAGGATTAAAGGATGTAGGGATGGTGATTCCCACCACATCCCCATTCAACTCTCCTGTTAGGCCAGTGCATAAAACAGATCAATTTTGGAGGACAGGGGATTATCATAAACTGAACCAGGTGGTGACTCCAATTGCAACTTCTGTTCCAGATGTGGTATCATTGCTTCAGCAAATCAACACATCCCATGAAACCTGGTATTGCAGCTATTGATCTGGCAAATACTTTTTTCTCAATTGCTGTTAGTAAGGACCACCAGAAACAGTTTGCTTTTAGCTGGTAAGGCCAGCAATACACCTTCACAGTTCTACCTCAGGGGTATATCAACTCTAGCTGCATGCCAGGTTCCGTGGGATATGTTGATTTGCTCAAGCAATGATGCCATATTGGGAACAGCATCTGCAATTGGAGTTATCACCTGGTTAAGTTTCCTATAGTTCCCTGTCTTACCCCAAGATTTATTTATTTTCTGCACAGGCCAAATAGAGTTGAATGGGGATGTGGTGGGAAATTGGGGAGAGTGTGGCTGTCACCCCAGTGTTCTTGGAAGCTGAGGCCTAGAGCTCAGGTGCCATCCAGATGCTTGATGAGGGTGGAGCTGAGACCATGGCCATTCGGCAAGCCCTTGGAGAGGGTGGGGCTTCCATCTAAGTCCCAAGGAGAAGAAACCATCATACTATTAGATGACTCTCAGACTTTGAAATTTAATGGAGTATGCCCTGCAGGGTTTTGGATCTGTTGGGACCTGTGACCCCTGTTTTCCTTCCATTTTCTCCCTATGGCAATGGGGATGTTTATTCTATGACTCCCCCCCCCCCCTTTGTATATTTGAAGGAGATAACTTGTTTTGTAAGTTTCACAGGTCCACAGACAGAGGGGAAATTTTGACCCAGGACAGACTATATGCTTATAACTGACTTTGATGAGATCTTGTACCCTAATACTGTTACTGAAATGATTTAAGAGTTTTGAAATATTGTGATGGAATGAATGTAATTTGCATATGGAAAGAACACGTATTTTTGGGGTCCAGATGGTGAAATGTGTTGGTTTTAGTCTTTTGTGGACTCCAGAAAATTATTTTCTTAAATTGAACCTGTTGTGAATCTTGATTAGATTAGATCAGTTAAGGGCCGCTTGAATAGATTGCTCCAGTATGGCATATCCCAGGGTAGATCTTAATCATTTTACTGGAATCCTTTATAAACAGAGGAATAAAAAGCTACTGACACAGAAAGAAGGCTGCAGAGACAGAGAGAAGCCTCCCGAAGTTGGCAAACCTAGGAGAGAGAAAAGCCATAGAAGGGCAGCTTAAAGCTGAAGGCAGTGAGGCCTGGAGGAGAAGGCAGAGACTGAGAGAAGCAGATGCTGCCATTATGCTCTGCCACATGAGAGGAATCCAGGACCACCAGCAGTCAATCCTCAAGGAGAAAAGTATTGCCTGATGAAGCATTGATTTGGACATTTTCATAGCCTTAGAACTGTAAATTCTAACCTAATAAATTCTCATTGTAAAAACCAACCCATTTCTGTTCCCAGCAGCTTTTAGCAAACTAAGACACCAGTCAACATCATTATACCTTTTACCTTCACAAAACTCTATTAAGGTGTCGAAAACACCATCAACCAGAGCCTCGCCTCCTATAAGCATTTGAGTAGCTGTATCCAGTGGTGGTGGTATTTTGTGTATCTCTATTGCCAACTCACACCATGGACTATCAGTGCCATCTTGATTATTGGAAAGAGAGTCATCAGTGCCTTGGAATCTAATCAGAGTAGATTACCAATTCCACAAACCCCAGAATCAATTCAGAAATCTCATCCTTAGAAATATTCTTTCTCAAGAACCACTCCTGGCACCAAATCTGTATTAGTTAGGGTTCTCTAGGGAAAGAGAAATGATAGGAGATATCTGTTAAATACTATGAGATTTTATAAAAATTGTCCCATGTGACTGTGGGGAGGTAAAAGTCCAAATTCTATACAGCAGGCTGCAAGCTGGGAACTCCAATAAAGGTTTTTGGTGAATTCTCTCTTTTGACTGCTGAAATCATCACTTCTCCTTTTAGGTCTTCAACCGATTAGATGAGATGCCTCTTATTGTTAAAGGCTGTCTCCTCACTTGATTGTTAGTATAATCAGCCATGGATGCAATCAACTTACTGATGATTTAAGTTCACGGAATCTCCTCACATTAACAATCAGGCCAGTGCTTTCTTGACGAAACAGCTAGGCACCATCACCTGGCCAGGTTGACACATGAACCTAACCATCACACTTGCATACCTGGGATAATCATGTGCCACTTAATCATGGTGTGTAATTCTTTTAATGTGCCCTTGGATTCGGTTACCTAAAATTTTGTTGAGTATTTTTACATCTATATTCATAAGGGATATTTGCCTCTAATTTTCTTTTCTTGTGGTATATTTATCTGGCTTTGGTGTTAGGGTGATGTTGGCCTCAAAGAATGAGTTAGGAAGTGTCCCTTCGTCTTCCATTTTTGGAAGTGTTTGAACAGGATTAGAGTTAACTCAGAATGATTGGGGAAATTAATCTGTGAGACCTGCTGGTCTTGGCATTTTCTTTGTCGGAAGTTTTTGATTACTGATTCAATCTCTTTACTTGTTATTTTCTGTTGAGACCTTCTATTTCTTCTTGAGTTAGTGTAGGTAGTTTGCGTGTTTATAGGAATTTATCCTTTTTATCTAAGTAATTTGTTGGCATACAGTCGTGTTGTCCTCTTATAATCTTTTTATTTCTGTGGGGTCAGTAGTAATGTTCCCATTCATTTCTGATTTTAGGTAATTCACATCTTCTCTCTGTTTTTCTTTATCAGTCTAGTTAAAAGTTTGTCAATTTTATTTTATTTTATTTTATTTTTTTACTTTATTTTTGGAGAAGTTTTAGATTTGCATTTACAGAAAAATTACAGAGAAAGTATAGGGAATTCCCACATAAGCCCCACCCCTATACCCACACACATAGTTACCCCTATTATTGACATCTTAGATTGTGTGGTACATTTGTTACACTGAATGAACTATTACTGAAGCATTGCTATTGACCATGATCAGTGGTTTACATTATGGTTTACACTTTGTGCTGTATAGTTCCATAGGTCTTGACAAATGCATAATGTCAATGTCTGTCATTGCATTATTATACAGAAGAATCTTACTGTCCCAAGTATGCCCTCTTCTACTCATTCATTACTGTCCTCCCTTCTGAACCCTGGACAATCCCTATCTTTATATAAATGTTTCAAGTTCTCCCACCAATACAAGATAGCATCCACAATAACAATTAATCTACTCTGGTCCATAGCCACACACACCTCCCCCTGATTGTTCATTCCCCAATCCCAAGATACCGAGGACTACATCCACTCTTACAGCCCCAGGCTGAGAGGACCCAGATACCACAGGGCAGATGAAAGGGATTATCCTGTTGGCTTCTGCAAATATTCCCCATTTTTTTAAATGGGACCTGTCCATCGTCATCATTTTGTTGGTTATCCAGGACAAGCCTGAAGAACTGGAGAGTAGGAGTTGTCTGCTACTCTGCTGGGATTTAGGGCTCAACTGGCATTTGAATCACTTCTGCCCATTCTCAAACCATTATGATCAAAGATTTAAGTCTCTGTGAAATATACTTAACTGGTACATTGAAAATTATAGATTGAAATACAAGGAATAGAAGAATCATGATTAGGAGAATTATAAATAAGTATAACTATTCTATATTGGTAAAATAGATTTTCATATATTCCCAGATAGGGCCTGCTGGAGAGGCTTGATTTCATGATACTGTATGCCTTGCCTCTGTTGTCCAGCTGTCCCAAGAGCCCTTGGAAGCACTCTTTTTTGAGGTTTTGTATGCTGTGGCAGTTAGTGAAGTCTATCTGGAACCTGCATAAGTATAAGCTCTGGAATGACATCTTGACTCATTTTGAAATATCTTCGACATAAAAACTCTATTTTATGTTTCCCCCTTTTGGTCAAGGTCTTTTTCCAATTGCATCACTGATTAATACTTACTAATAGTTCCTTGGTGCTAGGGAGGTTCATCCCCAGGAGTTAAATCCCATGTCGGGGGGAAGTTAGTGAGTTTATTTGTGGACTTTGGCTTAGAGGGAGACTCTATTTGAGTAACAAGATGGTTTTCAGGAGGTAACCCTTAGGTATTAATTATAATTAAGCAAAGTTTCATTTATACAAGAATAAGGTTCATACATACATGCATTAAGATCAAGGGCTTGGCATATAGGCCAGTTTACTTTTCTTAGGTATGACTTATATATTACAGAGATTTTTGCCATTTTATTTGAGAAAGTAGCAGGGCTTCCCCAGGATGGAATTTTAATATTTTGTTTGCTGTTCTGTGGGCCACTAACTATTGAGAAAACATACCTATACCAACACAAACACGTTCATATCCCATAGGAGTATGTTTTAGGGGTATTTTTCCCCTTTTATCACATATCTGTCATCACCCTGTACTAGTGATGCACCTTTGTTCCAGATCCTGAAAGAACATTCTCATATTTGTATTCTTAACTACAATCCTCATTCACCCCAGAATTCATTGAGTTATACAGTTGCCCATTTTATCTTTCTAGCCTCATGGATGGGCCATAAGTTCCCCCTTTCAACCACGTTCACACTTATACTTTAGCACTATTAATTACATGCACATCGCTGTGTCCCCATCACTTCTGCCCATTCTCAAACCATTATGATCAACCAAATTATAATTTCTGCCCAGATTAAGTATTGGCTCACCAATTTCTACTTCTCTCCCATCTTCTAGCAACCTGTCCTCCAGACTCTACTTCCATGAGTCTGCTCACAATCCTTAGTTCATATAATGAGATCATGCTATGTTTGTCATTTTGTGTCTGGCTTTTTTCACTCAACATAAGGTCCCCAAAGTTCATCCATGTTGTTGCATATGTCAAAATTTCATTCCTTCTTACAGCTGAATAATATTCCATAGTATGTATATACCACATTTTGTTTATCCATTCATCTGTTGATGAACACCTGGGTTGCTTCCATCTTTTGGAAATTGTGAGTAATGTTGCTATGAACATTGATGTGCATGTATCTGTTCGTGTCCCTGCTTTCAATTTTTCTGGGTATATACCTAGTAGTGGAATTGACAGATCACATGGCAATTCTATACTTTTCCACCAAACTGTCCTCCAGAGTGGCTGCACCATTTTACATTCTGACCAACAGTGAATGAGTGTTCTTATCTCTTCACATCCTCTCCAGCACTTGTAGTTTTCTGTTTTTTAAATAGCAGCCAAGTCTAGTAGGTGTGAAATGATATCTCATTGTAGTTTTTATTTGTATTTCTCTAAAAGCTAGAGATGTTGAGCATGTGATTTTTAGCCATCAGTATTTCCTCTTTGGAAAAGTGTCTGCTCAAGTCTTTTGTCCTTTTAAAATTTTTTTATTTTTATTTTTAAAGAAGGTTTAGGTTACACAAATGTTATATCAAAAATATAGGGGATTCCCATATACCCTTCTCCCCCTCCCCCACTTCCCCCCATTAACAACATCTTTCATTAGTGTGGTACATTTATTACAATTGATGAATGCACATTGAAGCATTGCTACTAACCATGGTCTGTAGTTGACATTATAGTTTACACTTTGCACCACATAATTTTTATAGGTTTTGACAAAATGTATAATGGCCTGTATCTGTCATTGCAATGTTATGAAGGACAATTCCAATGTCCCCAAATGTCCCATGTTATACCCATTCTTCCCTCTCCCTCCCCTCAGAACCTCTGGTGGCCACTGCCTTTGTATCAATGATACAAGTTCTTCAATTGCTAGAATAATAATAAGTCTACTTTAGTACATAGTAGTTGCATTTCCCCCCTTATGTTTGTTCATTTCTCAATCTTCAGGATTTGGGGACGGTAATACACACTCTGTTTCTGATGGAGAGGGGACTTAGATCCCATGAGGCAGATGGGTGGAACAGTCTTGCTTGCAGTTGTAGATACTCTGATTTTGGGGATGGGCGTTGTCTGTCAACATCCTTTTGTTAGTTGTCCTGGGTGAGTCCAGTGAACTATAGAGTAGGTGTTGCAACTCTGCTAAGATTCAGGGCTCAACCAGTATATGAACAGACCAAAGATTTAAGTCTCTGGGACATACATTTAATGAATATAGTGCTAATTATAGGTTCAAATAAAAGGGGTAGAAGAGCCATGTGTAGGGAAATTATAAATGAGTCTAATTCTGCTACAATGGGGAGCATATGTTCCCAAGTAAGGCCCACTGACAGGGTACCAAATTCCTGAGATTGTCTGCCCTGCCTATAGTGACAAGATATCTCTAGAGCCCTCAGGAGCCCCACTGTTTGAAGGCACTGTTTACTGTGGAAGTCACTGAGATCTTGCTGAGACATGTATAAGTGTAACCTCTGGAGTAACCTCCCAACTCACTTTGAAATCTCTTAGCCATGAAAACTCATTTATATTTAATATTTCCCCCTTTTGGTCAAGTTTTTTTTCCAAATATATTGCTAATTGGTGCTTGGTAACAATCCCTCCGTGCCATGGAGGCTTATCCCCAGGAGTCATAAGTTGGGGGAAAGGTAGTGTGTTTATATGCTGAGTTTGACTTAGAGAGAGGCCACATTTAAACAACAAGGAGGCTTTCAGGAGACAACTCTTGGGCAATATGTAATACAGGCTAAGTTTCAATTTCACAAGAACAAGGTTCATAAATACAACCATCAATATCAAGGGCCTTGCATAATGGTCTCTCCTCCTTATCTAGGCACTGCCCATGTACTTGGGGGATTCTTGCTGCTCTATAGAGAATGAAGCAGGACTTCCCAGGATGGGAATTCAATATTCTTTCGATTTTTGTCTGGGTCTCCACCCACCAAGACAACGCCCCATCACCACTTGACCGTATTCATATGACATAGAGGCATGCCCTAGGTGTACCTCTCCCCACACATCCCCCCCTAACTGACACCCACACCAGTGATCCTCCTCTGCCACATTTGTGACCCTTCTGCAATTCAAAACCTCCCCAAGGGGGGTAGATGTGGCTCAAATGGTTGGGTGTCCATCTTCCATATGGAGTGACCTGGGTTCGAACTCTGGGATCTTCCGGTAAAAAAAAAAAAAAACCTCCCCAAAAACAAAGCCAAAAAAAAATAAACAAATAAAATAATAAGAAATAAGAAAATATAAAAATTAAAAAATTAAGTAGAGAAAAATCAAATAAAATAATAAGAAATAAGAAAATATAAAAATTTAAAAATTAAGTAGAGAAAAATAGCTAGAGAACAGACTGAAACAGCCCCGAAAAAGATCTTCTAGGGTTTAGGACAGCAGGTGAAGGCTGCACACTACCCAGAGGAGAGAGGGACAAAAGAGGGAAATCACAATGACAGACAGAACCGTGAGTTGGAACCAGCAGAGGCTGCTGCTGCCAGCACCCTCCCCCACACTCTTTAGAATTCTCCGGCCTCTAGGCCTGCGACTACAGACAAAGGGGCTCCAGGGATCTACCACCCCAGGAAAGGGGAGAGAGAGGGACACAGCCTAAGGCTGACTCAGGTTCTGACCCACAAATTTGGGCTGCGGGGCCCCATGGACCCTTCCACACGGTGGTTTGCCCTGGGAGCCTAGGAAGGACTGGAGAATTCTGACCTTTGCAATCTCCCTCTCTTCTAGCCTGGACTAATTGTTGAGGATTCCACAGGAGAGGGGAGAGAGATCCTGGGGCTGACTCAGCTTTTGACTCATAGGTTTGGTCTGCCATGTACAGAGAGCCCTTCCAGGCCGGATGGGGCTGCGCCATTGTTTGCCTTGGAGCCTGCAAGGGGCTAAAGATATACAAACCTCCCAATCTCCTCCTCTACTAAAAGGGACTGATTGTTGAGAACTCAGTGGGGAGTGGAAATATTTCCTAGCTGGGAAAAGGGAGGGGGCTGCCAGAGAAGACTGGAGACCTGTCTCAGAAAGTTTGAATTATAAGGCTCTTAGACCCCAGACAGGAAGCTCAATCAAGTTGATCTGGTCTGTGTCACAACAAATATACTCTGACCAGGCATTGAATTGAGAGTTGCCAAAGAGCACCCATCTCCTGGCAGACCAAGGAAGTGCACATAAGAAAATTAAAAATAAGTAGGAGAGGCTTTTCCTGGCCTCTATAGTCTCCCTGCCCAAGACCCTAGGAAGTGACTCTACAACCAATTACTGGGTCCAGTGCCCAGTTTTGAGCAACCAGCAGAACAATCCTAACAATACAGGTCAAGCCAAAAATCAAAGAGCTGTGGCAACTCACAGCTTCCTGCAACTAAATCCCTATAAAAGAGAAAGAGATTGAGCATCTGAGTAAACTACATCCTAACCACATGACTAAACACCAGCAAAAAATTACGAGCCATATTAAGAAAATAGAAGACATGGCCCAAGAGAAGGAATACATCAAAGTCCCAGAAGAGATACAAAATTTGAGAGAACTAATCAGCGAGATGAGCACAAATTTCCAAAATCAAATTAATGAGATGGAAGACAATATAGTTAAAGAGATAAATGGCATCAAGATGACATTGAGCGAATGCAAAGAAGAATCTGAAATCCTGAACAGAAAAATAATGGAGTTCATGGGAATGAAAGACACAATAGGTGAGGTCAAAACATATTTGAGGCATACAACAGCAGACTCGAAATGATAGAAGAAAGAATAAGTGATACCGAAGACAGAGCAGCTAAAATTGAAGAGAGAAAAGAACAGAGAGAGAAAAGAATGGAAAAAATCGAGCAGGGGCTCAAAGAGTTGAATGACAACACAAAACGCAACAACATACGTGTCATGGGAGTTCCAGAAGGGGAAGAGAAGGGAAAAGGGGCAGAAAGAGTATTTGAGGAAATAATAGGCGAAAATTTCCCAACTCTCATGAAAGAAATGAACTTACATGTCCAAGAAGCACACCATACTCCAATCAGAATAAATCCAAACAGACCTACGCCAAAACACATACTACTCAGAATGTCAAATGTCAAAGATAAAGAGAAAATTCTCAGAACAGCAAGAGAGAAGCAAACGATCACATACAAGGGACGTCCAGTAAGACTCAGTGCAGATTTCTCTTCAGAAACCATGGAGGCGAGAAAACAATGGTATGATACAGTTAGGAAACTGAAAGAGAAAAACTGCCAGCCGAGAATTCTTTATCCAGCAAAACTGCCCTTCAAATATGAAGGTGAGTATAAAATATTCACAAACAGAAACTAAGAGAGTTTGTAAAAAAGAATCCACCTTTGCAGGAAATAGTAAGGAAGCCTTAGAACCTGACAGAAAAAGATAGGACAGAGAGGCTTGGAGAAGAGTATAGAAGAAAGAATAGCAGAAAGGATAACCAAAAGAGTAAAAAGAGAGACAAAAACAAGATGACATATGAAAACCAAAGAATAAAATGGAGGAAGCAAATAGTGCATTTGCAGCTAATATCATTGAATATGAATGGATTAAACTCCCCAATTAAAAGATACACGTGACAGAGTGGTTAAAAAAACATGGGCCATCCATATGCTGCTTACAAGAAACTCACCTTAGACCCAGGGATACAAACCGGATGAAAGTGAAAGGTTGGAAAAAGATAGTCCACGTGAATAGTACCCAGAAAAGAGCAGGGGTAGCTATACTAATATCAGACAAAACAGACTTTAAATGCAAAAAAGTGATAAGAGATACAGAAGGCCATTATATATTAATAAAAGGGATGATCCACCAGGAAGATATAACAGTCATAAATATCTATGCACCGAACCAGGGTGCCCAAAAATATATGGGACAAACTCTGGCAAAACTGAAGGGAGTAATAAACATTTCTACAATAATCATTGGAGACTTCAACACCCCACTCATATCATTAGATAGAACAACTAGACAGAAGATCAACAAGGAAACAGAGAACTTGAACAATATGATAAACAAGTTAGACCTAACAGACATATACAGAACACTGTATCCAAACTCAGCGGGTTATACATTCTACTCAAGTGCCCATGGATCTTTCTCCAGGAAAGACCACATGTTAGGTCACAATTCAGCTCTCAATAAATATAAAAAGATTGAAATTATACAAAGCACCTCAGATCACAATGAAATGAAACTAGAAATCAATAACAGACAGGAAAAAAGTAAATTCGCAAATGTGTGGAGACTGAACTACACACTCCTAAATAATCGGTGTGGGTCAAAGAAGAAATTGCAAGTGAAATCAGTAAATATATTGAGACAAATGAAAATGAGAACAGAACGTATCAAAACTTATGGGACAAGCGAAGGCAGTCTTGAGAGGGAAATTTATAGCCCTAAATGCCTATATTAAAAAACAAGAAAGAGCTAAACACAAAAATTTAACTGAACTACTAGAGAAACTAAAAAAAGAACAGCAAACCAATCCCAAAGCAAGTAGAAGGAAAGAAATAATAAAGATTAGAGAAGAAATAAATGAAAACAAGAACAGAAAAACAATAGAGAAAATCAACAAAAACAAAAGCTGGTTCTTTGAGAAGATCAATAAACTTGACAAACCCTCGCTAGACTAACAAAGAAAAAAAAGAGAGAAGATGCAAATAAATACAATCAGAAATGAAAGGGGGGAAGTTACAAATGATCCCACAGAAATAAAAAGAATCCTAAGAGGATATTATGAGAAACTATATGCCAACAAAGTAGACAACCTAGATGAAATGGACAAATTTCTAGAAACGCACAACCAACCTACACTGACACTACAAGAAATACAAGAACTTAACAAACCAATCACAATTAAGAAGATTGAATCCGTCATCAAAAATCTCCCAGAAAAGAAAAGTCCAGGACCAGATGGCTTCACAGGTGAATTCTACCAAGCATTTCGAAAAGAATTAACACCAATCCTGTTTAAACTCTTCCAAAAAATTGAAGAGGAGGGAAAATAACCCAACACATTTTATGAAGCCAACATCACCCTAATACCAAAGCCAGATAAAGATTCCACAAGAAAAGAAAATTATAGACCAATCTCTCCAATGAACATAGATGCAAAAATTCTCAACAAAATACTTGCAAATCGAATCCAACAGCATATCAAAAAACTTATACATCATGACCAAGTGGGATTTATTCCTGGTATGCAAGGCTGGTTCAACATAAGAAAATCAGTCAGTGTAATACACCACATTAACAAATTGAAGGGAAAAAAAAAACACATGATCATCTCAATAGATGCAGAAAAGGCATTCAACAAAATCCTGCATCCTTTTTTGATAACAACACTTCAAAAGATAGGAATAAAAGGAAAATTCCTCAATATAATAAAAGGCATATATGAAAAACCCACAACCAACATCATACTCAATGGGGAAAGGCTGAAAGCTTTCCCTCTAAGATCAGGAACAAGACAAGGATGCCCACTGTCACCATTGTTACTCAACATTGTACTAGAAGTTCTAGCTAGGGCAATTAGATAATACAAAAAAATTAAAGACATCCAAATAGGAAAAGAGGAAGTAAAACTCTCACTGTCTGCAGATGACATGATCCTGTACTTAGAAAATCCTGAAGTATCCACGACAAAGCTACTTGGACTAATAAATGAGTTCAGCAAAGTGGCAGGATACAAGATCAACACGCAAAAATCAGTAATGTTTTTATACACTAGTATTGAACAACCTGAAGAGGAAATCAGGGGGAAAATTCCATTTCAATAGCAACAAAAAGACTCAAACATCTAGGAGTTAATTTAACCAAAGAAGTACAGGACCTATATGCAGAAAACTACAAAACAATGCTAAAAGAAATTTAAAAAGACCTAAACAAATGGAAAGACATTCCATGTTCATGGACTGGAAGAATAAATATCGGGAAAATGTCAATCTTGCCCACACTGATTTATAGATTCAATGTAATACCAATCAAAATCCCAACAGCTTACTTTACAGAATTAGAGAAGGCAATTACCAAATTCATCTGGAAGGGTAAGTGCACCCGAATAGCCAAAAGCATTCTAAAAAAGAAGAGCAATGTGGGAGGAATTTCACTGCCTGACCTTGAAACATATTATAAACTACAGTGGTCAAAACAGCATGGTACTGGCATAAAGATAGACACATCGATCAGTGGAATAGAATTGAGAACCCAGAAATATACCTTCACCTATACAGTCAACTAGTTTTTGACAAACCTACCAAGTCCATGCTAATGGGAAAAAACAGTCTCTTCAACAAATGGTGTTGGGAGAACTGGATATCTATAACCAAAAGAATGAAAGAGGACCCCTATCTCACCCCCTATATAAGAATCAACTCAAAGTGCATCAGAGATCTAAATATAAAAGCCAGGACCATAAACTACTAGAAGAAAATGTAGGGAAACATCTTCAAGACTCTGTAGTAGGTGGTGGTTTCTTGGGCCTTACAGCCAAAGCACATGGAACAAAAGAAAAAATAGATAAATGGGACCTCTTCAAAATCAAACACTTTTGCACCTCATAGGACTTTGTCAAAAGGGTGAAAAGGCAGCCAACTCAATGGGAAAAAATATTTGGAAATCACATATCTGATTAAGGTTTAATATCCAGGATATATAAAGAGATGTTACAACTCAACAATAAAAAGACAAATGACCCAATTAAAAAATGGGTGAAAGACTTGAATAGACATTTCTCCAAAGAAGAAATACAAGTGGCAAAAAAACACATGAAGAAATGCTCAACATCACTCATGATTAGGGAAATGCAAATCAAAACTACAATGAGATATCATTTCACACCGATCAGAATGGTCCCTATTAAAAAGACAGAACTACAAGTGTTGGAGAGGATGTGGAGAGATAGGAACACTTATTCACTGTTGTTGGGAATGCAGAATGGTACAGCCACTGTGGAGGACTGTTTGGCTGTTCATAAAGAAGTGGAATATAGACTTGCCACGTGACCTGGAAATACCACTACTGGGTATATACCCAGAAGAACTGAAGAGCAGTGACACGAACAGACATCTGCACACCGATGTTCATAGCAACATTATTCACCATTGCCAAAAGTTGGAAACAACCCAGATGTCCATCCACAGACGAATGGATAAACAAACTGTGGTCTGTTCACATGATGGAATATTATACCTCTGTAAGAAGAAATGAAGTCATAAAGCATATGACCACGTGGATGAACCTGGAGGACATTATATTGAGCAAAGCAAGCCAGACACAAAAGGACAAATACTGTATGAATGCGTTATTATGAACCAAATATATTTTGTAACATATTGTTTGATTCAAAAAGAAATTTATATGTATCCATTACATTTAATTGAGAAATGTATATATTTATTCATCTGTGTTTACTTTTCAGTTTTTAATTGTTTATATTTTCAATTATTAAATGTACAAAATAATGTAAAAAAAATAATATGTTTTCATTGTGTGTTTCATCACTGTAAGATCTGTTGTTTTTTATGTACTGTGACAATTTGTTCAGTATGTTTCCCCAGGGTCTTATTTTTTTTTTTCTTTATCCTTCAAAGAAGCTTTAGGTTACAGAAAAGTCACACAGAAAATATAGGGGATTCCCCTATACCCAACCCCCTCCCCCTCTCCCATTTTCCTCTATTATAACATTTTACATGTGTATGGTATATTTGTTACAATTGATGTAGTAATATCGAAGCATTGCTACTAACCATGGTCAGTGGTTTACATTATGATTTACATTTTGCACCATGCACTTTTATAGGTTTTGACAAAATTTAAAATGACCTGTATCCATTATTGCAAGATCATGCAGAACAATTCCAATGCCATAAAAATGCCTTATTTTCCATCTATTCTATTCTTCCATCTCCTTCCCCTTGGAACCTATGGTAACTACTAAGTTTAAATTTTTGAAGAATAAAGTTCATAATTACAAGCAATAATATTGAAAGCTTGAAATATTGGTCTGTTTTCTTTAATTAGGGCCTGCCTATGTTCCCAAGAGATTTTTGCCTCTCTAATTGAGAACACAGCAGGACTCCCCAGGATGGGAGTTTAATATTTTCTTGTTTATTGTGTCGATCTCCACCCATTGAGATAACACATTATGACAAGATGAACACTTTCACATTCCTTAGAAGCATGCCCCAGGTGTGGCCTATCCTGTACATGCCCCCTCCCCCCACTCCTGAGGCCCTACATCAGTGACCCTCCCCTGCCATATTTGTCCAAAGAACAGTCCCACCATTGTAGTTTTAACCACAGACCTACAAAACTCCAGAGTTCACCTGTTCCTTCCTCCAGCCCTCCCCCTCAGTTCCATGGATAGTCCAACCCAACCCCTCAACCCTATGCCCTCTCACATTCAAAGCACCATCAAACCCAATCACATCACTGCACCACTATTACCCCTATCTACTGCCCAACCACCCCTTTCCACCTTATCAGAGATTTTGCCCATATTGAACATCAGCTTACCACCCTCTATTCCCTGTCTCCTGATAACGTATCTTCCAGAATCTAGCTTTGTGAATCCTCTCAATTTGCTTGAGTCCTATCAGTGAGGTCATGTAATATTTGTCCTTCAGTGACTGGCTTACTTCACTCAACATAAGGTCTTCAAGATTCATCCATGTTGTCCTGTGTGTTAATGCCACATTCCATCTTACAGTTGAGTAATATTCCATTGTATGTATATACCATAATTTGCTTATCCATTCATCTGTTGGTGGACACTTGGGTTGCTTCCAACTTTTGGTAATAGTGAATAATGCCACTATGAACACTGATGTGCATATATCTGTTCGTGTTCCTGCTTTCAGTTCTCCTGGGTCAAATCCCAGAAGTGGGATTGCTGGGTCATATGGCATTTCTCTAGTTAGCTTCCTGAGGAACTGCCAAACTGTTCTCCACAATCACTGTACCATTCTGTATTTCCAACAGCAGTGGACGAGAGTTCCCTTTCCTCTGTATTCTCTCCAACACTTGTAGTTCTCTGTTTTTTTAATAGCCACCAGTCTAATAGGCGTAAGATGATATCTCATTGTAGGTTTGATGTGCATTTCCCTAATAGCTGGTGATGCTGAGCATCTTTTCCTGTGCTTTTTAGCCATTTGTATTTCTTCTTTGGAGAAGTGTCTATTCAAATCCCTTGCCCATTTTTTAAATGGGTTGTTTTTTTGTTTTCGAGATGTAAGATTTTTTTTTTTATATGTTGGATATTAGGCCCTTATCAGATAAATGATTACCAAATATTTTCTTTCATCGAGTAGGCTGCCTTTTCACTTTCTTGACAAACTCCACTGAAGTGCAAAAGTTTTTAATTTTGAGGAGTCCCCATTTATCAACTTTTTCTTTCATTGCTCTTGCTTTGGATGTAAAGTTCATGAAACCATTGCCTATCACAGGGTCCTGTAGATGCTTTCCTACAATATCTTCTAGGGGCTTTATCGTTCTGGCTCTTATATTTAGGTCTTTGATCCATGTTGAGTTAATTTTTGTATAGGGTATGATATAGGGATCCTCTTTCATTCTTTTGGATATGGATATCCAGTTCTCCCAGCATCATTTGTTAAAGAGACTATTTTGTCCCACTTGAGTGGAGTTGGCAGCCTTGTTGAGTATCAGTTTGCTGTAGATGTGTGGGATTATTTTTGAACTCTCAATTTGATTCCATTGGTCAATATGCCGATCCTTATGCCAATACCATGCAATTTTGACCACTGTAGCTTTGTAGTATGCTTTAAAGTCAGGTAGTGTAAGTCCTTCAACTTTGGTTTTCTTTTTTAAGATGTTTTTGGCTATTCAGGGCCCCATACCCTTCCAGATAAACTTGATGATAGGCTTTGTAAAAAATGTTCTGGAATTTTTATTGGGATTGCCAATTTAGGTAGAGTTGACATCTTGATGTTTAGTCTTCCAGTCCATGAACATGGAATATCTTTCCATTTATTTAGGTCTTCTTTGATTTTTTTAACAATGTTATGTAGTTTTCTGTGTATAAGTACTTTATATCTTTAAGTTTATTCCTAGATATTTGATTCTTTTAGTTGCTGTTTTAAATGGGATTATTTTCTTTATTTCCTCCTCAGATCACTCATTATTAGTGTATAGAAACATACTGATTTTTGGATGCCATTTTTATATCTTGCCACCTTACTGAACTCATTTACCAGTTCTAGTAGCTTCATTGTAGGTTTTTCAGAACTCTATATATGGGTTTATGTTATCTGCAAATAGTGAAAGTTTTACTTTTTCCTTTCCAATTGGGATGCCTTTTATTTCTTTTATTTGTCTAAGTGCTCTAGCAAGAAGTTCTAACACAATGTTGAATAAGAGTGGAGACAGTGGGCATCCTTGTCCTGTTCCAGATCTTGGAGGAAAAGACTAGCCTTTCACCATTAAGTATGGTGTTTGCTGTGGGTTTTACATATATGCCCTATATCATGTTGAGAAAGTTTTCTTTTTTCCTATCTTTTGAAGTGTTTTTATCAAGAAAGGATGCTGAATTTTGTCGAATGCCTTTTCTGCATTGATAGAGATGATCATGTAGTTTTTCTCCTTCAATCTGTTAATGTGGTGTATTAACATTAATTGATTTTTTTATGCTAAACCTTCTTTGCATACCTGGGATAAAACCCACTTGATCATAGTGTATAATTTTTTTGATGTGTTGTTGGATTCTATTTAAACATATTTTGTTGAGGATTTTTGTATCAAAGTTCATTGGAGAGATTGATCTGTAATTTTCTTTTCTTGTAGCAGCTTTATGTGGCTTTGGTATTAGAATGATGTTGGCATCATAGAATGCATTAGGTAATGTTCCCTTCTCTTTGATTTTTTACAAGAGTTTTAGCAGGATTGGTGTTATTTTCAGAATGATCAGTAGAATTCACCTGTGAAGCTATCTGGTCCTGGGCTTTATTTGGTTGGGAGGTTTTTGATGACTGGTTCAGTCTCATGACTTGTGATTGGTCTGTTGAGGTCTTCCTTTTCTTCTTTTGTCAATGTAGGTTGCCTTTGTATTTCTAGAAATTTATCCATCTGATCTAAGTTGTCTAACTTGTTAGCGTAAAATTTCTCTTAGTATCTTCTTATGATACTCTTTATTTTAGTGAGGTCAGCGATTATGTCCCCTCTCTCATTTCTGATTTTATTTATATCTTCTCTCTTTTTTCTTTGTTCTGCTAGCTGAGGGTTTGCCAATTTTATTAATGTAAAAAAAACCCTGGCTTTTGGTTTTGTTAATTGACTCATTTTTTATTCTCAATTTCATTTAATTCTGCTCTAATCTTCATTATTTCTTTCTTTTTGCTTGCTTTAGTATTAGTTTGTTGTTCTTTTTCTAGTTCCTCTGTGCAGTTAGCTATTTGGTTTTAGCTCTTCTTTTTAAATGTGAGTATTTAGGGCTATCAATTTCCCTCTCAGCGCTGCCTTCACTGCACCCCATAAGGTTTGTTTTTTTTTTTTACCGGGAGGTCCCGGAGATAGAACCCAGGTCTCTCCATATGGGAGACGGACTCCCAACCATTTGAGCCACATCCGTCCCCCCACCCCATAAGTTTTGATATGTTGTGTTCTCATCTTCATTTGCCTTGAGATATTTACAGATTTCTTTTGCAATTTCCTCCTTGACCCACTGATTGTTTAAGAGTGTGTTGTTTATCTTCCATATATTTGTGAGATTTCCAGTTCTCCACCCATTATTGATTTCCAGCTTCATTCCATTGTGGTCAGAGATAGTTCTTTGCATAATTTCAGTCTTTCGGAATTTGTTGAGACTTGTTCTGTGACCTAACGTGGTCTGCCTTGGAGGATGATCCATGAGCACTTGAGAAGAGTGCTGTTTTGGGGTGCGATGTTCTGTATACATCCATTAGGTCTAGCTCCTCTAATGTATTATTCAAAATCTCTGTTTCTTTATTGATCCTCTGTTGAGATGTTCTGTCTGTTGCTGAGTGTGGTATATTGAAGTCCCCTACCATGACTATAGAGGTATTGATTTCTCAACTTATGTTTAGTCAGTTTTTGCCTCATGTATTTTGGGGCACCCTGGTTAGATGCATAAATATTTATGATTGTTCTTTCTTTTTGGTAGATCACTCCTTTTATTAATATATAGTGTCCTTCTTTGTCTCTTACACCAGTTTTGCATTTAAATTCTATTTTGTCCTATGTTAATATAGCTATTCCAGCCCTTTTTTGGTTAGTGTTTGCATGAAAAATTGTTATCCTAACTTTTACTTGCAACCTATTTGTGTTCTTGGGTCTAAGGTGAGTCTCTTGTAGACAGCATATAGTTGGATCATATTTTTTTAATATTCTGCCAACCTGTGTCTCTTAATTTGGGAGTTTAAGCCATTAACATTCAATGTTATTACTGTAAAGTCAGTCCTCACTTCAGTCTTTTTCTTTAGGCTTATATATGTCATATTTTATTTTTGTTTCTTTTTTACCCTTTTAGTTACTCTTAATAATAGTCTTCCTTTCTACACTTTCCTCCACACCTCTCTCTCCTGTCTTTTCCTTTCAACCTGCAGAACGTTCTTTAGTATTTCTTGAAGGGCAGGGCTCTTGTTGACAAATTCTCTCAATTTCTGTTTATGTGTGAATATTTTGATCTCTCCCTCATTTTTAAGCACAGTTTTGCTGGATCAGAATTCTTGGCTGACAGTGTTTTTCTTTCAGCACCTTAACTACGTCATGCCACTGCCTTCTCACCTCCATTGTTTCAGATGAGAAATCAGCACTTAATCTGGTATCTGGCTAGGTCCCTGTCCTGATCACCTGCGGCTTCCATCTCCCTCTGTGCCTAGCTGGGCACTCCCATACCAGAGTGATGGTCCCACTGTCCATCTTACCCTTGGTGCACGGCTGGGCCCCCCCTCTCCAGTCACCCTCTCTGATCACCCTGCAGACCCATGGCCTCCCTTTATGCCCCATGAGCCTGCCTGTATTCCCGCAATTTCTGGAGGAGTGCAGACTGCCATTTTCTACTCTGCCGTCTTGAATCCCTTGTCAATTTTACTGATCTCTACAAAGAACCAAATTTTGGTTTCATTGATTCTCTCTATTAATGTTTTTATTCTCTATTTCATTTATCTTTGCTCTAATCTTTGTTATTTCCTTCCTTCTGCTTGCTTTGGGTTTAGTTTGCTCTTCTTTTTTATAGGTCCTCCAGTTGTGAGGTTAGGACTCTTATATGAGATCTTTCTTCTGTTTTAATGTAAGCATTCAGTGCTTAAATTTCCCTCTCAGCACTTTGTATTGCATTAGTTTTGGTTTGTTGTGTCTTTGTTTTTGCCTCAAGATCTTTCCTAATTTCCCTTCTGACTTCTTCTTTGGCCCATGGGTTGTTTAATTTTCATGTATTTGTGAATTTTACAGGTCTTCCTCTGTTATTGATTTCTAGCTTTACTTCATTTTGGTGGGAGTGATACATTGTATGATTTCAATAATTTTGAATTTAGGGAGACTTGTTTTGTGACTTAACATATGTTTTATCCTGAAGAATGATCCATGTGCATGCTGTTGTCTGTTAGGTCTAGGTGGTTTATCATATCATTCAACTCTTCTGCTTCCTTATTGATCTTCTGTCTAGATTTTCTATCCATTATTGGAAATAGTGTATTGAAATCTTTTATTATTAATATAGAACCTTTTATTTCTCACTTTATATCTGTCAAATATCTGTCAATATTTTCTTCATATATCTTGGGGCTCTGCCATTAGATATTATTTTATTTTATTATTATTTTTTATTTTATTTATTTCTCACCCCTCCCCCTCATTGTTTGTGCTCGCTGTCCGTTCTCTGTGTTTGTATTTTTATTATTTCTTCTGTATATTTACCCAGTGTCTTCTTAATATCCTTTATCTTTTCCCTCATGTCATTGAATTGGTTTAGATTATTTGTTTGGAAATCTTTGATTAGTTGTTCCACATTTTGGGTCTCCTCCTGCTTTTTAGTTTGTTCATTTTACTGGGCCAAATCATCCTGTTTCTTAGTATGGCTTGTAATCTTTTGCTGATTTCTAGGCATCTGTTTATCTTGATGAGTTTATTCTGTTTGTCAGTTTCTCTCATTTGCTTAGGGATTTGCTCTCTGTGTCTGCTCCTCTTCTTTTTTTTAGTAGTTAGTGGGAACTGAACCCGGGACCTCCCCTGTGGGAGGGAGGCGCCCAATCGCTTGAGCCACATCTGCTTCCTGCTTGTTGTGTCTCTCATTGTGTCTCCTTGTGTCATCTGGTTACGTTATCTGATTGCATCAGCTTGCTGCACCAGCCCATCGTGTCAGCTCACTGTCTTGCTTGTCTTCTTTAGGAGGCATGAGGAAATGAACCCAGAACCTCCCATGTGGTAGGTGGGCACCCAACTGCTTGTGCCACATCCGCTTCCCTAATTATGTCTTCTTGTTTTATTGACCCATTTATAAGTATATAGTGTCCTTTGTCCTTCATACCAGTATTTGACTTAAAGTCTATTTTACCTGATATAAGTATAGTTACCCCAGATCTTTTTTCATTGCTAATTCCATGGTTTGGTTGTTTGAAACTCTCTGTACCCCAGAAAATCATGTTCTTAAATCTAACCCATTCCTGTGGGTGCAAACCTATTGTAAATAGGACCTTTTGATTAGGTTACCTCAATTAAGGCATGGTCCAGGGTGGGTCTTAATCCTCTTAATGGAGCCCTTTATAAAAGAATGAAATTATGAGAGAGAAATCACAGAAGCAAGATGCTGAAAACAATGGAACCTGGAAGAGAAGGGAAAGACTAGTACATCCTGCCATGTGACAGAGGAATCCAGGATCACTGGCAGCCGGTCTTCAGGAAGAAGGTATCGTCTTAAGGATGCCTTGATTTCTTCATTTTGATGACCTCAGAAGTGTAAGCTTGTAAGTTAATAAATTCCCATTACTGAAAGCCAACTATTTTATGGTATCTGCATTGAGCAGCTTAGCAAACAAAAACATATTTTGGTATCAGAAAAGTGGGGTACTGCTATTGCAAATACCAAAAATATTAAAAAGGCTTTGTAATTGGGTAGAGGCAGGAAGAATTATGAGGTACTTGGTAGAAAAGGCCTAGATTGCTTTGAAGAGACTATTGGTAGAAATATGGACACTAAAGGAACTTATGATGAGGCCTTAGACAGAAATGATGAATGTGTCATTGCAAACTGGAAGAAAGGTGATCCTTATTTTAAAGTAGCATAGAACATGGCAAAATTGATTCCTGATATTGGATGAAAGGCAGAAATTGAAGGTGACGAGCTTGGATATTTCACTGAGGCACTTTCTAAACTAAATGTAGAAAGTGCTGCCTGTTTTCCCCCTGCAGCTTATAGAAAAATGTGAGGGGAAAGAGAGAGGCTGAGAACTGAACTCCTGGGCACAAAGTAACCAGAAATTGATGGTTTGGAAAATTCTGAGCTTCTGGAAAACAAGTCTCCAGAGAATAGTGCTCCATGTGAGGGTTTAATTGAACATGGAACCAGTCATCTATTTCAGTGCAAGTCAGGATTGGAAATGCAGTTATCCAGAAAGGATTTGTTTGAAGTTCTATTGTCTGATGGTTTGGACTCCTGGCAAGCTCTTTGTGAGATCTGTATGAATGGAACCACTGCCAGCCTGGGTAAAAGAGAAAGAAAAGGGACAGATTGAAGGAAAAATCACTTCAAGGACAGGACCATGGAAGCTGAGGTCTGGACCAAAGAGATCTTCTCCATCTAAGAGAGCAAACTCATCCATGTGTGTGGAAAGGGTGAATATGTCCCGAGCTTGGAGAGGGCTTACCTTCTACCCTGTTGTGTTGTTCAGGAAGAGTGTCACCACCCCAGTATTCTCAGATGCCTGGGGGATTGCAGACAATTTGGCCATCACCCCACTTTTGGTAGGGATGGAGCCCATAGTCTGGCTGCCACTCCAATGCTTGATGAGGGTAGAGCCAAGATCCTGACCATCAGCCCAATGCTTGAACATTTTGGAGCCTTCACCCCAGCATTCAGGGAATGCATGGGTGCTGCTCAAGCACTTGTCAAGTGTGGGACGCTGCTCTATCAGGCCCTGAGGACAAAGTATTGTTCTATAGATGACTTTCAGACCTTGAAATCTAATGGAGTGTGCCTTGCAGGTTTCAGAACTGTTTGGAACCCAAGACCCCTGTTTTCCTTCCAGTTTCTTCATATAGAAATGAAATGTTTATTCTATGACTGCCTTCTTTGTACATTGGAAGAAGATAACTTGTTCTTTATGTTTCCATAGCCTGAGCAAAATTTTGCCCTAGGACAGACCACACCTACAACTGATTTTGATGAGACTTTGAACTTAGTGTACTTTCACAAATGATAGAAGACTTTGGGGATATTTTGATGGAATTAATGTATTTTGCATATGGAAAGAACATGTCTTTTTGGGGTTCAGAGGGTGGAGAGTTGTGGTTTGAAAACTGTCTGTAGCCCAGAAAATAATATTCTTAAAGCTAATCCACTCTTGTGGGTGTAAACCTATTGTAAGTAGGACCTTTTGAATAGATCAGTTAAGATGTGGCCCATGGTGGGTCTTAATCCTCTACTGGAGTCCTTTATAAGGGAATGAAATTCTAACAGAGAGAGAAAGCCCTGGAAACAGGAAGCCAAAAGCAACAAAACCTGGAAGAGAAGAGAGAGAACAGGGGACAGTGCCATGTCCCTTGCCATTGGACAGAGTTGTCTAGGATCACCAGCAGCTGCTCTTCAGGAAGACGGTATCATCTTGATGATGCCTTGATTTGGACATTTTGACGGCCTAAGAACTGTAAGCTTGTAAGCTAATAAATTCCCATTGCTAAAAGCCAACTCATTTTATGGTATCTGCTTTTTTTTTTTTTTTTATTTTTTTTAGCAGACTAGGAAACTAGAAAACACGGTATATGTTTTTCCATCCATTCACTTCAACCTACTTATATTTTTAATTTAAGGTGAATCTTTTGTGAACAGCTTATAATTGGTTCATGCTTTTTATCTTATCTGCTAATCTCTGCTGTCTGATTGCAGAATTTAATCCATATACATTGAAAGTTACTACATATATTTCTAGGCTTTCTTCTGTTATTTTGCTATTTGGTCATTGTTAAGTCTTATACCTTTTTTGATCCTTAATGCCTACTTTCATATTTATTTGATTTTTTAATATTTGTTGCCATTTTGAGTCCCTCCTCATTTCTTACTGCATATATTTTTCATATATGTTCTTTATGGTTGCTGTGGGGCTTAAATTTAACAACTTAAATCCATAGCAATCACATTTGATGTGATACCAACTTAACTTCAATTGCACACACATATACTGTTCCTATAGCCCTTTTACCCCCAACTTAACTTCAGGTGCATACACATGCACTGTTTCTATACCCGTCCTGCTACCTTTCCGTTGTACTTGTTATAAATGATATCATTATTCGTTATATGTCCAAAATCATAGGCTTATCATTACTTTTTATATATTTGCATTTCAGAACCTGTAAGAAGTAAAAAGTATAGTCACACACCAAAAATATATACTTACTATAGTAAGTGCATTTATAATTACCCATATAATTACCTTATGGAGATCTTTACTTCTTTATGTAACTTCAATCCATTGTCTAGTGTCCTTTCCTTCCAGTCTGAAGAACTCTTTAGCATTGCATTTAAGGGCAGGCCTAGTGGTGATGTATCCCCTCACCTTTTGTTTATCTAGGAATACTTAATCTCTCCCTCTATTTTGCAAGAGAGCCTCATAGGATATAAAATTATGGGCTTTTAAATGTTTTCTTTTGCAACTTAAATATTTCATCCCACTGCCTTCTTGTCCTTGACATTTGACAGTTTGACTTTGTGTCTTGTCATGGTTCTCTTCAGGTTTATCTTGTTGGGGTTCATTGGGCTTCTTCAATGTATATATTCATGTCTTTTTTAATTTGCTAAGTTTTTTTGCCACTATTTTCCTTGAACATTCCTTCTGTCCCATTTTCTCTTTCTTCCCCTTCTGGGACTTCCATAATACATATATTGGTATGCTTGATGGTGTCCCCTAGGTTTCTTAGACTCTGCCTACTTTTTTTTCATTCTTTTTTTCTTCCTGCTTCTCATCCTGAGTCATTTCAATTATTATGTATGTGAGTTCATTGATGGTTTTTTCAGCTAGCTCTGCCATTTTGAAACTCTAGGGAAATTTCAATTTCAGTTATTGTGTTCTTCAACTCCAGTATTTCTGTTTGGCTTCTTTAAAAAAATTTCTATCTCTTTATTAAGATTCTTATATTGTTCATTGTTTTCCTGATATCTTTTAGTCTTTATCTGTTTTCCTTTAATTCCTTGAGCATATTGAAGATTATTTTTTAAAAGTCTTTTTCCAGTATGTCCCAAGTCTGGTCTTCCTTGTTGATGGTTTCTGGATTTTTATTTTCATCCTTGGGGCCGTAATTTCCTGTGTTTTTTTTTTTTTTTTTTTGTAAATTTTGTTGCATACTAAATATTTTAATATTTTAAATTGTTAACTCTAGGACTTAGTCTCTGAGCTGTCTTTTCCTTTTGTCTGTATCTAGCTAGTGATATGACAGTGATTTCCTTGAGTTTCAGGGAGAAATAAAAACAAACCAAAACAAAACATATTTCATAGTCTTTGCAAATTGGCTCTGCAAAGGAGAGCTGGTGCTCTCCTTCAAATTTTAGCCCTCCTATCAAGATCACCGTGAGTTGAATGTGAAGTGCAGGGGCCTCTCTGTATTTTCTGAGCATAATTCCTGTCCTGGGGTTGTGCTTGCTCAGGGCCTTAGGAATTGCCCTGTTTATAGGAATTTGAATGCTCCCTTAACTCCTTATGAAATAGATTTTCTCCCCTTCCTGAGTGCTTTACTGTATGACTTAAAGCAGGTAATCCTTTGCCCTAGGCGGCATTGGCTTAATTGTTTCCTATACTTTGTTAGCTGTCTGCAACATGCTTCTGCCTGCAGGGCAAGTTCTCCTACTGCAAGGCAGAGAGGGGTTTCCTAGTTTAGTCTTTCAGGCTACCACCTGGTAGACTGGAATAGACATACAGGTATCCCAGTATGCACATAGGGTTACTGTGCTTCCTCCAAAACAGGGCCAGAGACCCACAATGGAAGTGCAGGCTGGCTCCACACTGAGCTGGGGAGGTCTGGATGAGGGGCCAGCAAGTGCCATGCACTTCTACCATTTTTTAAATGCTATGTTTTCTTTATTTGGCACTTGCCCAGTTATTGTCCTTTAACTCTCAGAGTTCTGAGGAGGATGACTTTGCCAATTTCTCCAGTTGCTCAAAGATTCTGTCAGGCAACAGCACCCTGGCATGCCTTACTCTATCATCTTTGCCAATAGGAAGCTCCCAAAGCCCAAGTAAGATTTCCTTTGACTTCTAAGGGTATATGTTAGATTTGTAAAGTTATGTAAAGTCATGCTTTGCTTTGTAAGGGCTCATTTTTATTTGAAGTCTGGGTCATTAGTGATGACATTAACCGAGGAAGAAGCAAGTCTTTTAAACAGTAAATTGCACCAAAGAGGAAAAGCCCAAGACTTGGACAGTGAATGAATCTGTTTGGCTTAGTCTTGACCAGAAAGGAATCATGGTGTGTATAAAGAGATTTTAGTTGGTAGGTAGGATATCTGCACTTGAGCTAGGTGAATATTTAAGAGGTAAGGGACAGAGGCAACTTCTTGTAAAGTTGTATCAACCCTCTGTTTCCTTGAAAAATTTTCAGAAAGCACAAGGCAGAGGATTGGACTTGGAAGTTGATGTGGCCCAACTTGCGCTGGTATGCCTCAGAGGAGAGCACAGGCTCTGAATTTAGGTTTGAATCCTGGTTCTTCTATTTCTTATTCTCTTACCTAGGCAAGTTATTTAATTTTGTTGTGCCTCACATTCCTTATCTAGGTAATAGTGCTTAGTGCTTAGAGTTGTATCAAAACGGCCAAAGCAAGTGAAATAGCCCAGTGCTTTGAACATTGTAAGTAATCAATAAACTTTTCAAACATATTATATGTATAAGTAGTTCCTAGACAAGTGATTCTCAAGTCTTGCTACTTACCAGAATCACTCAAACTTTTCCAAAAATTGATACCTGTGTTCCAACCACAGAGATTCTGTTTTAATAAGTTTGGGGTGGAAGCCAGGAATTTATATTTCTAAAAAGCTACCCCCAAAAATCTTATATGCAACCAGGTAGAAAACCTAAGCCCTTGACTTCTTAAGAAAATCTAGTGGACAAAATAAAGGATGTGAAATGCCTTCTATTCTTTAGGGCCATCCTGGTTAATATAGCATATGAGGTCAGGTTACAATCCCACTGTTACTCCTTCTTAGATGTTAACCTTTGATAAAGTACCTAACCTTTCAGAGCTTCAGTTCCTTTATATAATAGGGGCTATAACAGTTACAATAAGGATTTATGTAAAGCCTTAGGATAACACACAATAAATGTTGGTCAGATTTCTTCTGGTGTACACATGTGCCACTGCAGTAGTACGGATGCAGAAGTTTGCTGCGGTACACCATCTCTGGCCTGTTCTTTGGGAAACGGGGGCTGGTTTTTTGGACCCCCAGTTAAGTGAATGATGCAAATAGATCTAAGACGCTCTTGCTTGTGGGGCTCCGGTTGCTGTGCCGGCGCGTCCACCAGGGGCCGCTCGAGCTACCCAATCTTGCCGCGCGTTCCGAGAGGCGGCCCCGCGCGTGCTCACTTCGCGTCGCGCGCGGCTCAGGGCCCCATTGTCGCCTGGTCTTCCGCTTCGGAGTTCGATACCCCAAACTAAGTCTCCGAGGCTGGATACAGAACCGCTTTGGGGGTCTCAGCTTTGTCCTCCATTGTTCCGTGGACAAGTTTATGGTGTAAAGTATTAGCGTCTCCATTGCGCTACTGCAGAGTTCGGGCTGACAGGGGCCTGGGCCGGACGAGACGTCGCCGCTGCCTGGATGTTGCGATGGTTGATCGGGGGAGGCCGAGAACCCCAGGGACTGGCCGAGGTAAATCCCCAGGAGGACATTCCGTGCACCCGCAGAGGCCCGAGCTTGCCCAAGCAGTGGCGTCTGTGTGAGCGGGTCTCACAGGGCCCCGAGGTGGTGACCCGGCTGGAGGCGGGGCTTGAGAGTGTGGACGCGCGGTGCGCTCCCAGGAGGTCGGCAGCGGGCAGGGTCGGTGCGAGGGGTCCTCTTTGTGGAGCAACCCTGTACCTCCTGGTCCTTTATAAGTACACTGTGAGTTTAATATTACCTGTTTTAAGGGGTGAGGAAAAGTAAAGCTGATGTGATTAAACGACTGGCGCAAGGACACTAAGCTAGTAAAGTGTTGGGACTTCTAAGTTAGAATTTAGGTCTTCTAGCTGCTTAAAACCAGCCTCATGTCATCTTAAAATATCTTGTTTGCCAGAAAAGTACAAGTGGCGAATGCAGGTTTCCACTTTTGGTTTATTTGAATTGGTGCCTTTTTTCAACATCCCCGGATGCTTTCGCTAAAGAAAAAAGAGTAATTATTTTAAAAAATTAATAATTTGCTTCAAAGTCAAGAAAATGATTTTATAATTAACTGCTCTTTTTGGTTTCATAGTCACACTTTCCTCATGGGTCTGAATAATTGAATAGACTATAATGAGGTTTACATTTGAAATGATGAGAATATAATTTTGCAATGTTAAAAATGTTGATGTCTGGAATTTATTTATTTCATATGCCACACAAAGAATTGAATTTGTGAGTTCCCTTTTATTTTTTCATAGGAAATATTTATTTTGATTGTTAAAAGTAAAAAAAAAAAAAAAAATCTTGGATTGTTGTGAGTAAGCAGCCTTACTTCTCAGTTTTAACTTCCTCATATCTTTATACTTGAGATTTACAGTCTATTTTTAAATAAATGTATTTATTTCAGATTAGACTGAAATCCTTCAGATTATGGAAGAATTGTGGATCATTGAATAATCCGCATATGACATATATGACTATTCTGTATTAACCCAATTATTTGGTTAATCATATAATTTAATTAACCAATTCTGCCTCATCTGTCACGCTTTCATTTGGGAGAAGCAGTTTATAGTTTTCAGAAGTTCACTTTTGCTTTTCTCATGAAAACCTCTGCTAGAAAGGGAAACAGGGAATAAATAAAAAATGCTTTGGGGGTGATATTTTTTTAAACATTTATGCATGTGAATTTGTACATTTCTTAATATAAAAGTTCTTCAGTTCTGTAACTACTGTGAATTAGTACATTATCAGAATTTATGGTTTTCCCCAATTTGTTCATGAACATTGTATACAGACTTGTAGTTTAAGCAGTGGATCTCAACTGAGCCAATCCCTGCCCTCCTTCCCCAATTTGGCAATATCTGGAGACATATTTGATTGTCACCACTTTGGGGGGATTCTACTGGCACCTAGTGTATAGAGTCCAGGGATGCTGCTAAACATAACAGACAGCCCCTGACAATAAAGAATTTTCTTGTCAGTAATGTCAAGGTTGAGAAACTCTGGTTTAGAGGTTAAGGACAGAGGCTTTAACACGTGATAGTACTGGGTTTTACTCCAGAAATGGGGTTAATAGGACCTACCTTACAGAACTATTGAGTAAGTTATTTGATATATGTGCTTAGCATAGTGTCTGTCATCTGGCCTGCAACTTAATATTTGGTAAATGTTAGTAGTTATCTTTGTCAATATTATTATCCAGAGTTGAATTCATTGACTCTAAATGATTTCATTCCTTTCTATATTCATTCAGCAAACATGTATTGAGTGTCTGTAATGGGCTAGACACTGTTTTAGCTATATTATATTTTATTCTTTTCACCTTTTGTTTCTGCCAAGTTTTAATTGAGAAGCACCCATTTTAAAATATTGAGTTGCTAGCAATGCATCTGGAAAAAGACCTTCACCCAAAGGGGGAAATATTAAATAAAAACGAGTTTTTAGGCTAAAAGATTTCAAAGTGAGTTGGGAGGTCATTCCAGAGGTTACACTTATGCACGTCTCAGGAAGATCTCATTCACTGCCACAGTAAACAGTGCCTCCAACATTGGGACTCCTGAGGGCTCTAGAGACATCTAACACTATATGCAGGACAGACAAGCTCAGGAATTCCGCACCCTGGCAGTGGGCCTTACTTTGGAAATTGCTCCCCAGTGTAACAGAGTTAGATTCCTTTATAGTTTCCCTTCACATGACTCTTCTGCCTCTTTTATTTGAACCCATAATTAGCACTATTGTTAAATATATATCCCAGAGACTTAAATCTTTGGTCTGTTCATGTGCCAGTTGAGCCCTGAATCTCAGAAGAGATGCAAAACCTACTCTTCAGTTCATTGGGCTCACCCAGGACAACTAAGGAGATGATGTTGGACAACAGCCATCCCAAGGAATAGAGTGTCTGAAACTGCAAGCAAGATAGTTCCATCCATCTGCCCCATAGGATCTAAGCCCCCTCTCAATTAGAAACCATCTCCAAACCCTTAAGATTGGGGAATGAACAATGCCTAAAGTAGACTTATTATTATTCTATTATAGACATTATTATTCTAGCAATGGAAGAACTTTTATCATTGATACAAAGGCAGTGGCCCCCAGAGGTTCTGAGGAGAGGGAGAGGGAAGAATAGGTGTAACATGAATGACATTGCAGTGACGGATACAGGCCATTATACATTTTGTGATAACCTATAAAATTGTGCGGGGCAGAGTGTAAACTCTAAACTATATTCCATGGTTAGTAGCAGTGCTTCAATATGTATTCATCAATTGTAACAAATGTACCACACTAAGGAAAGATGCTGTTAATGTGGGAAAATGTGAGGGGGGAGAGGATAGGGCAAATGGAAATCCCCTGTTTTTTTCCATGTAACATTTATGTGATCTGAAGCTTCTTTTTAAAAAAAAAAAAAAAAAATTGAATTGGACTGCTGGCTCATGTAATTTTTTTATTTCAGGTTTATTGAGGTATAATTTACATGCAATAAAATTCACCCATTTTGTAAGTTTTTTGTGACTTGATATATTAAAATTTGGTGTGGCTTTGTGGTAAGGTAAATATTTTATGTGGAAATGGTGGTTACTTAGTTGAAACTGTGGGGAACAATAGGTAGGTACTAGGTTAGATAACGTAAGGCTTTTTATTCTTGTATTCTTTGATATATACCATGCAAAATATGCTAACATGGTATTTTCTCATAAATATTTTTCTTTCTCTTTTTGTTTTTGCTTGCTTTCTTCCAATACAAGAAATCTCCTTTACAGACGGTAGATGAAGAACAAACCCGGAACCCCTACACTGAACTCCTGGTACTGAAAGCTCATCATGATATTATACGATTCCTGGTACAGTTAGATGACTACAGGTTAGAACCTCTTGTTGACTGACTATTGTTTGGAAAGAGTTTTTAGGAAATTTTATATTATAAACATATAAAAACTTCAAGATTTAGTAATATTTAGGAGAAATTGACCTCTACATCTTGATGAAATACGGATCTGAAGTCCTCTTGGATATTCTCATTGTATCGTTAGAAGAACATATGGAAAAGGCTAGCTTGTAGAATAGTGGTCATTATGCAAATGCTGATATATATTTGATTAACTTTTCTCTACAGTGGTGCTTCTATATACTTCATTTGATCAGTGATACAGCAGATGTTCTATAAACAGTAAAAAGCTGTAGATGATGAGTATATCAGCTTTCTGTTTCTCTGTAAAACATCACCCCAAACTTAATGACTTTGAACAATCACCATTTATTTAGCTTTTTATTCTGCAGGATGACAATCTGAGAAAGGCTCAACTCAACTGGATAGATCTTTTCCTCTGGACCAGGATAAACTGATCCTGGCTGGGCTCACTTAAGCATCTATGGTCTATTGGTAGATAGATGGGCTGGTGGGTATAGGGAGGAGGAATAAGTTGTGGCCATTTTTGCTACCTACCACAGTGAATCTAAATGTCTAAAATAGATGAAAAAGCCTACTTTTTGGCTTTTGTAACAACCCAAGTCATTTCTCTATTAAAATTTACATGTAACTAGGTATGAAGTTTTTCAGTCATTTTTCTGTTATATTTGTGATAATGTAATTATAGTAGATAAATCTGTAGAACTTTCAGTGTTCTTTTAATAAAAGTTTAATTCTTTAGTGTACTATAAATAACAAAAATTAAGTCAGTCTTGGTAAGAAGGACATAGGAAAATATACGTACTACATAAATATTATAAATAGAATTAAGAGCTCAACATTTTCACTCTTAATTTTGTGGTTTATATAGTTTGTAATTGTTTTTTACCATTGCATATGTATTTATGTATTGTCAAATTACAGGAATATCTTCGTAGTTTTTCAATAAATTTTATATTGTTATACTCTTAACATTTTTATTTGGTTTCTGTAGGCATTACGTTCTGTTTTTTTGGTTAGTCATTGTAATCCAGGTTTCACACTTCAGGTCTTTAGATAATATCATCTTATTGAAAGTTTTGCAGAAGGATTTTCTTGTTTTCTCTGTGGCTCAGCTAAAATCAGTGAGTGGAAAATTTTCTCAGATTGGTTTTTTGAAGATACCACATAAATCCTGTATAACCTAACAGACAGCTGCCTTTTCTTTTCTTCTTTAGTATTTTTTGATCATGAAGTGAGGGTCATATTGATTGGGACATCACTAAGGAAAGCTAAGCCTCAGCAAGAGTCTTCCAAAAAATGGACTGTGCTAAAATTGCATTTAATTCTCTAGCACTTGACACATTAAACTAAACTGAGTTTATAACACATTTTAAGAATAGTTTTCTGGGAAGCGGCTGTGGCTCAATCAGTAGGGCTCCCATTTACCATATAGGAGGCCCCGGGTTCGGTTCCCGGGGCCTCCTGGTGAAGGCAAGCCCGCCCGCACGGCGTGGTTAGCTGACCCAGCGAGCACAAGCAGCAAGGGGGGAATAAATGAATAAATAAATAAAATCTTCAAAAAAAAAAAAAAAGAATAGTTTTCTCTGTTACTTATTTGACCATTCCTTGCTCCTCCAGGAAACAGACAAGGTTATATAGGATGGTGATCATTATTGGAAAAGAACCAGGTGACCCATGAAGTGCCAGACTGGAGAACAAAATGTGCCTCTAGGATGGCTGGTGAAGTTGTACATTTATAAGTAACTGAACAAACTCAGTACAGTTTGATAGTTCACTAAAAACAAGCAATATGTTCTATCTTTAAAGAACATATTCTTAAGCTAAGAATATTCTTTCTTGCCTATTAACATTCAGCAAGTAGACATCTGTAGGCAAGATGTTTTAGATCCCCCTAATGTCTGGGTTCTTTGGGAAGCAGATGCTGAAATGGTTAGGCATAGAAAAGGTTTATTAGAGAGAAACATCAGTGAAAGGAAAAGGGAGGAAGCAGGATTGGACATGGGGACCTGTCTCAGACCGTGATACAGATCCCACAAATTCTCTGCAAGCCCAGTGGGATGTCAGGAGCAAAGAATGCCATTTAGAGGAGTCCTGCGTTGGATGGAAATAACTAGGGTTTTGTAACCACTGCCTTGCTTAGTCATTACCTGAGGGTCACCCAAGAAGAAGGTACCCTTGGCTTCCACCAGTTTGCTTAGTCCCAGTAGCTGGGGACTATCTGAGATAGTCAACAGCTGGAGGCTGTCAGATAACCACACTTCTCACAGCTGGGCAGCTAGTTCTCTTTTGAAGGGGGATCTGGAAGGCACATCTTTTTTGTCTGCCATACCTTCAGAGTTGTAAGTTGGGTTATTTTGTTTGTAAATTAAATGAATAAACTCATACAGGCAGCTTTTAAGGAAGATAAAATATGACAGATTAATGATTCTTTGATGGCTTGAAAAAGTTAGTATCGTTTTCAGAGAGAAGGCATTTGTATCTGGAAAGGGGTATGAGCAGAATCTTATGGATTCCAGGAGCCACAATACTAATAGATTCACAAACTAGGTATCTGGCAATTTTCTAAGTGTTTACATCCATTGTCACATTGAATTTAAACATCTTGATTTTATGATATCTTTTTTTGTGTGTGTGGTATCGGGGCCGGGGATTGAACCCAGGACCTCATATGTGGGAAACCGGCATTCAACCTATGAGCCACATTGGCTCCCTTGGGTTGATTTTTTCGTTTGTTTGCTTGTTGTTTGTTAGTTTTTAGGATGCACCGGAAACTGAATCCGGGACCTCCCATGTGGGAAGCAGGCGGTCAACTGCTTGAGCCACATCTACTCCCCTATGATAATATCTTTTATTAAAATAAATGTATTATAAAACACTTCTCTTTTGTTTTACCCTTAAGAGGCTCACTGTGGTGAATTTTTAAAAAATATTTTTTATTTAGAGACATTAGGTTTACAGAAAAATGATGTAGAAAATACAGTGTTCCTATATTTCCCCCCTTATTATTAACATTTTGCATTCATTTGGTACCTTTGTTAAAATTGATGAAAGAAGATTATAATTGTGCTATTAACTTTAGTCCATAGTTTACATTAGGGTATATTTTTTCCATATATCACCCTATAATTAACACCTTGCATTAGTATGGTACATTTGTTGTAATACATGAAAGAACATTTCAGCATTAGGGTGGTATTGGCCTCATAAAATGAGTTAGGTAGCATTCCCTCCTGTTTAATTTTTTTGGAAGAATTTGAGCAGGATTGGTATTAATTCTTCTTGGAATGTTTGGTAGAATTCCCCTGTGAATCCATCTGGTCTTTGGCTTTTCTTGGTTGGGAGGTTTTTGATGACTGATTCAATCTCTTTACTTGTCATTGGTCTGTTGAGATCTTCTGTTTCTTCTAGAGTCAGTGTAGGTTGTTCGTGTGTTTCTAGGAATTTGCCCATTTTTTCTAGGTTGCCTTATTTGTTGGCATACAGTTGTTCATAGTATCCTTTTATGATCCTTTTCATTGCTGTGGAGTCAGTAGTAAGGACCCCATCTCATTTCTGAGTTTACTTATTTACCTCTTTTTTCTGTTTCTTTGTTAGTCTAGCTAAAGATTTGTCAGTTTTATTGATCCATTCAAGTAATTAACTCTTGGTTTTGTTAATGCTATTGTTTTTTTTTTTTTTTATTCTCTATTACATTTATTTCTGCTCTGATTTTTGTTATTTCTTTCCTTCTGCTTGCTTTGGGTTTAGTTTGCTGTTCTTTTTTAATTCCTCCAGGTGTGCAGTTAGGTTTTTGATGTTAGACCCTACTTCTTTTTTAATGGAAGTATTTAGGGCTATAATTTCCCCTCATAGCACAGCCTTCACTGCATCCCATAAAATTTGATATGCTGTGTTCTTGTTTTCAATTGCTTCAAGATACTACATTTTTGAGGCTGCGAAAATGTCCAAATCGAGGCATTGTCAAGGTGATGATGCTTTCTTCCTGAAGACCAGCTGCCAGTGATCCTTGGCTCCTCTGCCACATGGCAAGGAATATGGGCAAAGCATCTGCTGGTCTCTCTTCTGGGTTTTGTTGCTTTCAGTTTCTTGCTTCCTTGACTTTTTCATTCTCTTTCTATATTCATTCCATTGATAAAGGACTCCAGTAAGAGGATTAAAACTCATCATGAATGAAATGGGTCACACCTTAACTAAAGTAGCCTCATCATAAGATCCTATTTAAAATGTGTCCACACCCACAGGAATGGATTAAATTTAACAACATGTCTTCCTGGAGTACATGTTTCAAACCACCACACTCGACCGTCTGGACCCCAAAAAGACATGTTCTTTCTATATGCAAAATACATTCATTCCATCACAGTATTCCTTTTAGTCCATGCTGGCAGTGGTTCTGTTCATACAGATCTTGCAAAAAGTTTGTTGGTTTGCATGTAGTACACAAAGGTCCAGTCCATCAGACGGTAAGACTTTGTACAGTTCTTTCCTGGGTAACTGCACCTCTAATCCTGACTTGTACTGACATAGCTGACTGTACAAGCTGAGGGTTCAGTTAAACCCTCACATGGAGCACTGTTTTCTAGGGACTCACTTTCTGGAAGCTCCAAATTTCGAAACAACCTATTTCTGGTTTCTTTCCTGGTGCCCAGGAGTTCAGTTCTCAGCTTATCCCTTTCTACTCACATTTTACTATAAGCTGCAAGGAGGAACAAGGCTGCACTTACCACAGTTAGTTTGGAAATCACCTCAGCTAAATCTCCAAGCTCATTACTTTCAAATTCTGCTTTCCATCCAACATCAAAACTCAATTTTTCAAAGTTCTCTGACACTTTAAAACAAGTATTGCCTTCCAATTTCCAATGACACGTTTATCATTTTTGTCTAAGACCTCATTGGAAGTACCTTTAGCATCCTTATTTCTACCAACGATCTCTTTAAAGCAATCTAAGCCTTTTCTATTAAACAGGTTACAGTTCTTCCAGTCTCTACCCATTAACTAATTCCAAAGCTATTTATACATTTTTGGTATTTGCAATAGCAGCAGCCTACTCTCCTAGTACCAAAATTTGTTTTAGTTTCCTAGATTGCTTAAAGTAAATACCATGGAATGGGTCAGCTTTCAACAATTTGAATTTATTAAGTTACAGTTTTGAGGCTGTGAAAATGTTCAAATAAAGGCATCATCAAGGTAATACTTTCTTCCTGAAGCTCAGCTATCGGTAATCCTAGACTCCTCTGTCACATGGCAAGGTACATGGCGGCATCTGCTGGTCTCTCCCTTCTCTTCTGGGTTTCATTGCTTTTGGCTTCTTCTGTGGCCTTTTATTTCTCTTTCTGTATTCATTCATTTATAAAGGACTCCAGTAAGAGGACTAAGGCCCATCATGAGTGAGTTGGGTCTCACCTTAACTGAAGTGGCCTCATCAAAAGATTCTTCTTACAATGGGTCCACAGCCACAGGAATGAATAAAATATAAGAACCTGTTTTCTAGGGTACATACAGCTTCAAACCACCATAGTTTTTACATGTTGTATCTTTTTTTGGTCACTTTTTCCTTTTATTGTAACCACTTTTTATGTATAGTTGATCCCATTCTCAATTTCTGTTTCGGTATATTTTTAAAATACTTTCTCTCTGGTTACCCTGGAGTTTGTATTCACAATATATGCCTATAACCTACTAATTTTATTTTATTTTACTTTATTTTTTCAAATCAATTTTATTGATATATATTAATGAAGCATACAATTTATCCAAAGTGTATGATCAGTGATATTTGGTATAATCACATATTTGTGTGTTCATCACTTCAATCATTATTAAAGCATTTTCATTATTTCAATAATAATAATAATAAACAAACAAAAAAATTCCTTGCCTCTCAATCTCTCTGATCCCCCTGCTGTACATAGCTATTTCTGGCTATTCTTGCACAATTATTTATTTGTTTATTAAGTAGTTTTTTTATTTTTTTTTATTGCTTATTAAGTAGTTTTATTGAGATATATTCACATACCATATGATCTATCCAAAGTGTAGAGTCAGTGGCTTTTAGTATAATCACAATACTATACATTCATCATCTCAAAACATTTAGAATAGTTTTATTGCTCCAAAAAGAAAGACTACACGCCCTTTAGCATTCCTTCCTTGGCCCTACGTAATCACCAGTCTAATTTCATCTTTATAAATTGATTTATATTTACAATTTATATAAATGGAATCATACAATATGTGGTACTCTGTGTCTGGTCTCCTACACTTAGTATAATGGTTTTTTTTTTGGTCTGACATTAACATTTTGTAAGTATTAACCTACATTTGTTCAGCTTCAAAGAAAAATGATCATATATTCAATTTTACCTATATTCATAGTTCACATAATATATTTATATTTCACATAGTGTATTTAGTTCATAATAGGGCAGTCATACATTATTTTTCCTTTTGTGTCTGGCTTTCTTCATTCAACATTATGTTCTCCTGGTTCATCCATGTTGTCATATGTTTCACGACTTCATTTCTTCTCCCTGCTGCATAATATTCCATCGTGTCTATTCTCCACATTTGTATATCCATTCATCAGTTGATGGGCACCTGGCTTGTTCCCAACTTTTGGCTATCATGAATAATGCTGCTATGAATATGAGTGTGCAGATGTCTATTCGTGTCACTGCTATCAGTACTTCTGGGTATACCCAGTAGTGGTATTGCTGGATTACATGGCAAGTCTATATTCAACTTCTTTAGGAACTGCCAAAAAGTCTTCCACAGTGGCTGTACCAATCTACACTCTCATCAACAGTGAATAAGCATTTGTATCTCTTTGTATCCTCTCCAACATTTACAGTTTTCTGACTTTTTAATAGTGGCCAGTCTAATAGGTGTGAAATGATATATCATTGTAGTTTTGATTTGCATTTCCCTAATTGCTAGTGATGTTGAACATTTTTTCATATGTTGCTTTACCATTTGTATTTCTTCTTTGGACAGTTGTTTTTTCAAGTCTTTTGCCCATTTTTTAATTTGATAGTTTGTCTTTATATTGTTGAGTTGTATAATCCCTTATATATGATGGATATTAAACCCTTGTCAGATATGTGATTGCCAAATATTTTCTCCCATTGAGTTGGCTGCCTTTTCACCCTTTTGACAAAGTCCTTTGAGGTGCAAAAGTGTTGAATTTTGAGGAGGCCCCATTTATCTATTCTTTTGTTGCTCATGCTTTCGGTGTAAGGTTTAAGAAACTACTGTACACCACAAGATCTTGAAGATGTTTTCCTAAATTTTCTTCTAGGAGTTTTATGGTTGTTGTTTTTATATTTAGGTCCTTGATCCATTTTGAGTTAATTTTTGTATAAGGTGTGATATAGGGTTCCTCTTTCTTTCTTTTGAATATGGCTATTCAGTCTCCCAGAACCATTTGTTGACTAGATTGTTCTGGCCCAGCTGGGTGGGCTTGACATCCTTGTAAAAAATCATTGACTGTAGATATGATGGTTAATTTCTGAGTTTGAATTTGGTGCCATTATGCAATCTGTCTGTCCTTATGCCAGTACTATGTTGCTTTTACCACTGTATGTAAGTAATATGCTTTAAAGTTAGGAAGTGAGAGTCCTCCAACTTTGTTATTTTTAAAGACATTTTTGGCTATTCAGTGCCCCTTACCATTCCAAATAAGTTTGATTATTGGCTTTTCAATTTTTGCAAAAAAAAAAAGACTTAGGATTTTTATTGGGATTGTGTTGAATCTGTAAATCAATTTGGGTAGAATTGACATCTTAATGATATTTAGTTTTCCAATCCATGAACACAGAACGTCCGACCATTTATTTGTCTTCTTCAGTTTCTTTTCACAATGTTTTGTAGTTTTCTGAATACAGGTCCTTTATGTCCTTGGTTAAGTTTATTCCTAGATATTTCATTTTTTTAGTCACTATAATAAATGTAAGTTATTTCCTGATTTTCTCTTCAGAATGCTCACCAGTAATGTATAGAAACGCTATTGATTTTGCATATTAATCTTTTTTTTTTTTTAAAGACTTTATTTATTTATTCATTTATCCCCCCTTTGCTGCTCGTGCTCGCTGGGTCAGCTAACCACGCCGTGCGGGCGGGCTTGCCTTCACCAGGAGGCCCCGGGAACCAAACCCGGGGCCTCCCATATGGTAAACCGGAGCCCTACTGATTGAGCCACAGCCGCTTCCCGCGTATTAATCTTGTATCCCACCACTTTGCTGAACTCGTCTATTAATTCTAGTAGCTTTGTTGTGGATTTTTCAGGATTTTCTAGATAAAGGATCATGTCATCAGCAAATAGTGAAAGTTTACTTCTTCCTTTCCTGTTTGGGTGCCTTTTATTTCTTTGTCTAGCCTAATTGCTCTAGCTAGAACTTGTAGCACAATATTGAATATTAATGGTGACAGTGGGCATCCTTGTCTTGTTCCTGATCTCAGTGGAAAAGCTTTCAGTCTTTCACCGTTGAGTACAGTGCTAGCTGTAAGTTTTTCATATATGTACTTAACCATTTTGAGAAAGCTTCCTTCTATTCCTATCTTTTGGAATATCGCATTTTGTCAAATGCCTTTTCTGTATCAATTGAGAGGATAGTGTGATTTTTCTTTTTCAGTGTATCAATGTGGTTTGTTCCTTTCTCTGTTCCTTTTCTAGGAATTCTGAGGTGTTGTTTGTTTTTATGCAGAATTTTTTCCCTGGCTTCTATGATTTGTTTAAATATTCTCCCTCACTCAGTGCCCCCTTTTCCTTTCACTTTTAAGTTCTGGGACCCATTGTATCTTACAGCAATTATCAGTTCATCCCCCCCCCCTTTTTTTTTTCCTTTTCTGCCTCTGGTTTCTTCTCTGTTAAGGTGTTCTGTACTGGGGACCCAGATGGGGTCAGTCCAGAAAGGTGGATCAATCCAGAAAGGTCCCTTTTACCTATAGGTGGTCCAGCAAACAGAGAATCAATTGACTGTATGCATATCTTGCCAACAGTTCTGCACCTTCTCTTGCTCTCTTTTGTTTTTCATCCCTTGGGGAACTTTTATTTGGCACTCCTTAGCCCCTTGTGTTCTGCCCAGGTTCTCTGCTGACTTGGGTGCCTGTACGTGCATGCATAGGGTTTCTAACTCACTGCTGTGAGTGTCTCTATAGTCTACATCTGTGGTAGGAGAGATCCAGACCATGCTGGCTCTGTGCGACTCCTAAATTGCCTGGGATGGAGTGAGGGGGACGGGTCCAGACTGGTGGGTCTGGGTTGAAAATCTCCCTCAGTTTGGAGATTGTTTATCTTTGATTCAGTGTTTGTGGTATCCTTCTCCAGTCTCTATCATCCTCCAGAGATCCAAGCAAGTGGGATTTGTCTTATTACTTTGAATCATGTAAAGGAAGAATGACAATGCATATACTACTTTCTCCTTTACTTTTCCTTATTTATAGTAGTTTTGTTCTTTTGGCTCATCTTTTGGAAGTAAACTGAATTTTTAGTTGGCAAACATTTTAAGATTTGGGAGGATGATAGGCGTGAATGGAAGGTAATTGGTGCTTTTATGCAGCAGCATATAATCACATTTTGGGTGAGGGGCAGCAAGTGCATATCAGTACCTCAATTTCAAATTCTGTCACCTTAGTAGTAAAATTGTACACTTTCTAGATAAAATCAGTTTTGGTCAGTTACAAAATACCTTTGAGCATCTTTTAAATGTAGGTGTAGCAGTTCATCTAACAATTTGAGCACCAGTAAGGGTAATAAATGCAGTGTATTGCATAAAATCATCCCATAGAACTCACTGGTCTTTTGGAGAATGCGAGGGAACTAACTCATTATTTTGAAAATTGATAAATTAAGGGGTAAAGCCAAGATATGTTCTGCCTTTCCTATACAAACATACTTTGGAATCAGTAATCATTGATGAGAAGAAATTCTTTTTATAGAAGAATTTAAGCAAGAAAAAATGATAGAATTGGAATTGTGTAGTTTTGCAGCTTTAGTGGAGTAATCTCTTTAGGCAATCATCATCAATGATACTAATATCTCAAAAAGGGACTATCAGGAATTGTGTCTCCTGACGAAGTATACAAATTGTCTATGAAGTATTCTTACCAAAAAGTCAAATTTGAATCTAAGTCTCTAGATCTAACTGTCAATTTGCCAGACATGCAGGCGACAATGGTTTGTGTTAAATGACAGCACAGGAAAGTAACCAGTAAAATCCAGACTGTGGAAACTAAAAGAAAAACAGCTTTTTTTCCCCAACAAATAAATTGTAAGGAAAAAAAATAATTGGAAGGAGAACCAATAGACTAAAAGAGTCTTTAGAGATATTTCAACCGATTGCAATCTATGGACCTTGTTTGGATCCTGCTTTTAACAATCACTTTTTAAAAATTCAAATCAGGGAAATTTGATCACTGGATATGTGATGACATGAAGGAATTAAATGTTAATTTTAGGCATGATGAAAAGATTCCTTAGCATTCTATACAAAAATAATATATAGTGACTGGGATTTCCTTCAAAATAATCCTGTGGAGGGAGTGTTGGGTGAAGTACAAATGAAATGGTATTGGTCATGAGTTTATAATTATTGAAGAAAGTGATGGTATATGGTGTTTTACTGTACTATTCACTTTTGTATATCTTTAAATTCCCCATAATGAAAAGTTTTAACAAAAAAGTTTTTTATACAAAGGAAATAAAAATGATAATTTAAAAGGTATTTTTGTATCACTATGAAATAAAACTCTTTCTTAGATATTATTAGTGTTCTAGAGGTTCAATAGAAAACTACCATATTTCCCTTTGAGAACATGATTTATTGAGAGTAGATGCAGGAGTCACATAGATGGACATGAACATAGCTTAATAAAGTAATAACTGATAAAAAGTCACAGTGGGCTTTCTGACACTTCATCTCTGAATTAGATAGTCTTATTCACTGAATCACTTGTACAACTAGACAGCTGCAAGCCTTCTGCTCAGATGCAGGTTTGCCTCAAAAATAAGAGCAGACCAGAATATTCTCTCTGAGAATTGTTAAATCCTCAGAGAAAATTCCAGAAGAGGCTGAATTGAATATGCCCAATCCATTCTCTCAAATTCTTAAGGGGGACAGAGAGAGGACCAGGGGTATTTCTCTAGTTATAGAATTCCCTTGAACTTAAACTCAAGGGAATGGAGGTTTCCCCTCATAAGTAATAGGGATTTTTTTGTATTCTAATACTGCAAACTTGATGTGTAGTATATTCATGATTTCGGAGAGGGAGAGATTTACCAAAGGTTTTACGTTTGCAAATGGCCATGATTACTATGGAATCTTCACACTTTCATTCTATTTGTGAGCTGAAAAAGGATCTTAGACTTGTCAGATATTGGAGTTGTGGTAACAAAACACATTCTTCTCAAAGAAGGGAAAAACAATTTGGTGTTCAAATAGATCCAGTGAAGGAATCAGTGACATAAATATCTATTACTCCTGAAAAGTATTTGAAGTTTTCTTCAGCGTCTCTTACTAGTCCCTGTCTGCATACTTCTCTAATTTTCTTCAGATGATTCTAGCATTCAAGATAAGTAAAACTCTATTTTAAATGAAAATGTTATTTTTCAGTTTTGTCTGTTTTCTGGTATTATTACCGCAGTATTTTTACATTTTGTTTTATTGTAAAAGACATACAGTATTTTAGTTGCATCATGCATTAGAAAGTACTTATGGATTAAGTGGGAAGTTAATTAACCATGGGGATTTTCTGTACTGCCAAAATAATGTTCTGTGTTGATTCTTCCAGTGCTTTATAGTTATGTGGATATTGAATACAGGAAGATTTATGTTCAAGTTTAAAGACTATATTTTTTATTATGCCCTTTAGGAGTACATTTCGATTTGTAGGGCTCTTGATTTAATTTAAATAATTTCACACCAGTAAGAGCTATGAAATGAGGATCCAGGTAATAGACATAGGAATTACCTTGTGAAAGTAATTTATTTTATATACAATTCTTTATGAAATTTTTCTGTTTTTTTCAGTCCACAGTTGGCAAGAATGAGAATACGGTTTTAATTTCCTGGCTGCTAAAACAAATGCCATGCAATAGGTTGGCTTAAATAATAGGATTTTACTGGCTACAGTTTTGAGGCTAGAAGTCCACAATCAAGATGTCATTAAGGCCATGCTTTCTTCTAGAAGACTGTGGTGTTCTGGGGCTGGCTGCCAGCAATCCTTGGCCTTTGGCTTTTCTGTCACATGGCAGTGTACATGGCAGCCTCTCCTGGTTTCACCTTTCTCTTCCTAGTTCTCTTGGCTTCCAGCTTCTGGCTGCTCCCTGTGACTTCTTCTCTGAAGCTTTCTCTATAAGGCCTCCAGTTAATAAGATTAAGACCCATTTTGATTCAGCTGGGCCACACTTTAACTGAAGTAACCTCATCAAAAGGTCCTATTTGCATGTGTTAACATCCACAGGAATGGATTAAGTTTAAGAACGATGTTTTTCTGTGGTACATAGCTCCAAGCCAATACAAGTACTTTCTCTGAGATATTCAAAGGAAAGTTGTTTGGAAGGAAAGTTTTCTGTAATTTGAATTGGCTATGAATGAAAACCCTCAATGGACTCCTAATTTGGACCCTATATCATCAGTTAATAATGTTAGAATGTGAGCTTCTTAAAGGAAAGAACCATCTCTTTTGTCCATCTTTATTCTCAGGGTTGAGCATTTTTATAGTTAGTGCTTAATAAATGTTTTGTGAATGAATAAATGAATCATTGACTCACAATAGATTTATTTTATAATTTTGGGAGAAGAGGATAGAACATTCTAGAAATAAGCGTTCATTAAACCATGTTTCACCTTGTTAAACTTGTTTTTCATCCATATAGTTTTTCTTAGTTACTTGATTGTTGCATAGTCTCAAAGAGTATTTTTAAAGACTTAGTTTCAAGTTAAGAGGTCTTGAAGGGTATGCATAAGATCTTGAAGGGAACAAAAGAACATGGAAAAAAAAACGGAATTTGTGTGTGGTGGGATTCAGAGTTTTTAAATTTTTCAAATTTCTATTTTTGTGATAATGTATTAATCATAAAAGGAAAAGGTGAGGTTACATTAATGACATTAATGAATCAATTTCATGACCCCTTGTAAGATTTAAATGTTTATTTACTCATTGATTTACTTGACAAGTATTTATTTAGCACTTTTTAAAACCTGCATGAGATGAGAGATTTGTTAGACTAGAAAGTGCTATATTGTAAAAATCAATAAATACGGTATTTGCCATATTTCATTGATTCTAAGATGCATAATTTTCAGGTCTTTAAAATTGGCACACGTTGTGTAATTGATGGTGTCTTTTAGTTGTAATTGGCAGTGTAATTTTTTAATGGTACATAAAATAATAGGGCATCTTAAAGTTGCTCATGTCTTATATTTGATGTACGTTTCTAAATAATTATCAAATTTTAAGTTCTTGAGGCAAGGACCACATGCAGTTCTTCTTGGCATTCCCCTAACACGTAGCATAGAGTCTCACTACATAAATTTTGTGCTAACCAGTAAATAAGCAGTTCTTTCACAATCTTATCTTTAGACTTAAGTGTTTGAGTTCTATAAAATGAGTATTTAAAAAAAGTTGTATATATAATTTTATGGTCATATAGTCACTATTCTTCTTTGGAATAGCTTAAACCTAATTAATATTTTAATTTTTCCTTGTTTATAGTTCATTACTTCTTTTCAGCAATTATACTGTATCTTTCTACTAAGAATTCTTTTTTTTTTTTTTTTTAAGATTTTATTTATTTATTCATTCCCCCCCCCCGCCGCTGCCCGTGCTCGCTGGGTCAGCCAACCACGCCGTGCGGGCAGGCCCGCCCCCACCAGGAGGCCCCGGGAACCGAACCCGGGGCCCCCCATATGGTAAACGGGAGCCCCACTGATCGAGCCACAGCCGCCTCCCTACTAAGAATTCTTGAGTTGAATTTTCATTTCTGATTTGGAGATGGCTAACTGACTAGGATTTGGATTAAGATAAACTGATATTGTACAGATAGCTTTCAGTTGTCCATCTTATTAGGATGGAAAATTGTAATTCATGAATAATATCCCAGCTCCTTCTTAGTTATGAGAGATGCTAATAAGTAGCAGTGTTATGCTGGTTTGCATTTTAAAGCCTTGTGTTTCCTTTTTAGAGGAGATAATAATAGATGCTGAAATGGAGGGAAAAAAAGACGATAAAATATAAGAGAATCAAAAGGTCCCAATAACCTAACAGTTGGGTAATTGACCTCTGAGTGGTGATTTCATACATTACTCTTGAGCATTGTTTAAATTTAACTTTTGTTCACTACTGATTGAATTAAAGTTTGTAGTGAAATGCTCTGTATCTCATTTCTAAAATCTCAACTGTTAAGTCATCTCTCACTGTGAACTCAAGAGATTTAGACACAATAAAACAATAAAGAGAAGTTAAAAATCAGAGTTAGAAAATTAGTATGTGTTTTAAATTTCGGGACTTCTGAAAGGGAGAAAAGCAATTACGACTTCAAGAATCAATAGAAATTGATGTTTTATACCAAAGAAAACTTCGGATCTTGAGTCCTACCCTCCCCACCATCACTGTACAGATAAAAAGAAATCAATAGGCCCAGACACATAAGCTATTAAATATTTCTTTCCAGCAACTATTTTTGACACTAAAGACATTGTTTAGTATTCTGATTCAGAATATGTATGTGTTCTCATTTGCAAGGCTGCTGAAAGCAATATACCAGAAGTGTTGGTTTTTTTTTTTTCCCAGTTTAGAAAAATATTTTCTTTTCTTTTCTTTTTTTAACTTTATTTTGTATGTTTAATAATTGAAAATATAAACAATTAAAAACTAAAAAGTAAACACAGATAAATATATACATTTATCAATTAAATGTAATGGATACATATAAAAATTTTTTTGAATCAGACAATGTTACAAAATATATTTGGCTCATAGTAATGCATTCATACAGTATTTGTCCTTTTGTGTCTGGCTTGCGTCGCTCAACATAATGTCCTCCAGGTTCATCCATGTTGTCATATGCTTTACGACTTCATTTCTTCTTACAACTGCATAATATTCCATCATGTGAACGGACCACAGTTTGTTTATCCATTCGTCTGTTGATGAACACCTGGGTGGTTTCCAACTTTTGGCAATGGTGAATAATGTTGCCATGAACATCGGTGTGCATATGTCTGTTCGTGTCACTGCTCTCAGTTCTTCTGGGTATATACCCAGTAGTGGTATTTCCGGGTCACGTGGCAAATCTATATTCCACTTCTTTATGAACAGCCAAACAGTCCTCCACAGTGGCTGTACCATTCTGCATTCCCACCAATAGTGAAGAAGTGTTCCTATCTCTCCACATCCTCTCCAACACTTGTAGTTCTCTGTCTTTTTAATAGTGGTCATTCTGATCGGTGTGAAATGATATCTCATTGTAGTTTTGATTTACATTTCCCTAATCATGAGTGATGTTGAGCATTTCTTCATGTGTTTTTTTGCCACTTGTATTTCTTCTTTGGAGAAATGTCTATTCAAGTCTTTCACCCATTTTTTAATTGAGTCATTTGTCTTTTTATTGTTGAGTTGTAACATCTCTTTATATATCCTGGATATTAAACCTTAATCAGATATGTGATTTCCAAATATTTTTTCCCATTGAGTTGGCTGCCTTTTCACCCTTTTGACAAAGTCCTATGAGGTGCAAAAGTGTTTGATTTTGAAGAGGTCCCATTTATCTATTTTTTCTTTTGTTCCATGTGTTTTGGCTGTAAGGCCCAAGAAACCACCACCTACTACAAGGTCTTGAAGATGTTTCCCTACATTTTCTTCTAGTAGTTTATGGTCCTGGCTTTTATATTTAGATCTCTGATGCACTTTGTGTTGATTCTTGTATAGGGGGTGAGATAGGGGTCCTCTTTCATTCTTTTGGTTATAGATATCCAGTTCTCCCAACACCATTTGTTGAAGAGACTGTTTTTTCCCATCAGCGTGGACTTGGTAAGTTTGTCAAAAACTAGTTGACTGTATAGGTGAAGGTATATTTCTGGGTTCTCAATTCTATTCCACTGATCGATGTGTCTGTCTTTATGCCAGTACCATGCTGTTTTGACCACTGTAGCTTTATAATATGTTTCAAGTTCAGGCAGTGAAATTCCTCCCATGTTGTTGTTGTTTTTTAGAATGCTTTTGGCTATTCGGGTGCACTTACCCTTCCAGATGAATTTGGTAATTGCCTTCTCTAATTCTGTAAAATAAGCTGTTGGGATTTTGATTGGTATTGCATTGAATCTATAAATCAGTGTGGGCAAGATTGACATTTTCCCAATATTTATTCTTCCAGTCCATGAACATGGAATGTCTTTCCATTTGTTTAGGTCTTTTTAAATTTCTTTTAGCATTGTTTTGTAGTTTTCTGCATATAGGTCCTGTACTTCTTTGGTTAAATTAACTCCTAGATGTTTGAGTCTTTTTGTTGCTATTGAAATGGAATTTTTCCCCTGATTTCCTCTTCAGGTTGTTCAATACTAGTGTACAAAAACATTACTGATTTTTGTGTGTTGATCTTGTATCCTGCCACTTTGCTGAACTCATTTATTAGTCCAAATAGCTTTGTCGTGGATACTTCAGGATTTTCTAAGTACAGGATCATGTCATCTGCAGACAGTGAGAGTTTTACTTCCTCTTTTCCTATTTGGACGCCTTTAATTTTTTTGTCTTGTCTAATTGTCCTAGCTAGAACTTCTAGTACAATTTTGAATAACAGTGGTGACAGTGGGCATCCTTTTCTTGTTCCTGATCTTAGAGGGAAAGCTTTCAGCCTTTCCCCATTGAGTATGATGTTGACTGTGGGTTTTTCATATATGCCTTTTATCATATTGAGGAATTTTCCTTTTATTCCTATCTTTTGAAGTATTTTTATCAAAAAAGGATGCTGGATTTTGTCGAATGCCTTTTCTGCATCTATTGAGATGAGCATGTGGTTTTTTTCCCTTCAATTTGTTAATGTGGTGTATTACACTGACTGATTTTCTTATGTTGAACCAGCCTTGCATACCAGGAATAAATCCCACTTGGTCGTGATGTATAAGTCTTTTGATATGCTGTTGGATTCGATTTGCATGTATTTTGTTGAGAATTTTTGCATCTATGTTCATTGGAGAGATTGGTCTATAATTTTCTTTTCTTGTGGAATCTTTATCTGGCTTTGATATTAGGGTGATGTTGGCTTCATAAAATGTGTTGGGTTATTTTCCCTCCTCTTCAATTTTTTGGAAGAGTTTAAACAGGATTGGTGTTAATTCTTTTCGAAATGCTTGGTAGAATTCACCTGTGAAGCCATCTGGTCCTGGACTTTTCTTTGCTGGGAGATTTTTGATGACGGATTCAATCTTAATTGTGATTGGTTTGTTAAGTTCTTGTATTTCTTTTAGCGTCAGTGTAGGTTGGTTGTGCGTTTCTAGAAATTTGTCCATTTCATCTAGGTTGTCTACTTTGTTGGCATATAGTTTCTCATAATATCCTCTTAGGATTCTTTTTATTTCTGTGGGGTCATTTGTAACTTCCCCCCTTTCATTTCTGATTGTATTTATTTGCATCTTCTCTCTTTTTTTCTTTGTTAGTCTAGCGAGGGGTTTGTCTAGTTTATTGATCTTCTCAAAGAACCAGCTTTTGTTTTTGTTGATTTTCTCTATTGTTTTTCTGTTCTCATTTTCATTTATTTCTTCTCTAATCTTTATTATTTCTTTCCTTCTACTTGCTTTGGGATTGGTTTGCTGTTCTTTTTTTAGTTTCTCTAGTAGTTCAGTTAAATCTTTGTGTTTAGCTCTTTCTTGTTTTTTTAATATAGGCATTTAGGGCTATAAATTTCCCTCTCAAGCCTGCCTTTGCTGTATCCCTTAAGTTTTGATACGTTGTGTTCTCATTTTCATTTGTCTCAATATATTTACTGATTTCACTTGCAATTTCTTCTTTGACCCACCAATTATTTAGGAGTGTGTTGTTCAGTCTCCACACATTTGCGAGTTTACTTTTTTCCTGTCTGTTATTGATTTCTAGTTTTATTTCATTGTAATCTGAGAAGGTGCTTTGTATAATTTCCATCTTTTTATATTTATTGAGAGCTGAATTGTGACCTAACATGTGGTCTATCCTGGAGAAAGATCCATGGGCACTTGAGAAAAATGCATAACCCACTGAATTTAGATGCAACATCTAACTCACTTATCATATTGTTCAACTTCTCTGTTTCGTTGTTTATCTTCTGTCTAGTTGTTTTATCTAATGATGTGACTGGGTTGTTGAAGTCTCCATGATTATTGTAGATATGTCTATTTCTCTCTTCAGTTTTGCCAGAGTTTGTCTCATATATTTTGGGGCACCCTGGTTAGGTGCGTAGATATTTATGACTTATATTTTCCTGGTGGACCCTCCCTTTTATTAATATATAATGGCCTTCTGTATCTCTTATAACTTTTTGGTATTTAAAGTCTGTTTTGTCTGATGTTAGTGTAGCTACCCCTGCTCTTTTCTGGGTACTATTCACGTGGACTAACTTTTTCCAACTTTTCATGTTCAGCCGGTTTGTATCCCTGGGTCTAAGGTGAGTTTCTTGTAAGGAGCACATGGATGGCTCATGATTTTTTATTCATTCTCTCAGTCTCTATCTTTTGATTGTGGAATTTAATCCATTCACATTCAATGATACGCCTGTAAATGCACTATTTACTTCTTCCATTTTATTCTTTGGTTTTCATATGCCATCTTGTTTTTGTCTCTCTTTTTACTCTTTTGGTTATCCTTTCTGCTATTCTTTCTTCTATACTCTCCTCCAAGCCTCTCTCTCCTGTCTTTTTCTTTCAGGTTTGAAGGTTTCCTTTAATATTTCCAGCAAAGGTGGATTCTTTTTTACAAACTCTCTTAGTTTCTGTTTGTGAATATTTTATACTCACCTTCATATTTGAAGGGCAGTTTTGCTGGATAAAGAATTCTCGGCTGGCAGTTTTTCTCTTTCAGTTTCCTAACTGTATCATACCATTGTCTTCTTGCCTCCATGGTTTCTGAAGAGAAATCTGCACTGAGTCTTACTGGACGTCCCTTGTATGTGATCGTTTGCTTCTCTCTTGCTGTTCTGAGAATTTTCTCTTTATCTTTGACATTTGACATTCTGAGTAGTATGTGTCTTGGCGTAGGTCTGTTTGGATTTATTCTGATTGGAGTACGGTGTGCTTCTTGGACATGTAAGTTCATTTCTTTCATGAGAGTTGGGAAATTTTCAGCTATTACTTCCTCAAATACTCTTTCTGCCCCTTTTCCCTTCTCTTCCCCTTCTGGAACTACCATGACACGTATGTTGTTGCGTTTTGTGTTGTCATTCAATTCTTTGAGCCCCTGCTCAATTTTTTCCATTCTTTTCTCTCTTCAATTTTAGCTGCTCTGTCTTTGGTATCACTTATTCTTTCTTCTATCATTTCGAGTCTGCTGTTGTATCCCTCAAATGTGTTTTTGACCTCACCTATTGTATCTTTCATTCCCATGAACTCTGTTATTTTTCTGTTCAGTATTTCAAATTCTTCTTTGCGTTCACTCAATGTCTTCTTTTTTTTTAATATTTTTTATTTATTTATTCATTTATCCCCCCCTTGCTGCTTTTGCTCGCTGGGTCAGCTAACCACGCCATGTGGGCAGGCTTGCCTTCACCAGGAGGCCCCGGGGACCGAACCCGGGGCCTCCCATATGGTAAACGGGAGTCCTACTGATTGAGCCACAGCCGCTTCCCAACTCAATGTCTTCTTGATGTCATTTATCTCTTTAACTATATTGTCTTTGAATTCATTAATTTGATTTTGGAAATTTGTGCTCATCATGCTGATTAGTTCTCTCAAATTCTGCATTTCTTCTTGGACTTTGATGTTTCCTTTTCTTGGGCCATGTGTTCTATTTTCTTAGTATGGCTTGTAATTTTTTACTCATGTTTAGGCATGTGGTTAGGATGTAGTTTACTCAGATGCTCAATCTCTTTCTCTTTTTTTTTTTTTTTCAAAGATTTTATTTATATATTCATTTATCCCCCCCCTTGGTGCTTTGTGCTCGCTGGGTCAGCCAACCACGCCGCGCGGGCGGGCCCGCCCCCACCAGGAGGCCCCGGGAACCGAACCCAGGGCCTCCCACATGGTAAACGGGAGCCCCACTGATTGAGCCACAGCCGCTTCCCAATCTCTTTCTCTTTTATAGGGATTTAATGGCAGGAGGCTGTGAGTTGCCACAGAGCTTTGATTTTTGGCTTGACCTGTATTGTTAGTATTGTCCTGCTGGTTGCTCAAAAGGGGGCACTGGACCCAACAATTGGTTGTAGAGTCACTTCCTAGGGCCTTGAGCAGGGAGGCTATAGAGGCCAGGAAAAGCCTCTCCTACTTATTTTTCATTTTCTTAATTGCATTTCCTTCGTCTTCCAGGAGATGTCACTCTTTGGCAGCTCTCAATTCAATGCCTGGTCGGAGTGTATTTGTTGTGACACAGACCAGATCAATGTGATAGAGCTTCCTGTCTGGAGACTAAGAGCCTTGTAATTCAAACTTTCTGAGACAGGTCTCCAGTCTTCTCTGGCAGCCCCCTCCCTTTTCCCAGCCAGGAAATATTTCCAGTCCCCTCTGAGTCCTCAACAATCAGTCCCTGTTAGTAGAGGAGGAGATTGGGAGGTTTGTATATCTTTAACCCCTTGCAGGCTCTAAGGCAAACAATGACGCACCCCACCCGCTGCGGGCTCTTGGGACAGGGAAGACCAAACCTGTGAGTGAAAATCCAAGTCAGCCCCAGGTTCTTTCTCCCCTCTCCTGTGGAGTCCTCAACAATTAGTCCAGGCTAGAAGAGAGGGAGATTGCAAAGGTCGGAATTCTCCAGTCCTTCGCCAGCTCCCAGGACAAACCACCATCTGGTCCCACCTGGCCTTAAAGGGCCCGTAGGGCACCGCAGCCCAAATTTGCTGTTCCTAACCTGAGTCAGCCTTAGGCTGTGACCCTCTCTCTCTCCTTTCCTGGGGTGGTAGATCCCTGGATCCCTGGATCCTCCTTTGTCTGTAGGCTTAGAGGCCCATGAATTCTAAAGAGTCTTTAGTGTGGGGGAGGGTGCCGGCAGCAGCAGTTGCTGCTGGTTCCAACTCACAGTTCTGTCGTCATGATTTCCCTCTTTTGTCCTTCTCTCCTCTGGGTGGTGTGCAGCCTTCACCTGCTGTCCTAAATGCTAGAAGATCTTTTTCGGGGCTATTTCAGCCTGTCCTCTAGGTATTTTTCTGGAGAAGAGATTCCCGTGTCTTACTAGTCTGCCATCTTCCTGCAAGTCCCCTGTGTTGGCTTTTAACAGTGGAAATGTATTAGTTTACAAGCTTAAAAGCTTTCCACTCTGATGCCATGAAAATGTCCAAATCAAGGTATCATCAAAATAATACTTTCTTCCTGAAGACCGGCTACCAACGGATCCTGTACTCTTCTGTCTCATGGCAAGGCAGTTGGTGGCATCTGCTAGTCTCTTCTTTCTCTTCCTGGTTTCTGTGCTTCCAGCTTCTTGCTTCCATGGCTTTCTTTCCTTTGTTTGAATTTCATTCTCATATAAAGGATTCCAGTAAGAGGATTAAGACCCACCCTGAATGAGGTGGGTCACATCTTAAGATCCTACTTATAATGGGTCCACATCCACAGGAATGGATTAACTTTAAGAACATACTTTTGTGGGATATATACAGGTTCAGACCATCACAGTATATAATTAACCATAAGAAATTATATTGTTAATAATTTTGAAATGATTATTTTCTTCTTAATCTTCAGTTCTTTTATATATTACATTTTGAAATATGTATAAATGTTAGCCATGGTTTAAAAATAACTACTTGTCTAGTGTCTAACTAGCTATATAAGAAGTTAAAGGTTCTTTCCATTAAAAAGATATCATTTTATATTAAATAATTATCAACAGACTTTGCCAGACCACAGTTGAGCAATTTACCACTTCCTTAATGATCTCATAGCTCTAAAAGTAGGAGATGTAATCAAAGGGTTTTGAAATGAAAGCTGAATATGAGGGTAGGAATTGTCAGAGCCAGTAAAGGCCACAGGAGACTTTGAAACTGAGCTTGAGAAATTTGAACTTGAAACTCAGTTTGGAGTGTTAGAGTGTCATATGACTGAAGTAGTAAGATTTTATGGATTCTATATAGGGGTATAAAATCCGTTGAAACAGATACTCTCTTGGGAACAAAGTGATTTCTGTGTCCTAGTGTATCAATCACTTCCCTACTTTTTCCGCAGTGATATATGTGTGACCAACCATGTTTCCTTGAATAAAGACATTCAGAGCATGCCTGGATTTTGTGAAACCCACTAACAATTTCATCGGGAAGTACAAGAAAATTTGTAAATGCCAGAGCTATTAGTAGAGTGTTATTCACTAATAGTTGTTAACTATAGGGGGCTAATTATGTGCAGTTAATAGATGGCTCTCTAATAACTCCATCTCTTTCCTATTCAGGAAAGCAAACCTGAATTCATGTGAATGAAATTGATATTATGGGGACAACTTTGAAAACATACTAATTCATTAAAAATTATTTATAAACTTGTGTACTTCATTATTAATACAAATCCCTTGACATACTTACTAAGTGATTACTATGCACTACTGTTGGGATACTGCTTGAAAATAGTGTGTTCTTGATTTTATTATAATGCAGTCATTGTGATGAATACAGGTATATCTTGTTTTATTGTGTTTGTGGGTATCCTGTGTCAAGCAAATCTTTCGGTGCCATTTTTCCAATAGTACGTGCTTACTTTGTATATCTGTGTCACATTTTGGTAATTCTTGCAATATTTTAAACTTTTTCATTATTATATCTGTTATGGTGATCTGTAATCAGTAATCTTTGATGTTACTATTGTAACTATTTTGGGGTGCTACGAACTGTACCCATGAAAGATGGCAAACTTAATGTGTATGTTCTGACTACTCCACTGACCTGCCATTCCCCTCTCTTTTTCTCTCTCTTTTGGGCCTCCCTATTCCCTGAGACACAACAATATTGAAATTAGGCCAATTAATAATCCTACAATATCCTCTTAAGTGTTCAAGTGGAAGTAGAAGTACATGTTTCTCACTTTAAATCAAAAGCTAGAAATGATTAAGCTTAGTGAGGAAGGCACATCAAAAGCTGAGATAGGCCTAAAGCTCAGCCTCTTGCATGAAACAAATTAAAAGTGCAATTCCAGTGAACCCACAGGTAATAAGCAGGGCAGCCTTATTGCTGATATGCAGAAGCTTTAGTGGTCTGTATAGAAGATCACATCAGCCACAACATTCTCTTAAGCCAAAGCCTAATCCAAAGCAAGGCCCTAACTGTCTTCAATTCTGTGAAGGCTGGGAGAGGTGAAGAGGCTGTAGAAGAAAACAGTGAAACTAACAGAGGTTGGTTCATGAGTTTTAAGGAAAGAAGCTGTCTCCATGACATAAAACTGCAAGGTGAAACAACAAGTGTTGATGTAGACACTGCAGCAAGTTAACCAGAAGATCTAGCTAAGGTATTTGATGAAAGTGGCTACATTAAACAACAGATTTTCAGTGTAGATGAAATAGCCTTATTTTGGAAGAAGATGCCATCTAGGACGACTTTTCAAAGCTAGAGAGGAGAAGTGGATGCCTGGCTTCAAAGGACAAGCTGACTCTTTAGAGGCTAATGCAGCTGATGACTTACGTTGAAACCAATGCTCATTTACCATTCTAAAAATCCTAGGGCCCTTAAGCCTATTAGGATACTAAATCTACTCTGCCTCTCTTCTAGAAATGGAACAACGAAACCTGGATGACAGCACATCTGTTAACAGCATGGTTTTTACTGAGTATTTTAAGCCCACTGTTGAAAAAGATTCAAAATATTACTGTTCATTGACAATACACCTGGGCATCTGAGAACTCTGATCAAGATGTACTATGAGGCGAATGTTGTTTTCATGCCTGCTAACACAACATCCATTCTCCAGCCTGTGGATTAAGAAGTCATTTCGACTTTCAAGTCTTAGGATTTAAAAAATACATTTTGTAAGGCTGTAGCTCCCATGGATAATGATTTCTCTGATTGATCTGGGCAAAGTAAATTGAAAACCTTCTGGAAATGCTTCACCATTCTAGATGCCATTAAGAATATTTGTGATTCATGGGAGGAGGTCAAAATGTCAATGTTAACAGGAGCTAGCTTGGAAGAAGTTGATTTCAGCCTTCATGGATGACTTTGAGGGGTTTACAACTTCATTGGAGAAAGAAACTGCAGATGTGGTGGAAATAGCAAGAGAATGAGAATTAGAAGTGGATCCTGAAGATGTGACTGAATTGCTGTAATCTCATGTTAAAACTTGAATGGATGAGGAGTTGCTTCTTATGGGTGAACAAAGAAAGTGGTTTCTTGGCATGGTATCTGCTCCTGGAGAGATGTTGTGAGCATTGTTGAATTGACAACATGGATTTATATAACCTTAATTGATAAAAGCAGCAGCAGTGTTGAGAGGATTGACTCCAATTTTGAAAGAAGTTCTACTGTGGGTAAGATGCTATCAAACAGCATCGCGTGCTACAGAGAAATATTTCATGAAGGAAGAGTCAGTGTTGCAAACTTCATTGCTGTCTTATGTTTTAAAAATTTCCACAGCCACTCTAACCTTCAGCAACCACCACCTTGATCAGTTGGCAGCCTTCAACACTGAGGCAATACCCTTCATCAGCAAAACGATTACAGCTCACTGAAGGCTCAGGTGATGGTTACTATTTTTTTTAACAATAAAGTATTTTTTAATTTAAGGTATGCACATTGTTTTTTTTTAGACATAATGTTGTTGCACACTTAATAGATTACAGTATAGCTTAAACATAACTTTTATATGCACTGGGAAACAAAAAAATTCATGTGATTTGCTTTATTACTTATTATATTTGCTTTATTGTGGTGGTCTGGAACCAAAACCCCAATATCTCCTAGGTATGCCTGTAAATCCTGTTCAGTGAATTATTTCTCTTGATAGTGCTTGTGCCACATATATCTTCTACTCTACAGTATGTACATGATTGTTCTATATCTATAGTGACTGGGAGGTGAAGATGAAAAATAAGCTGTAACTGAGTTCATCATAGCTCTTTTTTCATGTCATATAACAAACTTTATTTATCTCTTTTCATTTCGAACATGTTCACTAAAATTAAAACCAAAAACAACCGTTCAAGTCAAGAAAACGGCATTTACATGGAAAGACCAAGTAGCCAAGATGAGGAAAGGCAATGTCTTGGCTTTAAATAATGGAGTTAAAATATCTTTACAGAGAAAATAAGAAATATAATGAATTTGTCTAAGGACATGATCCTTCCATTCTATTCTTGGAATATTATTTTCTGTCAGTGAAGCTGCTTCTCAGCAAGGTTTCATCTTACTTTAGTCAGGGGGTTCTTAAAGTTATAGAATTTTAATGCAAAGAAGGCCCAAAGAGATCATATGGATATAGATCTTGCTCATTTTTACATTATTAGCAGTTTATTCATTGTAACACTGTCACTGTTTTGTTTACCTGGCCCAGAACCTTGAAAGTATTCTATAAATATGTTAGTTTAAAGAATTTAATTTACATTAATAGCAGTAAGTCAGAATATATTAATAAGGTCTGATAGTTCTTAGTAATTTGAGCAATTAAATGCCACTAGTGATTTTTTTCTTGACCTTTTTTCTCTTAACCAGATTTGCATCTGCTGGTGATGATGGAATTGTAGTTGTGTGGAATGTCCAGGTGTGTATTGATTCCAAATCAGTTGTGTAATCAAGACATGATTGTGTAGTTGACTGTTCATTAATAAACACTATCCAGGGGTTATACTTGTATCTATATTATTATTTGAGACTAATACTTGGAAAGGGTTACTTAAGCTGAATCCACTTAAAATGGGGACCAACATTTCATAACAAAGGGAACTTTTAAAAGGTTTTTTCCCCCGAAAAACAAAATGCTAAATTATGAAAATAAAAATTTTAATTTTATTAAATAACTGTAATTTTATTGAACAATTATGCACTGAATCTTAAAATGAATCAAGAATTGATTTTTTGTGGGGAACATAGCTTTTCTTTCAAAACTGTATGGTAGCATAATATAATATTCTTCTCATATTTGGTTTTAAATAGCAATGTAATATTAAACTTAATTTTGTAAAAATATTTAAGGCTTCACCAGATTTCTTCAGGACCTCTTTTCCTGACCTTCTGATGCTTAAATTATTATTTTCTGAAGTATTAATCTTTCTTGCCATCCTTATTTTAGATTATCATCTGGTCTGACTCTGCTAGGTTCTCATTTGTCAGTGGCTCTGATTATGATTAAAGCAGTTCCTTAACATTACTTTCATCACTTTCATGATATCTTGTAACCTTTAAAAGATTTGCATTTTATATTATATTTACATTGTATTTTTGTATGTTTCCTACTTGGGACAATCAGTGAGAGACAGATGGATGAATACAGTGGATGGGTGGCAATAGATATTGGTATCAAGTAGCTAGAGTTGGAGTGGAGATTAACTTTGTGAGTGGTTAATTTATTAGTGGAGGTACATTTTTTAGTATGTTTACTTTTATTTCCTTCCACAGTCTCATAACTGTGCACATTTAGCAAATACTTGGATAATGAGGAGTCTCTATTTTTTTTCTTACAGATTATGTTTAATTTTTAAGTTATGTTTAATTTAAACAATTATTTACTTAAAACTATATGTAAAGAATATTCATTTACTTTTTCAAAATAAAACTATGGTAAAAATCAACATTTTGTATTAGAAAATAATTAAATTGGTTATGGCTGTTCTTTCAGCAGTTGTTTAGATTCTATTTGATTGCTTAAAAGTTAAATTATAGTTTTGAATAAATAATTTTAAATGGAATATGTATTTTCTGTTTTCTACATGGTTATTTTTAGTATTGTTGTTCAAGTTTATTTAAGTTATGAAATATGAGCCTATTAACACTTTTATTGGTATTTCAGACGGGAGAAAAACTTTTGGAACTCAATGGACACACTCAAAAGATAACAGCCATTATTACATTGCCTTCCTTGGAATCTTGTGAAGAAAAACATCAACTGATCTTGACCTCCTCTGCTGATAGAACAGTTATTATATCCTTAAATCTGGAAGAAAGTGAAATAGCTAAATACATTATTAGTCAATGGCTTCTTGGGGCCTCCCTGTGCATTTCTGTTTTAGCAAAAATGATTTTCTTCTAGCCATCATAAGACATTTCTTATGCATCTGGGGAAGGGTAGATTGTAAATAGCAGGTTAAGGCTTGTTAGTGATAGGAAGGAATCCCATGACTAAAGCCTTTCTTTCCAGAGTTACTATTATGTAAAGTTGTATAAAATGGAAGAAGATAGGCTTAAAAATACTTATTTTATCATCTCAATCTGCTTTTTAATTTAAAAAAACAAAGATAAATGAGTTGGACTGGAAAAGAACTCATTTTTTTTCCTTTTCATTGTAGAGCAAAAGAGACTTATTGGTCCCAACTCATAAGAACCTTCAGCATCTGAGTCTGGTAGAAAAGTAAACAGAAAACCATCTGTTTAGTGCTTAATATTAATATTCAGTATTTAAAAACACTTTTTAAAAAGTGAATTACCTTTCCTTTCCCCATAATTTCAGGTAAAAATTTAAAATATAACAACAAAACAAGGTTTTATAAAGTGCTTATATATACCAGGCATTGTTCTAAGTGTTTTATTTGCATTAACCCATTTAATCCTTAAAATATCCTTTTGAAATAGGTATTTTTATTCTTCCCATTTACAGATGAGAAAATAGAGGCACAGAGAGGTTAAGTAAACAAATTCATCCCTTTAATATCTATATGAGGAATTAAATTTGTGAAATGCGTAGCCAATTGCTATGGATAGCTCTCTTTCATTACTATCCTTTTCTTTTTAAAGAGTATCAGGGACTAGTTTTCAGAAGTCTTTGTCTGAAAGTTCTGTTTAGTTTCAAGCATTAGTGAAGTTTTGAAGTCGAGGAGTAAGTGTTTTTAGGGTTTTGTAGAACCAATTTATGACACACTTTAAATGAGTTAATCAGCTGAAGTGGTTTCTAGACAGAGTTCCTATAGATGAAAAAAATTCACAAAAAGCTTTGAATGGGATACACTACTTTTATAAATATTTTGTGGCGATTATAGTATAACATAAACAAGGGCATAAAGTTCAACTCTAATGTTTTAAGTCCAGTAGCTTTATTACTACTGTTCAATTGTGGCAAATAGTATTTCATGGACTAAAGCTCTTTTGTTTTTTTCTTGTTTAGTATCAGTATAATCTCTACAAAATAGAATTTAAATATATACTTTCTTTTATTTAAATTTATTCTTAAATATTTTAAAGTAATATACTTTATTTTTATAAGGCCATTCCTAAGATACTATCAAAATAATATTTAGAAGTGATTATTAAAGTCACTATTATAATACAGAGGTGAATAGCTGCTATAGTACCAGTTATAAATTTTATCCGTAAGTGATAGTATAGCGTAATTTCTTTTGCCAAATGCCTTTTCTAGTTAAAAAAAAAAATTTCAAGCTGCTTAGTTGGCAGTTCCTTTTACCCAGATGATTTCTAAATCTTCCCTGCTTGGGTCATCATTATTAACTAACTTCCTTAATTAAATGCTTAAGGTAGATTTTAAATTTTTATTGCCTTAAGAGCCCAGATCACTGAGTATCAAACATTTAGCTTTCAAATAGGTTAATAAATGAAAAGGCTGTGAGATAATACTCAAATTTTGGTAAATTATGGCCAGAAAACATTGTTCAATAACAGGAAGCCCTTTTAATGTTCCAGCAGTTTACTTAGTGTGTTACATATATTATCTAATTTTCACAAAAATCGAAGTGCATTTAAAAAAAGCAGAGAGTCATCTGCTGACCTTTATGGCCTCTAAAACCTTAGAGGAAGGAGTGACCCATATGGGAGTTGGATAGCAAACTGAGACCACTTAATGGAAGGTCTTTAGTCTTGGAACATGATTAGTGTTAAGGGGAAGTACAGGGTACTTCCATGATGAAGTAACATTTAAACTGATAGTTGAAGGATGGGCAGAAGTCAGATTGGTGAAGCGAGGAAAGGAAGAACATTCCAGCAAAGGGCACAGTTTATGTAAAAGCTGTGGTAGCAGAAAACATGGCTCTTAAAGGAATTGAATAGAGGTTGCTAGTAGTAGAAGATACAGTGGTAAAGTGGAGAGAGTGCCTTGAGATGCTGGAAAAGTGAGCCAGAGCCAGAACATGCAGGGTTTTATCAGACATGATAACGGGGTTTGGTCTTTTTCGTAAGAGTTGTGGGAAACTCTGGAAGCCTCTTAGGCAGGAAAATGAAGTGATTAGGTTTGCATTTTTAAAAGATAGCCCTGCCAAGTCTATAGAGACAGAAAGTTGATTAGTGATTGCCTATAGCTTGGGACTGTTAATGAATATTAGGTTTCTTTTTGGGATAATGAAAATTTCTAAAATTTCATTATGGTGATGTTTGCACAACTCTTTAAATATACTGAGCACCATTAAGTGGGTGAACTTTATGGTATGTAAATATTTCAATAAAGCTGTTAAAAAAAATAAACTAGAATATAATGGAAAAATAACAGAAGGCATTGAACATGGTAAGATTAGTTTGTGAAATTAATTTCAATTTTTAAAACATGCATACACATGTATATGTATGTATGTATATGTAAATGTGATTGGAGACATGATGTAAAATGTATTTCTTACCATAGGAAATTATGTAAAACATTTTGAAAATCATTATTCTCCTTAAGCAGACTAACCTTGGATATTTTCTGAGCGGTCCTTTAATTATTTTAAGTATACTGGTAATAGAAATACACTATTACTGTCTTCTTTGAATCAGGACAGCAGTAGTAAGTCAAGCTATGCACCTTGCAGAGAACTTTCAGTAAAAATTAATGGATGTGATAGTTTTTAATGTAAATACTTTGTGTTCAATGTTTATCAGGTTATGGTAGACTATTTTAGAGAATAAACCTTAAAATTTAAACAGTTGGAATATTTAATGCCTGTATAGATTCAGTACTTCAGACTATTCTGTTGGTGGCATGTCTATAGACAGTTTGATAGTAAAATTTACCTCAAACTTCTTTTAGATCATAGCCTCCTTTACTAAATTGATGAGTCACTATGTGAGTTAATTTTTGTAGAAATACAAATATGAATATTTTATGCTTTATTTAAAGATTTCTAACTAAATGTGTAACATTTGAGATTTAATTGTTAATTAGAAGAATTATTACATAATTAAGATTTTAAAATTCTGTGAAGAAATTACTTAACATCAATTCAGATATGGGATTGTGATACTGGCAGACAAGTTCAGAAAGTATCATCCTTCCAGTCCACTGTAAAGGTAAAATCTTAAGCAGATATGAGTTTTTATGGTAGCTGTTTTTTTTATATAGTTTTGACTCAGAAAAATTGTTCAATAAATTAGTTTAAATTAACTTTGCAGGTTTAAAAAAGTATTTCTTTCACATATATCTATAGTTATTTGGTTCTTCTAAGGTCAGATTTTGCGGAGCATATATGTATTTATTTATTTTTATTTATTTATTTTATTTATTTTTTTAACTTTATTTTATACATTTAATAATTGAAAACATAAGCAATTAAAAACCAAAAAGTAAACACAGATGAATAAATATATACATTTCTCAATTAAATG
>JAKSZT010053785.1:7372841-7666580 GCA_026826555.1 Tolypeutes matacus
CTGCTGTCCTAAACCCTAGAAGATCTTTTTCGGGGCTGTTTCAGCTTTTCCTCTTGCTATTTTTCTGGAGAAGAGATTCCCGTGTCTTACTAGTCCGCCATCTTCCCGGAAGTCTTCCCCAAGGTTTTTTCTTAATTCTTTCCTAGATTTGACTATTGCTTTTCTTTTATACTTCGATCTGATTCGTATTTGCCTTGTTTCCTTGAAGTTTTACCTAAGTGATCCTGTGAATACTTGTCTGTAGAGGCCATATTTATGGCCTCACTGAACAGGTTCACAGTATCTTCAGTACTTTTGTAGATTTCTTTTTCCTGTCAGTGTTTCAGATTATTATCTCTTTTGGTTCGATTAAACAGTATATTGCTTTTTCCCCAAAACTCAAATCTCAAGATCATTTGATAGTATTTCAACAAAAGTAGAATTTTCACACTAGTTTGATAGGTATCAATAAGAATTCCCTTTTATGTTGACTAAAAGACAACCATCTTTTGACAGCCAGTTTGAATGTGAATGGCTGTTAGTATTAAATAACCTTTCTAGAGATTTGTCAGTTGATAAAACATTGTCCAGGCATATAGAAAGAAACATGGCATGAATTACCTTTCAGAGAAGAATGTGAGAAAGAAGAGAAACTTTAGTAATTAGCCAAAATTAGGTTATGAACTTTGAGATTTCCCCACTGCTCAGATGTTAGTCTGATCTTTGAGCATCCATAGTGACTTCATACAATGACTTACTAGAGCACTTAATACATTTATTATAAGCCTGTTTATAAGTCTCACTCCTATTCTAGACTGTGAGCATTTCAGGGCAGTGACTGGGCCTTATTCACATTTTGTATCTTTCTTAGTAAATATTTGTTGGTAGAATCACTTCAGTTGATTTGAATTTGGGTTTTCTGTATTGATTAAAGTTAGGATTTGTATTAGTTTATGTAAAACTATATTTGTTAAAGTTAGATAATGAGTCAAGCAACACATCAAATATCAAATCTATTCAATTCAGAACTGAATGGCATATAAAAATTATAGGGCATTGTATTAGTCAGCCAAAGGGGTGCTAATGTAAAATACCAGAAATGGGTTGGTCTTTATAAAAGGTATTTATTTGGGGTAGAAGTCCACAGATACCAGGCCACAAAGCGTTAAGTTTCTTCTCTCACCACAGTCCATTGCCACGTGTTAGAGCAAGACAGCTGCTGGCGTTTGCCAGGGTTCAGGCTTCTGGGGTTCCTCTCTTCCCGGGGCTGCATTTCTCTCCGGGCTTAGTTCCTGTTTCCTCCACAAGGTCAGCTGTAGACGACCAGGTGAATGGCTTGCTTCTCTTCTCCTGGGGCCTTCTTTCCAACATCAAAACTGCTTCTCAAAAGACTGCTTCAACTGTCCTTTGCCTTGCCTTTTATATTCAATTCTCCACCCACCAAGGGGTGGGGCTTAACGCCCTAATCCTAACCTAATCATGCCCAGATTAACAGATCAGTTTACAAGCATGATTCAATTATATTTTTGGAATTCATAATTACATCAAACTGCCACAGGCATATTCTCTGAGAATGTGTTATGTAATAGTGTATGTCTGGGTATCAAGAAAAGAGTAAAATAAAAAGCAACTGCTGAAGTCTTCACTGAGTTGATGATGTTAAGCATGAATTTGTAGTTTATTTTATAACAGTGCTTACTGGCCTGGGAACATGAGTAGAGAAAGCTGATCGTGGAGATGATTCAGGGATGTGGGCCAGTCACTGTCTAAGGAGTGAATGAGGATAGTTGTACTAGATTGAAGCTCCTAAAGAGAATGTGAGCTTCAGTGATTCATAGTGGATTTGGAAGAGTCAGTAAAGTAAGAAAGTTGTAAGTGCACACTCACTCTGGGTTTTAGTAGAGTATTTCAAATATCTCAAGCATTTGATAGAAATATCTTAAAGTAGTAAGAATATAGCTGTTTTTGGAGATGGATTTTCAATATTGTAGGTATTTTTCACTTAATGAAATGCTTGCTTTTTGGGCAGAAATAATATTTTATCTTTTTTCAATATTTTAATAAAATTATATCTTTCTTTTCATTTAGTAATTTTTAGGTTGATAGCACCCACAAAAGGATCATTAGAATGGGATATTCTTGAAGTTAAGCGCCTCCTTGATCATCAGGATAATATTCTCTCATTGGTTAATGTCAATGGTAAGCTCATTATTCACATTTTTATATCTGTAAAATTTTGTACTTCTTACCATAACCTGTTCTGAACTCTAGTTTGTTTTGCCTCGGGATTCTAGAATTTCTGTCATTAAAAATAATGCTTTAGATTAGTAGAGGTTGACATTTTCTTTTAAGTCTGATATTTAAGCCAGTGGAATTACACAAGTTTCATGGATTGGTAGGTCTGAGATTTAGGCACAAGGAGAACAATAGAATGGGGAAGAGAAAAGAGTAGAAGAGAGCACAAGTTCTCAGATGCTTCTTATAGCTGTGGGATGATGGTTCTGGACTATAAATTCTAATGCTTAGTAGCATTTCAGTCTTTTCAACAAATGTTTATGGCTAGCTCCTCTTTTGTAGAGAAGATTTGAAATAGTTATGCCATTTTGTCTTGCCAGCCACACAGTACAGTACTCACATAACAAGTTATACACTTAAAATAGAATGAGTAGAATTCAAGACATTTGTAATCATGATTAATGGTTTTCAAAGAATAGCACCAAACTAAAGGTCTGCAGAAAATGGGTCATGTCTTCTCTTCCTTGTAGTTTTGGGTTTCAATTGCCAAACACCACAGTTGGCTTCATAAATTATTTTAATCAGTATCTACTGTGAGCTAAATCTGACATCTGATGGCAAGACAAGATAAAAAATCACAAACATTTGGTATTTAGCTAGTTCACTTGCAAATAAATGACAGCTTATATCATAAGAGCCCTGCTGGGTGATCTGTATACCAAGGTCAGATGAGAGGGCTCCTGGGCTTTAGTTTGATAGTAATTTGGTAGAGATTGCAAGAAGAGTCCTGAAAGGATGCTGTGAATATGATGTAGTTGGAGGGCCAGAGCCTGGGTTGGCTTTTTGAGCAATACTTGTATAAACACGAGGCAAGGGGAAAGAGGGGTACAAATAGCACCAAGAGTAGTCTCCCTTTTTGTGTCATTTAGTCATATTTTCAGGTACATCATTGACAACGTTCCTCCCAGTTCTAAAGTCCTCCCCTCCCTAATAGCTATATTCTTGTAAAGTTCAGCTGCAAGTCTTTCTAAGGGCCAGATTGTCCATGGTGATAGAATAACAGTGGGTGGGATCACCCCTTTTTTCATGGATGGCAGCATAGAAGGCAAGTTCCTATTTGGGGGCCATATATCTCCTTGGTGACATAGCCATAAGCCTGAAGTCCCTGAAGCTGCTTAGAAAAGCACAATGTTCTGCCAGTTACATTGGTCATGCCTAGGTTGCCTTTAGCTGTGAAACACTGTGCTATTAAAGTAGCATGGTTACTTAAATGAAGGTGTGATGGGTTGTTGCTGAGATAGCCTTAACTTCATGGCACTTTTGCTATGAAGTGACACTTCATAGCACTTTTGCAGCTGAGTGACAATTTAATGAAGAAAACTTTCTTCAAGTGTTTCCTTGCCAATGTAAGGGTAGAAGAAAATGGAAATCTAAAGCAAAAAATTGTAAATGAATGTTTACAGAAAACTCCTGGTACTTTATATTTTATAAATTCCACAACTGTAAAATTATGCTATAGATAGTAAATAAGCCACAAGCATATTTAGGAATCATACACGAGATGGTAGTCTGGTAAAATTTAAAAATGATTTGCTAACAGTTTAATCGTAGGTAGGTATGTTTGCCATGCTGCAGATTTTGGCGCTCCTGCAATGATTATGTTACATTGTGTAATTCCTAGCACCACTCACAATACTGCTACTTTGTCCACTCTCATTATCAATGAGAGATGTGGCCAATTATTGCGTTGGTACTTTAAAGGGAAAGTGCCTTTTCAGTGGGATAGCCCCACAGCAACCTTAGACAGGTACAGTAGAACTCTCACAAATGTGGATAATGGATACCAGGTTTGCTGAAAAGATCTGAATGCCTGGACAAAAGATTTTCTAAGACAAACAAGATAACCTTTCTAATCTTCTTTCTGGCAGAATGCTCTGGGTGCTTACTCTGTATTTTGTTACTTTTCTTGTTCTGAGTTGGCAAGCTGATACAGTAATCACAAAGTGTTAGTAAGTACTAACTTGTAGAGATGAGTAGACAGATGCCAGGTGTGATTTTCATACTATATGACTTTTAAAAAATATACTTTTTATTTTGAAATACTTTCAAACTTACAGGAAAGTTACAAAAATAATACCCCATTTAGGAAACCCCAGCGTACTACTACTAATCCCCCACCCCCCCCAGATCCTCAGACCCTCCAATTTTAACATTTTGCTACTTGTGCCATATCATTCTATCAGTCTGTGCATCAATGAGTGTAGGTTGTATACCTCATGCTCCTTGAACACTTAATGCTGCCATGAACATTTGCTTTGAATAAGGATATTCATTTATGTAAACACCTTAAGTGCAGTTATCAAGTTCAAGAAATTTAACATTACAGTCTGTATGCCAGTTTTTAAAATATATTCCAATAATGTTCCTGTGGGCCTGTTTACTTCTCTTGCTAGATCCTGTCCAGGCACATGAATTGCTTTTCATTGTCATGGTCTCTTTAGTTGCCCTCCCTCCCTCTCTCCCTTCTTCCCTTCCTTCATAAATACAATATAAACTTTCCCATCTCAACCACTCCCAAGCATAACATTCAGTGGGATTAATTACATTCACACTATCTCAGTACCCTTACCTAAACCTTCCATTACTAAAACTTTCTCATCTCTTCAAATAGAAACCCTACATTCATTATACATTCATTAACTCCCCATTGCCCCTGCTCCTGCCCCTGGCAACCTATACTCTTCATTTCTGTCTCTTAGAACATGCATGTTCCCCTATATTTTCTTTGTAGTTACCATTGGGCTTAAATTTGACATTCTAAATCTGTAACAATCTTGTTTGCTTTGGTACCAACTTAAATTCAATAGTATACACAAACAATGTTCCTATACTCCTCCATCCCCCTACCTTTATGTAGTTTTTGTCAAAAATTACATGTTTATACATTATGAGTCCACATGTATAATTACATTTATGCATTTGATTTTAGATTCTGTAAGAAGTAAAAAATGGAGTTACAAATAAAAAAATGCAATAGTATTGGTATTTATATCTACCTTGTCATTATCTTTACTAGAGATCTTTATTTCTCCATGTAGCTTTGATCTAGTGTCTGTTGTTCCTTTCCTTTCAAACTGCAGGACTCTAATTAGTGTCTCTTGTAGGTGGTAAAGATCTTCCTCAGCTTTTGCTTCTCTGAGAATATCTTAATCTTTGAAAGACAGTTTTGCTGGATATAGAATTCTTGGTCATAATTTTTTGTTTTCATCACTTTAAATATATCATTCCAATGCCTTCTTGCCTCCATGGTTTCTGATGAGAAATCAGCACTTAAACTTATTGAGGATCCCTTGTACTGTACATGACATGTTGCTTCTCTCTTGCAGCTTTCAGAATTCTCTCTTTATATTTGGCATTCAGCAGTTTGATTATAATATGCTGGGGCATGGCTCTATTTAGATTTATCCTCCTTGGTGTTTATTGAACATCTTGGATGTGTATATTTAAGTCTTTTGTTAAATTTTGGAATTTTTCAGCCACTATTTCTTTGAATATTCTCTCTACCACCTTGTCTTTTTTCTCCTTCTGGGACTCCCATATTGTGTATATTTATATGCTTGATGGTGTCCCACAGGTTTGTCAGGCTCTGTTTACTTTACTTCATTCTTCTTTCTGCTCCTCAGACTAGGTGATTTCAGTTGTCTTATCTTCAAGTTCACAGATTCTTTCTTCTTCCAGCTCCAATCTACTGTTGAACCCTTCTAGGGAATTTTAAATTTCTATTACTGTGGTCTTCAGCTCTGTTTGGTTCCTTTTCATGATTTCCATCTCTCATATTTTCTTTGTGTTCATCTGTTGTTTTCCTGATTTCCTTTTATAGTCTTCTCCTTTGCCTGGGCCATCACTTCCTGCTTCTTTGTATGTTTTGTATTCTTTTATTGAAACCTGGACATTTTGATATTTAAGTGTTATTACTAGAATTCAGATTCTGTTGTGTCTGTTCCTTAAGCATATTTCCAACTAGTTTTATGAGAGAGTGTTCCTTGAATGTCAGGAGCTAACAAAAAAAAAAAGAAGAAGAAGAAGAAGAAAAACATGTTCCCCAATCTTTGAAGATTGACCTGTGTGAAGTTCTTTCCAGGCTTATCAATACAGTACGTTTGGAGAATAGTTCCAGGCCCAAGAGTAGTGGCCCCCCTCATCCTTTCTGCACATGTACCTCAACTTGGGTATGCACATGTGGCTTGAGAATTACTCTGTTTACACAGGTGCCGATGTTCCCCTTTCCTCACAGTCCTAGGCACTGCACTGTATGTCCTACAGACAGAAATAACCTGTCCCAGGCAACATGACTTGACTGTTCTCCCACAGTGTTCTGTAAGATCACACTGTGAACTTCCTTCTATATGCAGGGCAAGTTCTGGGACAGTGAGTCCCTCAGGCCACCATCAGACAGATTGGGCCAGGCACACATGTTTGTAGCATGCACACTAGGGTTACTATGCTCCCTCCAGCAACAATAGCAGGGATCTGCACTGGGAGCAGGCCCTGGCTTCATGCTGAGCTAGAAAGGGGTAGGCAAAGGGCCAGCCAGGATGCCATGAGATCCTACTGCTGTTAAGTACCCTTTTTCTTGAATGTTTTCTGGAGCTTTAAGAAGGATGTTTCTGCTAATTTTTGCTAGTTGTTCAAAGCTTCTGTGGAGGTTAGAGCCCTGAAGCATCTCATTTCGTCATCTTCATCAGGGTGGGGCCTGGATATGGATCCTACTAAGTGACTTTTTTTTTTTTTTTTTTAAACCAGGAGGTTCCGGGCCATCAAACCTGGGTTCCTCCATATGGGAGACAGACGCCCAACCATTTGAGCCACATCCATCCCCCTAGGTGACTTTTGATAGTTATACAGGATGAAATATATCATTGAAGTTTTTGCAGCATTTTGAGTGACCTATTTGGGAATATAAATAATGTTCATGGTAGTAAACTATGTGCTGACTCAGATGATTGCCAGTATTTTGTTTTTAGTGGAAAACTTCCAACTGTGTTTCTATTGCCTACATGAATCACAGCTCTTTGGATGGTGGATTAAGTTATCAAGCAGCTGTGTGGTCTCAGTAGGTTAACTCTGTGTTATGACTACAGGTTGCAGAGTTAGAGTCAAGAGGAATCATTCCTCCTTAACTTCTCTGGTTGTTTTGTAGTTCGAATGAAATTGGAAAGAAGAGGAAAGGGGTGGGGACAAAATGTCATGGGAAGATTAGCACTGCCTTGACTTCCCACTTTTAAAAATAGAAGCCTTTTCTCTTCACAGAAGGGAAGTGATCTTACTTCTTTACAGGATGAATCCTAAAGAGTCTGTTAATAAACTATAGAAATTGGGGATTAATAACTACTGATTGTGGCCCTGGAACCAAGGCAAAATAAAGTTTATGTGTATGATTGCTGATAATTTTTTATTTCTAAGAGATTATCTAGCTACTAGAGATTTCTGTCCTGCTGGTTTATTTGATAAATGGAATAATTAAATCATAATTACTCACCTCTGTTTTCCTAAATTACAAGTAACTGGATTTTTTTTTAGTGTGGTACATTCATTGCAATTGATGAACATATTTTGGAACATTGTCACTAAGCATGGATTATAGTTTACATTGTAGTTTACACTCTCTCCCATACAATTCTTTAGGTTATGGCAAGATATATAATGGCCTGTATCTATTGTTGCAGTGTCATTCAGGATAATTCCCAAGTCCTGAAAATGCCTCCGTATTACACCTGTTTTCCCTCTCCCTGACCTCAGAACTTCCTGTGGCCACTGCCTGTACATCAATGATATAAGTTCTTCCGTTGCTAGAAGCACAGAAAGTCTATAGTAGAGTACCAGTAAGTCCACTTTAGTCCATAGTTCATTCCCCAATCCTGAGGATTCTGGGATGGTGGTGCCCACTCCTCCTCTAATTGAGAGGGGGCTTCAGTCCCACATGGCCGATGGATGGGACTCTTTTGCTTGCAGTTGTAGGCTTTCTCGGTTTCTTGCTATGGTGGTTGTCCATCATCACCCCCTTGTTAGTTGTCCTGGGTGAGTCCAATGAACTGGAGAGTAGGTGTTGTAACTCCGCTGAGGTTCAGGGCCCAGCTGGCACATGGACAGTCCAAAGATTCAAGTCTCTTGGATGTACACCTACCAACTCCAGCACCGACTATGGGTTCAAATAGAAGGGACTGAAGAGCCATGTGTAGGGAAACCACAACTGAGTCCAATTCTGTCAAACTGGGGAGCACAAACCCCAAAGTAAGGCCCACTGGCAAGGCACCAAAAGTCATGAGCTATCTATCCTGATCATAGTGCCTGGGTGTCTCCAGAGCCCTCAGGAGCCCAGCTATTTGGGGGTGGTGTCTAGTTTGGCTGTCAGTGAGATCCTGCTGAGATATGCATAAGCATAACCCCTGTAATGACCTCCCAACTCACTTTGAAGGCTCTTAGCCATATAAACTTAATTGTCTTTACCTTTTCTCCCTTTTGGTCACGGTTTTTTCCCAGTTGCATTGCTAGTTGGTGTTTGGTAGTAATTCCTTGGTGCCAGGGAGGCTCATCCCTTGGAGTCATGTCCCACACTGGGGGGAAGTTATTGCATTTGTATCCTGAGTTTGGCTTAGTGAGAGGCCACATTTGAGCAACAAGGATGCTCTCAGGAGATAATGCTTAGGCATCCTATAATATTATGCTAAGTTTCAATTTCAAGAGTAAAGGTTCATAAGCACAGTCATCAATATCAAGGGCCTGTCAATGGACCATCCTCCTTCACTAGCCATTGCCTCTGTACTTGGGACATTCTTGCTGTTCCATCAGAGAATGTGGCAGAGCTCCAACTGAATGTTTTAATACCATTAATGTGGAATAATAGCAGTGGCTCAAAAGGATACCAGGGTCTCGAAGATAACATTTGATGTCTTTTTAAAATGGCTACACCTTTATTCTTTAATTTGATTTTCACATTCATCATCATTTAATTCATGATAAAACCAAGATGGAGAAAGGTTAAATGATTTCCTAAAGGCCACATGGCTAATAACCAGTAAAGCCAAAATTAGAACTTGGGTTTCTGGATTCATAGTCCATTGTTCTATTCTGTCTTACCTGATATACTGTTTGATATCATTTTACACAATTTCAAGTAAGGTGAATTCAGCCATGTGTGATTGGCAATTGAAAAAAATAAAGGCAGAGAAAGAAAATTAAAATATTTAAAAATTATTTCTATGTTTACTTATTGTTACTAGAGTGTTTGTCTTGTTAAAAATGTGTGATAGGCACATTCATATAAGAAATACAGGGTTCGCTATTATGCGCAATTTTCAACTTACGTGAAGGGTATTGGAATATATTGGTTGCGTAAAAGGGGGTCCTACTGGATACGAATTAAAATTGCATTCCTTTAAGATAATTTTTAGTCTCAGAAGTTGTACATTGTTTAGTTAAATATATAATTTATAAAGTGTCTGATGCATTTATTTCATTTTCTTTAAAGTTTTAAAAACTTGTTCTAGAAGTAATACATATTCACAGTGGAAAATTGAGAAAATCATGAGACACATAAAATACATTAAAAAACATTATTAAAATCATCCCACTATCTAGAATTAAATATTGTTCACATTTTGGTCCATATCTTTCCAAGCTTTTTTTTCTGGATATACATACATATATATGTATGTGAATATATACTATGTACTATTTTGTAACAGTATGTTATAAATAAAAATAAATATACTTTTACAACTTAATTTTCAATAATAGCATTACTATTTCATTTTGTGGATGTGCTATTTGTTTAATCCCCAATTGGATATTTAGATTATCTTCAGATTTTAAAGTATGTATAATCACCTTGTACATATATCTTTTATATACTTTTTCAGGATAAATTCCTAGAAGTGGATTTGTTAGATCAGTGGGTTTACATGTTTTTAAGGCTTTGATACACATTATAAAACTAATCTTCGGATAATTGTACAATTTATACTAGGATATTAGCAGTGCATAAGAATGCTAATTCCTTTTGCTTTTGCCAGCTTTAGGTATTTTCCTTTTTTATAGTCTTTTCCAATTTGCAAGTCAATAAATGGTCTCATTGCTTTTACATTTCTTTGATTATTAAGTGAGTTGAACATTTTCTCATGTTTGGTCATCACTTGTATTTCTTGTTTCACCTCCTAGTTTTTTTCTGCTGGGGTATTCATTTTGTTCTTATTGATTCCGAAGAACTCCTTATATATCAATATGTAAACCTATTCTGACATCTAAGCTACGGATTTTTCTACAGCTTGTTGTCATTTGTTTATGGGGTTTGTTTTGTTTTGTTTTTGTTGTTTTTCTGTTCTCTCCTCTCCTACTCTGCCTCTTTTGGAGACCTTTACCCTTCCATATTCATTAAAATAGTCACCTTTATTTTCTTCAATCCCTTAAGTACCTTTAATGTTTTAATGTATTTGAAACTTATTTTGGTATATGTTATAAGGTAAACTTCTTTTATTTTTATTCCACAAATCATTAACTAAATTCCAGCATGAGGTATTTTTACTGAATTGAAATGCAGTCATTATCATATACTGAATAACTATGTATATCTGTGTCTTCTTCTGGTATTTCCATTTTGCTATATTAATATTTCTGTTTGGCCTTTTCTAGGTACCTCACTGTTACAATTTTTGCAGTTTCATAAAACAGTACAGTTAGGCAGTCCATTCATTTTTATCTTTGGCCTAGGTAAAATGATCAATAATGAGGCATATGTGATTCTTTTCCTAGATTTGAGTTTTGTCACTGGCTCCCATGTTGGAGAGCTGATCGTCTGGGATGCCCTGGATTGGACCATGCAGGCCTATGAGCACAACTTCTGGGACCTCTCTCTACAGCTGGACACACAGCAAGAAATAAAACTCGGTCAAAAACTAAATGACATTTCTATTCATCATTTCACATGTGATGAAGAGGTAAAAAAAAAAAAAAAAAAAAAAAAATCCATAAAAAATTTATAAGCTTGCCTTTTAAAATTGAATTTCTGGTTTTTAAAATTCAATTTCATGAATGAATATAGAAAGGTCTCATTCTCTGTGGTTTCAAGTTGTGCTTTAAAATGGTCTGTTTTGGAAGTTTGCACTTAAGATAAAAACATTTTTATCTTAGTTTCTATCCTTAAGCAAGAAAGTTATTACACATAGATTTTAAAACTCTATTGAAATTTTGTGTTGGATTAAATAATTCTATAGGATTTTAGGTTAATTTTACAATTGCTTTAAGAAACAATTGTGGGAAAGAATCCTTCTGAAGATTTTTGGTGCATTTCAATAGACAGGTAAAGGAAATTAAAATCTTCAGAAATGTTTTTTTTTTTTAGTTGCTAGTGTCCTGAGGCAAGATGATTGTGTAAGAATTACTGATTTGGATCCTTTCATCTTCAGCAGTGATGCTTTTGAAACACTGCATCTTTTTTGCAGGAAGAGATTAGTATCCATGGGCTCTGATTTGAAAATTTCTTTTAGCCTCAGCGCTCAAAATGTGTTTAAAAAGGGGATTACTTTTCTAAAATAATCACAAGAAATGTTTGAGTTGTAAATTGGGGGAGGCTTTTATCTTGCTTTATTTTTTATCTTTCTATACTGTTGAAATCTTCTAATTGGATCCATGTTATTTTAATTTGAAAATTCAGTAGTATTGTTCTCGATGGGGAGATATGGATCATTTTTTGTTTTCTCTGCATCTCTTTAACTTTGAAAACAAAAATAAAACATAAAAAAATAGAATAAGAAAACTATAAAATCCCACAAATATCCCACAGATTGTTTCTTTGTACCCCATCTTTATTTATGAAAAAAATGAAATATATATGATAAAAATAATACGGTTTCAGGAAAGATGGAGACTAGATTTCTAAAAGTTGTAGCTCTAAACCATACATATATATTTAAATTCTATACATTTTTCTCACTTTTGTAAAAATTACTTTAAATTTTTTTCTTTCATTTTGTATTCCTTTTACCCTTATAATTTTGATTGATGCTTATTAACTATTAAAAATTCTTGATAAAGAATCACTCATTTTTCCCTAATTTTCCTTTTTTTACTGAGAGGTCTTTCCTCCTACAGGGACCATTGATTATTCATGACAGGTGATTGATAGAGTCTGCTGAGTAAATGCTGCCCCCAAAGCTCATGAACTTTCTAGTTAAGTTTGTAGCTTTCTTTGTGACCTTGGATAGATCTCTTACTCTCTGTGTATGGATTTTCTGGTATGTAAAGCTAATTTCTGAGGTTTCTTTGCATTAAATACTATCCATATGGTTCTAGGTTTTAGCCTGTAAATTGTTTTCATTAATGCCCCTGGCACTGGTCCTCAGTTTGCCTGACTTAGTGCAGAGGACTAATCTTGAGGGTATAGGAGATCGATCATTCTAGATTTAGAATCCGGGAAGCCTTAGGGTCATGCTTTGGTCCAGCTGTTGTAGGTACGAGTTAGGTATAAGGCTATATGAGAAAGGTTGGGAGGGTTCAGAATCTCTGGTGAAAACAGGGAGTCCATCTGCAGAGATTTTTGAAAGATCTGCCTCACAGGAGTGCCTACTGAGTAAGAACAAATGATTCTAAGACAAGTGCTACAAAAGTCTAGTTGGTTGCAAAATAATTTCAGAACCTAGGAAATATGGTATAAAGAAAGAGCATGGTGTAGCATGTGACCTTGATTCTAATATTGACTTCATGTCTAATTGTGTGACTTTAATTTTTTTGGATTTTAATTTGCTTATCTGGAAAATGGCAATAATGCTTGCCTTTTTTTTTTCTTAAGGAAGTACTGGGGATTGAACCCGGGACCTCATACATTCGAAGCAGGCACTCAGCCACTGACCTATGCCTGCTCCACTGCCTTTTCTTTTGTAACAAGATGTTGTGAGGCTATAGGGAGATAATATTGGTGAAAATTCTTTTAAAAGATTCAAGTTGTTTTCTTTTACTAAGAGGTATTTTTTTACTTTTTAACTAAAAGGTATTTCTAATAATATATTTGGAAAAATGTTATTGTGAAGCCCTTCAGGGGATCTTAAGATATTGCTACTGTGGCATATGCTTTTTTGTATTCTTTATAGGTCTCTTGATTGCTTAAGATGTGGAGTGCAAGAAGTTTTGCTTACATTTTCCAGGCAAACAAAGCTATGTAATTTTAAAAAGATATAGTATTATGCGAATGAAAACTAAGTTATATATCAGCAGTGTCTGATGCAGGGCCAGGCTGCTAGCTGTAGCTACTTTGTCCAGCTGTTATATTTCAGTGAGGAAGAAAGTGATGCTGAGGGGTGTGATATACAGATCTTTCTCTGTATATTAGCTGCTGCATCCTCCTACCTTCTAAATGCTCTGAGTTTTCTTTGGTGCTTTGACATTTACGGACTTCAAAGGACAGTACAGTAATTTGGGCTGAAGCCTAGGAATAGGGAAAGGAACAGTGACTTTCTGATGTCACAATAAGGCTGGAAATCTATTACTCCAGGTAGTGGTGAGTACTAGTTTTATACCCATTTCTGAACTTTTTTTCCCACCCAGAATGTGTTTGCTGCAGTTGGAAGGGGTTTATACGTATATAACCTTCAAATGAAGCGTGTGATTGCCTGCCAGAAAACAGCACATGATTCCAATGTCCTGCACATTGCCAAACTACCAAACAGGTACAAGTTCCCATCTATTCTGCAAGAGATGAAAGAAATGCACGATTCCCAGGGCCACTAATGTAATTTCTCAAGTGGCAAAGTTACCTGGCTCCATGACTTGACTTGCAGTGTTCTTTTGGAAATGGAGAGTGTCCCATGGCTGCCTCTAACAGAAGAGTTTGTGGCAATATATTACAAAATTTATCAGAAGCAAAGTTTAAGTGAATTACACTGAATTTCTTTGTAAGAAACAATAGTTTAAAAATTTGGTATTTATTTAAAAAGGTAAAAGACTTTTGGCTACTTACAATATACTAATTTTTCTTTTTATATTTTCCATAAACCCACCTTTGTGTTGTTGTTTGTTTATGCCAGAATCAAACAGTAGTCTCCTTGTTGTCTTAGGCTACTAAGTGAGAGGTTTTTTGGGGGAGTAAATTTGGCTGCTGAATTTTTAGGAATGAAATTTTGTAAGAAGAGCCTTATTTTGTATGCAGTATATTTTTAGGGAGAGGCACACTGAGTAGAGATAAAGTGAGAGGAGGGAAGGACAGGCTAGGCAGAAGATTGAAAATGTGTAATTCATATCCTGTTTCCCTGAATCCATTTTAAAAGTGGGGATGATAACTTTATAACATTTGAGCCTATGTAGCATAGTATACTGTGTGCCTTTCCTGAAGAGTGCTTTTTCTTCACATTGCAAAGCCATGTTAAATTGTAGGACCTGAATAAAAGCAGTTAAAGGCTCCAGTGATTTCTTGCTCTGCAAATTTAGCATTTGCCCTCCACTGCTCAGTTTGTTTTTGTTTTACTGATTTTCTGTTAGGCAGTTGATCTCATGCTCAGAAGATGGCAGTGTACGCATTTGGGAGTTACGAGAAAAACAGCAGCTTGCAGCAGAGCCCGTACCAACAGGTGTGTGTCTTCTCCCAAAAATATATTCTCCCTTTCTCTTTTTTTCCTCATAATAAAGGCAAAATAAAGGTAGTTATGAGTAATCACAATAATAATATAAAATGTACTCCAAATAGAGTTTCAAAGTGCACAAAGGGTATTTACAGTGAAGCAATTCAGAATACGGTACTTGGATCTAAGACTTGCATCTTAATGTTGCTTTAATATAGAACTACCTGTTTATTTTAATTCAAGTCAACTGAGATTTTATTATTTTGAGGGAAGATTGTTATTTTCTGGTAATCTGACCAAATGGCCTAATGAAGATAATTATTCATTATCTTGTCTATAATACTGAATGAAACACAAAATTTGTACCTTCAGATGTCCAACTAGTGTGTTTCTTAAGCCTTACAGTGTTACTATTAGCATTGAACTCAAGTACTTTATGGAAAAATACACTATTCTTTGTGTTTATATCATAATTTCATGACCTCTTAACTTTCAAGTTTTTAGTTTGAAAAACAAAACTCTGGATATTTGAATGAATTAGTTAGCAAACTTTGTGTAAAAGTAAAATGCTGATTCTTCTGTTAAGTTCTATTTACTTGAAGTCCTAGGATATTGGTTTTGAACACACACACACATACCTTCTCCCCTTACCCTGTATTGATAAATCTGAGTAATACCTTTAAAAAAAATCAGAAAACAAAACCAAAAAACTTGAACTACCAAAAAGCTTGAACTACCATTCAGGCCTTTTACGTTTCTTCTATTTCACTCCCAGGTGTTTATACACCTTCACCAAAGAATAATGGCAATAAAAAGAGATGAGGAACAAATCTGGTTAGCTAAGAAAGATGACATGAAATAGCGTAGTTTAAAAACCCTAGGTTAGTGCCTGGCACCATCCCCTTAGCCCTTGACTAAAGTAAGTATGAAACATCTTTGCACTTAAATTTTCTGTTTTTCTGATCTTATATCACTATTGTAAGGTACACAGAATTTTTGGAGATGGCTGAAATGGTTGTGTTTTTCTAGGTTTTTTTAACATGTGGGGATTTGGAAGGATCAACAAACAAGCCAGCCAGCTTGTTAAAAAGCAGCAAGAAAATGCTACTTCATGTTCACTGGAGTTTGTTGGAGATTTGATTGGACACTCATCATCTGTAGAGGTATTGTTTTTCAATAGGTATATAAATGCCCAGGCAATTGCTGCTTTTACATCTTTATAGCTCTCTATCTTTCCCTCTTACATGCGTAGGTTTTTCCTAAATCTGAACATGTAACAGTAGAGGTTATAGTATGTGTAGTTAGGATCTCCCTTACAGAGATATGCTTTGAAGAAGCTAGGAATGCTACTGATTATAAAAATGGGCTTAATTACCATTTTTTCCTTTTGAGAATGAGATAGTTGACAATCAGGGTAACATGAATAATGTTGACCAGAGAGGGTACATGAAGGGTTGTGGTTAAATGAGTAGAATTAAAGCCCTTAACAGTATCTAATTCTAGGGACTTTTGGCAAATTCATTAACAGACTCTGTTTTTGCTGTCTTTGAAGGATAATAATTTCTTAGCTTTAGTAAAACTCTGTGCCTTGTTTTTATCATTGTGCATATATGAAAATATTAGTTGAAAGTTATTAGATGCAAAAATTCTAACCTGTGGAAATCCAAATACATTAATATTTACTACATTCACTATTGTCTGTAATGAAGGAATAAGATGACTAAATAAAGAGATGATGGGAGCTGATAACAGTGTAAGCTGGTTCCTAATTAATGAATTTCTTAAATTGTTCTTCCCTTTTTCATAGCCAGGGAGGAACAAATTATTTTCCATTTGAAAGTATTACTTAGGAGCAGCAGTGTACTTGTTACCAAGCATTTCCTATATTTCATATGTTTCAGGCACTATACTAGATACTCAAGTTTAGAAAGAGATAAAAAATATAATCTCCCCCTGCTCATCAAAGGATCTTATATTCTAGCAGGAGAGGAAGAATGTAAACCTAATAAGCTGTTTATCCTGTCAGCTTATGGTGGACCCAGATGAGTTAGCAGACAATGAATACTCAGGAGTTTGAAGAAACATTTCTTACTGAGTCCTATAAATGGTTAGTGGAAGATATGGTACCTAGGACTTGAGCTGAACCTTGAAGGTTAGATAGGATTAATATAAACAGCCTCATGAACATAAACTGCTTGATGTGGGGTACTATGTTTTATTCATTTTTGCTTTCCTCCAACAGTTTGCCCAGTTTAAAAAAATATTTTTAAACTTATTGTTTTTGTTTTTGCTTGTGTGTAGTTTGGGAGTGGTAGGCATAGAATGTGGCAGACAGAAGGATCTACTTGGTGACAAGGATCAGATTGGATAGGCTGGAGTACGGGCTTCCTGTCAGACACTAGTGGGACATAAAGCCTGGGAAAGTAGTTTTGGGTCAGATTACAGATGTCCTTGAATGCTGGCTTAGGAATTTGGACTTTATTTTAAAAATAGTGGGAACCTTAAAAAGGTTTTTAAATGATGAGGGAGACCTGCAAAATGGCATGTTTATCGTAGTATGAAACAATGTCAGAGTCTCAGGAATTTTCCAGAGTTAGAGTGTTGTTACTTAATCATTTAAAAAATTATCTTTGGCTTCACTGAGAAAATCTAGGCTATCACTTCAGTGCAGTCTCCCAAATTTCCTCATTCTTTTTATATTTTCATCCTTACTCTTTGATCCAGCCCCTCTACCTGTGTATTGGATTCTGTCTTTTTCAATCTCCTGAGCAATTTTGCTTCCATATTTCTCCCCCTCACTTCTGCATCATCAGTTAAGTCCTCTCCAGTGGTATTATCCCATTGTCTTCAGCAATGCATAGGTCAGTTCTGAGAAAACTCTCATCTTCTGTTCCTTAACTTTGCTCTATTTCTCTGCTTTCTTTCACTCTTTCAAGGACCTCATCCCTTTTCATGGCTTCATTTTTCTCCTCTCTGTTACCAACTCTCTACTCCATAGTATTCATCCTGCCTTCTCACTAACACTCCATTTTCCTATTCTTAGCTTCCAGCCTATTGTGTCCTCCCCTTTGAAGTTTTATCTCTTTGAAGCATCTCTGACAATTTCAGTTATCATTAATATACCTCCCCTTTTTATCAATTTATTTGTCATGTCATAGTCTGTACTACATTGTTTAGTGCTTGATTATATATAGTCTTTAATCAATGCCCTAATTACTTCAACTATAGTTTGGTTTTCACAACTGAATTAGAAACTTCCTGAAGGTAGAGACTCTAAGCATATGGAAGACACTCAGTAAATGCTTATGGATTCATTAGTTATATCTCCTTTTTTTTTTTCTTTTTTTCTCTTTTTATATAGAGAGCTAAAGCCAGTGTTTACTTTGGGGAATTTGCAATTCACACGGTTTTATCAGTAGCCATTTGTTCGTAATTAATAAGGCAAGTATAAATGATTAGTAAAGCAGGTGTGGCAGGACCTTTATCTGACAAAATCTTAAAATCAATGCTAGAAGAATTAGATATAGTAAAATTCAGAAGATACTTCTGGTATTCATGTACTTTACAAAAATAGCTGCTATTCATAGTTCTATAGTTGAGCAGTATTAACAAAATTCTGATTATTAAAATACTAGATATTGGTTGTATTTGTATGTAACTTTTACCACCACTTGGAAAAATAAAATTTCTCATTAAAAATGAAATGGAGTTTTACATTCAGATGCAAAGAAGTCTCCAAGGTACATTTTTTTACAAGCATATGTGTTAATCTAATATTGGCCTTTTCTTTTCTCCTCAAAGTTCCTATAATCAATAGTTTTAATTTTCTTTACAGATGTTTCTATATTTTGAAGATCATGGACTAGTGACTTGCTCTGCCGACCACCTCATTATTTTGTGGAAAAATGGAGAGCGAGAATCTGGACTGCGTAGTTTAAAATTATTTCAGAAATTAGAGGAGAACGGTGACTTGTATTTTGCTGTCTAATTTGAAGGAATTAGGAGTACATGTACATGAACCTTGCAAATCAAATACATAGGTTAATGCAAATTTTAAGAGCCCTTTGAAAATCTATTATGTATTGATCCTTTACATCTTCAATGTATTTTTTTTTTCTTGTGACTCCATAAAATTTTGTTTGTTTGAATTCTTTTTCTGGGCCTGTAAACCATCAACAAGTTGCTTCTCAGGTATCAGTATATCCACCAAAGAATATTTCACAAGTTTCCCATTTGATTTCTCACATAGCATTGTCCTGAAACCATGAGGAAACAGTTCTGATTTCGGCAGTGAAGTTTTCAGAGCATGGCAAAAATATCTGTTGATACAGAATTAAATTATTTCACAGGGTCCTTGTAGATAAAAATTTCAGTTTTGTGCTTTAAAAAATTAATCTTATAAACTGGAAATTGTGTGGGCTTACGTTTAATGAGGTGAATCAAACTCAGAAAAGCTCATTCTTTTTATATAGTGATATGTGTGTATCTATATAGATATATATCTCCCTCTTATGAGGGAGAGAGAATAATTTTATTGCCCCTAGTTAAATTCTCATTCATCGCCAAAAATTCTGTTTTAAAAAAATTATATGTAGTTTCATTTAGCCTTTTGAAGAATCTGACTTTGTTTTCCAAAATGAATATTTTAACTATACCGTTAATTCTTTTAAAAATTTATTTAAGGAACCTGCTTTTAAGAAAATTACATCATAATTATAGAAGATATTTGACAAAAAAAAGAAACAGCCATTGAAGAACAGGTAGGATGTAGCATCTCTTTAAACTTTGAGACCAGAAAACCGATCATTTTCTGTAGGAAATGGAGATTGCATAGTAATTGTACTATGTTCTGCAGTTGAAGTAGTTAGTGTTTTGAGCTGCTTAATTTGAACCTAGATCCTTGTGAGGAGGCATAAATAAGAGGTAAAAGTAAAGTGGCATTTGTCAGTTTTTACCCCTTGACTCCCTTTAGTGTCCATTTGTTTAAGAATTGTTATGATATATATTTAAATATATCCTTTCTCCCACATGGTCTTTAGTATTTTATAGAGCAAACTTGAGTCTCTCAGCCAAAAAATAAACTAAATATACGGTTTAAGTACAATGATTTTTTTTTTTTTTTTTTTTTTGGTGCCAGTTTGTTTAAATATATTTTGTTATTGTTCTAGCTACTAAAATCCCTATGAACTCAAATCAGTAGTAATCTTGGGATGTTTTTTCCCCCAGTGTGAACTGGCCTACACAGTTATTGGCTAGATTGGTAGTAGAACAGCAACTGTCCCTCATATATGCTAGGAATGAGAGCTAGATCAGTAAAGAGGCACAGTGTTCTCAAAGGCCTGGACTGCAGCCAAGAGTGCCTGATTCATCTTACCATTGAATCACATATGAAATGCTTGAGTAAAGCTTCACATATGTAGTTGCTTGCAGTGACCACTGATTTTATCATCCTTACCACTCCCATTGGCCTTAAAACAAGAACACTCTTTCCCTTTTGGTATTCAAGAATAAAAATTCAAAAATGTTCCATGAGTTAAAAATTGGGTGGGTTTAATTGTGGAATTATTCCTAAACAAATTTAAACTGCTGATGAAAGAATCCTATTAAAGCATATGCAAGGTGATGTCAGAGGATGGCTCTCTTTCAGAGAACATGTTCTGCAGATGTATTTATTAAACACACACACACACCCATAGTGGAAACTTTATAAATACTTGTTTTTACTAGTTTTAACTTTGACAGGTGTTTCCACAACTACCTACAGCAAAACACTGAAAGAGCTGAGGTCATCTAGACTAGATCAATGACATAATGTTATAAATGAGGAAACCGGGGCCCAGTGAGGTAAGGCCTTGTAATTAGATTGTAGTGTCCCTTATCATCGAGCATCTTTAAAAACAAGAATCAAAGAGGACTAGAATATGATATAATGGTTTATAATAAATGTTCACAGATATTATTTTTGTTTTAATTCATAATGAAAATAGTTTTATGGAAAAATATATTCCAACTGAAATTATCTCCTCTACAGAAGAATATGAATGGGAAAATTAGCACTGCCTTGTAGCCAACAAATTGTTGTTCTTGTGGCATATATGAGGAGTCACACAGACGCAGCTTTCTAATCTTTCATTCTGAAATTGGAGCATGAGTGGTATCCATAAACCAAGCAGATATGCAATCTGGCCTGAGTACATCAGATTGTTGATTACTTTTGTTAAGTATCTCAGAGTTATTTTTAACTTTGCTATCTAGCTTTTCCTTTGGAAATCCTATATTAGGTCAGGAGTTTGAAAAGCAGTTTTCTTGAATTGTATAAGGCATATTCAATGAATTAGATAAGGAATTCATAGATTTTTAACTGTTTTGTTTCCTAACCTGTTCTATTAGGTTTTTTTTTGACAGTAATATATTCAAATAGAGTTATATAAACTACACATGAGTTTTGGGAGCAAAAAGTATCATCCTACATCCCTTCTGTCATTATACTCTAGTTTTCTACCATGAGTCACAGTATGGCTAGAGGGCAGCCTTCAACCCTTTCATTGATGATATTTGCTTTCATGAGTGCCTATGATGGAGGATAGATTCTGGTAGGAACTCAGACCTGGTGCCTGCTTAGTAGTTGTGTGTAGACTGCTGCTGAAAGTTAAAGTTCCAATTTAGTAGAGTAAAATTATAATTGAAATCAACATATTTATGTGTATTTTTTCTATTTCCCTAGTTTAGCTTTCAACACTATTACTGGAAGTAGCACTATGTAGTGTGCCTTGTCATTTTTATTTAAAACCTCAATCTTGGGCTGTACTTATTTAACATGATTAAAGAACCTGAACTTCAGGGACATTGGGTCATCCCTTCCATTTATTTTTCTCAAGTTTGAGTGGTTTCTGATTGAACTGATAAGGCTTGTTCTGTGCCCAGAAGATTAAGCAGTCTACACTCTAAGTGCAAGTGAATTTCAAAATTTAAATTAGAAGTAAAGAATGACTTAAATTATATGGTCATTTGGGTCCAAGTAACTATTTTATAACTCATCTCTTTTTACTTAGGTAGTAGTAATAATGTGATTTCTTACCAAATTAGGTAGTGTTGCATTTTCCTAAATTAATAGGGCTCCCTTCAACACACAGTGTTTATTAAACAATTCAGTATCAAAGGCAAATTATAATAGATTATGCCCATCTGACACATATACCATCTGAAAGACTATTTCTAATAAATTGACTATATGGAGGAATGTGCTATTTAGTTAGCAATTCAGTAGAAATCTGTAGATGACACCGATAACACTTCAGGATAGCTCTTCTCTTTATTACCTTGTTGTCTTAAAGAATTTAATATTCACACATTAATATTAAGATTTGAAGTTAATATGAAATCAATTTGCCATAAAACTGAGTAAGCTGTAATGTTTTATATGGAAAATGTCAGCCACCTGCTAAATGTTACATACAAATGGACTGAGAGTGAGGTGGCCAGAAAAAGATTGTCCTTGCCTCTGAAGCTAGGCAAATTATTTGGCTTCTTAGCAATGGGATTCTGGCATCCTGATTTTATTGTGATCAGAAAACAAAGTGTGTGACTCATGAAATAAAGGACACTAATACAAAAATCTTGAAATTATGAAAAATTTAGACCACAAAGGTAAAATAAAAACAGTTGTTGGGAAAGATACCACAAGAAAAGAAAATTACAGACCAATATCTCTTATGAATATAGATGTAAAAATCCTCAAAAAAATACTAGCAAACTGAATCCAACATTACATTAAAAGAATTATAAACCTTGATCAAGCGGGATTTATCCCAGGTGTGCAAGGGTGGTTCAACATAAGAAAATCAATTAATGTAAGACACCACATTAACAGAATGAAGGGGGAAAAAATCCCACATGATCATCACCATTGATACAGAAAGGCATTTGACAAAATCCAGCACCCCTTCTTGATAAAAACACTCAGAAAAATCAGAAGAGGAGACTTCCCCAATCTGATTAAAGGCATATAAGCAAAACCCACAGCTAATACCATATCTAATGGTGAGAGACTGAAAACTTTCCCTCTGAGATCAAGAATAAGATAAGGATGTCCACTGGCAGCACTGTTAATCAAGAGTTAGACAAGACAAAAGAAATAAAGGCATCCAAATTGGAAAGGAAGTAAAACTTTCTCAATTGGCAGATGACATGATCCTATATACAGAAAATGCTGAAAAATCCATGACAAAGCTTCTAGCTCATAAATGAATTCAGCAGAGTGGCAGAGTACAAGATCAACACCCCAAAATCAATAATATTTCTATACCATAGTAACGAACAATTGGAATAAGAAATCAAGGAAAAAATTTCCATTTACGATAGTAACTAAATGAATCAAATAACTAGGAATAAATCTAACCAAAGATGTAAAGGATTTGTACACAGAATCTATAAGCCATTTCTAAAAGAAATAACAGAAGACCTAAATAAATGGAAGGAAATTCTGCATTCTGGATTGGAAGACTAAATATTAAGATGTTACTTCTATCCAAAGTGATTTACGGATTTAAAGCAATTCCATTAAAAATTCCAGCAACCTTCTATGCAGAAATGGAAAAGCCAGTTATAAAATTTATATGGATGGGTAAGGGGCCCTGAATAGCCAAAGCCATCTTGAAAAAGAAGAATGAAATTGGAGAAATCTCATTTCCCAATCTTAAAACTTAATACAAAACCATGGTAATCAAAACAGTATGGTACTGGCATAAAGACAGACATACACAGACCAATGAAATAGTATTGAGAGCTCAGAAATCAACCCATACTTAAAATTTATGCCCAACCCATTGGGCAAAGAATTGGGAAAGAATAGTCTTCAACAAATGGTACTGGGAAAATAGGATCTCCTTTAACAAAAAAAAGAAGGTAGATTCCTACCTCACACTGTATACAAAAATAATCTTAAAATGGATCCAAAACCTAAATACAAGAGCCAGAACTATAAAACTCCTATAAGAAAATGTAGGGAAGCATCTTCAGGGCTTTGTGTTAGGCAGTGGTTTGTTTTGTTTTGATCTTTGTTTTTGTTTTTTACACTCAAAGCACATGCAAGAAAAGAAAAAATAGATAAATGGGACTTCATCAGAATTAAGAACTTTGTACATCAAAGAACTTCAACCACCTATCTGATCAAGGGTTTAATATTCAGACTATATAAAGAAATACTACAACTGAACAATGAAAAGATGACCCAATTTTAAAATGAGCAAAAAACTTAGTCATTTCTCTGAAGAAGATACACAAATGTATGAAAAGCAAGTAAAAAGTGTTCAACATCATTAGCTATTATGGGAATGCAAACCAAACTTAAAATGAGATACCATTTCACACCCACTAGAATGGCTATTATTTTTTTGAAAAATGGAAAATCGCAAGTATTGGAGAGGATGTTGAGAAATAGGAACACTCATTCATTGTGTTGGTAATGTAAAATGCTGAAGCCACTATAGAAGGCAGTTTTGCAGTTCCTCAGAAAGCTATAAGTATAGAACTATATGACTTAGCAGTCCCATTTCTAGGTCTATACCCAAAAGAAGATATTTACACACCAGTGTTCATAGTGGAATTATTTACAATTGACAAAAGATAGAAGCAACCCAAGTGTCCACCAACAAATGAATGGATAAACAAAATGTGATATATATACACAATGGAATATTATTCAGCCCTAAAAAGGAATGAAGCTCTGATACGTGCAACAACATTGATGAACCTTGACGACATCATGTTGAGTGAAATAAGCCAGACACTAAAGGACAGATATTGTATGATCTCCCTGATAGGAAATAATTAGAATGAGCAAACTCAGAGTCCTAATCGAAAATACAGGTTACCAGGGGACAGGGTTGGGGAAGGGAATAGGGAGTTAAAGCTTAAAATGGACAGAGTTTCTATTTGGGACAATGGAAAAGTTTTAATAATGGATGGTGGTGATGCTAGTACAACATTGTGAACATAATGAACAGCACTGAATTATATATTTGAATGTGGTTAAAGATGAAATTTTAAATTGTGTATGTTACTAGAATAAAATATTTTTTAAAAAATCCATGGAACTGCACAACACAGTGAACCCTAAGTTAAACCATTGACTATAGTTAATAGTACAATTATAAAACTACACTTTCCTCAATTGTAAAAAATACCACACCAGTGCAAGATGTTAATAATAGGGTGGTATTGGGAACCCTATGTTTTATTAATGATTTTTCTGGAAGCCCACAACTTCTCAGAGAGAGAGGGAAGGGACAGAAAACAAACAAAACTAGTTGTTGTGAATGACAAATGACTGTGGGAATATAGTTACAAGTACTTCACAAAAATATTTTCATCACATTTACATAATGTAGCAGTACAATACAAAGCTGGTTACTATTGTGACCAAGCAAGTTCTCATTATCTAACAAAAATAGTCTACCTTTTTTTTTTTTTTGGCATGGAATTGTCACTTATGTTTCCCTTTTGGTACAAAACAAAAAAAAAAAAACATTGGCACAGTTTGTGGTGATGTCATTTTTATCTTCCTATATACCATTTTGCATGTTCTGTATTCCAATTTTCACTTGAAAAGGAGTAGCAATTATTGACCAGTTAATTCATTTCTTTGTTTATAACTTCTTAAAATGCAGCATATGGAATACAGAATATTTGCAAGAAAAACTAAGATATTTTGTTTACTAAATTTCTGGTATATTAAATATATATATACATAGAGATGGGCTGGCTGGTAAGAGAAAAAGAAAAATCTCAAGTCTGGGTTTATGTAGATCACAGAAAGTTGTGAAAAGAGCTGTATAAAAATATGCATGTGTGCTTTAAAGCTTTCAGCATACAATTAATAGCTTAAAATAGTATTGACTACCACCCCATGTATCTATCTTCCAATATATTTACATATCTTGCATTTTTTTTTTACATTATTAAAGCAAAATGGCATAATCTAAAATATGGTTAGGCAAAAAACATCTGAACCTTGAAATTTCCCCTGTCCCCCCAAATATATACGAATAAATGGTAAATGGTACAATATACTCCATGGACTTATACCCAGAAAGTTTTGGTTTTTTTAATAAAAATTTTAAACATCAAATATATATAAATTTTTTTAAAGACTTGTCAAAGGGCATTCAGATTTAATGGCTTTTAAATAATACTCAGTATAGTGCCTTGTGGCTGCCTCTCTAAGCAGAAATACAGGAAGTTCATGGATTCCCCTAAAACAAGATGTCCCTCCCTCCCTGTCATAGATGGCTTTTGTTAAGCTGAATCCTTTTTATAGGAAACAGGACTGCACAAGCTGCTGCTGCTGCTATCTAGAGAGGACACTCAGCAGGCCCAGGCTGTGTTCTAACTCGGGTATCACACTGATGACCCAGAAGAACCAGCTCGGCATGGTGGCTGTGAAGCTAACTGGTTTTTCAATAATTTCAGTTGTTTTGCTCATTTTATTTAGTTTTTTTCTTACATTTGTCTGTTCACATTGCCTTTTATGAATCCTTCAGACTGATGCTTTTAAGGAAAAAGTCAAGCTAAACAGTGACGGTGACTTTTATGGTAAGAGATGAGCTGAACACTTAGCTAACCCACTTGGTCATTATCCAGGGAGATGGGCTCACATGCACCAAGTCTTTGCTTCTTGTGGCCTGTTAGTTATGATGAATCAGCTCCATGATTTGACAGCGATGCACAGGATGACAGCAGAGCAAAGGAGTTTGACATGTATTTGTTCTGACACTAAGGGATTGTTTGGAAAACATACACTTTTCTTCATGGAACATAACTTTCTGAAAATGAGATTTGGGGACTGAAATGATTTAAGGTCAAATATTAAACATTAGCTCCTTAACCTACATCTATTATTTGCAGTATAAAGCAAAGCCTCTTATCTACGCAACTGTGGTTCTTGCCGTGCCCTTTGTAGGTCAAGAGGTTTCATTCTCTGGTTTGGTTTAGTTGTCAGATGGAAGCCTCAGACTTTTGCACTTTAGGTCATCCAATGTCTTCCAGTGTTTATAGTTATCAGCCAAATGTTGCATCAGGGCTGGCAGGTGTGCAAAGGCTGCAAGGATATAAAAGCATTAAAAAGAAACCTATTGAATTAAGTTAACTCACAGGAACATTTATAAGGCTAGGGCTTTCTGGGGCAATTTGGGATCAGAATTAAAGAAGTAGCTTAGGCTGCACGTGAACACACAAGCATAGGAAGGGTAAGATACTTAATATAGTTTCTGAAATTCAAACAGATCCTTTTAATTAAATATTGAAAAACCAAGTGAATTATCAGAAGACCCTGTGATTTAAAGTAGATGCAACACAGGTTTTTTTTTTAGAAGTTTCTCCATTGATAGAATAAAATTTCTGTACGTTTTGGAAACATGTTCTTTGACTTGTTTATCTAGTCATCACATACCTGCTGAGTCTTCTGTACACAAATTGCTGTACCAGGTGCTGGTAATGCAAAAAGTACATATGTACCTTGCCTTGACCACAAACAGCTGACAGCTAATCTTTTTTTTTTTTTTTTAAATAACATTGCATTTCCTTTTTAGGCCCATCAAACAATATAACCATATGTCCTTTGTGGGTGACAAGACATGTACTATCTTACCATCCCAAGCATCAAACATGTCTGTTATGAAGTAATCAATGAAGGAGATCTGGGACTTGGGAATGCTACAAGTATTCCGGTCAAACACTGGCATCACCACAGGCAGCCCTTGTCTCTTCTCTTCATCAGTCTGTTAAAAAACAAACAAAAACAGAGGGTTCTAAGGCATATTGTGAAAGAGGGCTTTCACAGTAACACCATGCTTCTCAAAACAGCCCTGTGAAGATGGGTCATTATTCGATTTTATATATGAATAAATAGGCTAAGTAAAGTAAGGTCCTGAGACGTATGCATGTCAACCACCTGATAAGCTGCAGTGACCAAATTCAGAAATTCTGACTCTCAAGTCTCTTACACTATACCACTGCCAATCCTGAAGCACGGATCTCAAGGTTCATACCCCCCCCTTTTCTATAATTTTTTTTATTCTTGGAGCCTTCTATGTACTCTATGATACTATTTTACCCTCAGACATTGAGGCATTGTCTGATCTCCAACAAGTCCTCTCTTGGGCCTCTTGGGCAGCCTGCCTTTCATCTTCTTGTGTCTCCTTCCTGACAGTAACTGTACTTGCTTTCAGACCTCTGCCTATATTCATTGTCTTCAGTCTAGTTTAGTTAAGCACATATTCTAGATGCTTCTTTTTCCCTGAAGATTTCTCTTGCTACATATAAAGAGAGCATTTTCTCCACTTGTCTACTTTTGTTTTCAAAGGAAATAAATTATTCATTCCTTTATCTCATTTTGTATCCTAGGAAGGTGGAAGTGGGGACTAGACAGAGATGGCCTCAAGAGGGTCTCTTAGGCTATTTTAGCAATGTTTAACTCATTTAAGCAGATGTTTACTAAGCACCTACTCTAGGCAAAAGCCAGATTTTAGCAGGCCAAAGAATTAATGAGATTCTTGTGCTAAAATAAAGTGATTTTCTGATCAGAGAAGAATATTACTGTCTTCAATTAAGTAAATCTAATGTTAAATAAAATTGTTGACAGGAAATTCCTCTTCAATCTAATGCAAATCCTTCATTTTGCAGTATATGTCCATATCTCTTGGTCTTTCCTCAAGATATACAATTGGTAATCATCTTTTACTAGTTTGTACGATCTATATTACTTCTACCCCTGTTAACATAGATCCTTCAACTTTCAGGTTAATATCTAACCCCCATTTTCAGCCTTCACACTGATGAGGACTGGTACGTCTTACTTTTAAGCACCTCAATTTCAGACCTTGCAATAGTTCATGTGAGAGTATAACTCACTCCCATAGCCACACCTCAGACCTAGTCACCCTCCAGTATTATTCCAGGTCTAAAAGCAAAAATTCCAACGTCCCATACTCTAACAATACTCTCATGTTTTCGAGCTTGCTTATACTCCCAATATTCTGTCTTGTGACTCCACTGATAATAGTAGTCCTTAGAGCCCTGCATTTTCTTTTACTTCAACAGTGCTCTCCTAGACTCTTATATGCACTAGACCTTATTATCTCACCAGAGTCCTCAACTCTCTTGCTCCTTCTTGAGATGCTCTTAAACCTCTTCATAAACCCCCAACTGCAAATACATTCTCTCCATTTCAAGGAAACAAAATCCAGGAGGCTGAAAGCTTCTGGAGAACACCATGCACTATGTAGTCTGGTTCCACTATAAATGAGTTTCAAGTGTCCATTGGGCTCATCATTGCTTTTCAGTTATTGTACTTTAAAAATCTCCTTCATTCTTAGCCCCTCCAAACGTTGCCTTTCTTCTCAAGCCTCTGATTCACATACACACCATTTATTCTCAGTAGAGGATCTCAACTCTTTGAGATGACATCTGAGCCCGTAAGTGTGAATTCTTTTGACTTAGGTCTACTTTTCATCTTAGATAATAAGTTTTCCTCCTGTTCAAGGTCAGTTTTTTCACCTGATCCTTAATCCTAATTCTTCCCGTTACCCCTAAGGCTTATATCTAGTAACACTGCCTTTCACCTGTCAACTCCTTCCCCACCGCTCCGGTCTGTAAACCTACTTAGTCTCTTATGCAAAACAAAAAACCTCTAATCACTTCTAGTTATTACCCTCTCTTTTTCACAAAACTTCTTGAAAACTTCTTGAAGTCTATATCTGCTGTGCCTATTTTCTCCCATTGTTTCCTCGTCCATTGCTCTATGATTGACAACCCTATGCTATATATTCTATTGAAACTTCTACAAAGGTCACAAACAATACCAATGTCCAAATCCAATGGACATCGTTCAGTATTTATCATACTAGACTTAATGCCATCATCTGATATTATTCATTTTCCCTTCTTTTCAAAACTCTTGGCTTCTATTCACCCACATTATTCTGTTCTACTCTCCCCATCTTTTAAATATGTTGTATCTTCCCAGGATTTGGTTTTTAAGGCTCTTATAATTTTCCTCTATTTCTTTCAATGGATCATTTAATTTGCGTCTTTGTTTATAATAAAACTGGTGACTCCTATCATTCTATCTCTGCTCCAAAACACTTTTGAGTTCCAGGCATAGCTACAGTGACTACAAGTGCACCTCTATCTGAATGTTTCATTGATATCTCAGTTTCATTATATCCAAATCTTTATTCATTATACATTCCTTCAGTCCCTAAAAATTATGCTCTTTATCCTCCTTTCCCCCTCTTTTAGTGACACTTCCAGCTGCCCTAGTACCTAAGTCTGCAATTGGCAGTTATCCCTGACTTTTCTATCTCCTTTCATAAGACCTATTTTACTCTTATCTCTGGAATCCATCCTCTTTCACTACCTCTACCTTAGTGCAGGCTTTCATTATCCCACTAGTTCATATGAGAGTCCCCTACTTCTAATCTCCTACTTTCCAATGTATTCTTCATGTTGCTTCAGATTAAGTTATCTGAAGCACGGGAATGTCCATGTTACTCTCCTGTATAACCTTCAGCGGAAAGATCAAAACTATTTTTATGCTTTCTAACCCTTCTATGGCTCCCTAGTGCCAATAATAATACTTCTCAAACACTATTGTACATAAGTAGCTCCAGGGGGCACTTGTTAATATGTAGATTCCTAAGCCCCAGGCTCAGGAAACTGGTAATCCAAGTACCACACTGAGTCACATTTGGGCCTTTGTTAGAACCCTAGAACTTTTAGCTTTCTGCTTCTCTCTCTGCAGTTCTCCTCTGCCTCCTGGCTGCCTCCTTACACACATCCTACACCGTCCCTACATGCAGTTTCCACAATAAGCAAATTCAATAGTTAAAAATTCAAGTGCATAAAACAGGTACTCAGGGTGTGATTACACACTGAAAAGATCTTTCTAAAATTACCTCTTTTAAATATGTTCAAATCCAGTGCTAACCTATAAATCAAAGCAAATGAATGGGATTGTATTTTTTAAAATTATATTAAATAAATGAGAACAATTATACTTTCAAAATTTAGTTCTTCTATTTTTAGGAATATATCCACTGCTGCAAGTGAGGATACCTGTACTTTAAGTCATGTTTAGTAAATTGAATTCAGCCCTGACTTATAGTCTCCAGTTAACTGAAGGTGATATAGAAAATTAGATGCAAATACAACACTATAAACTCTTAATGTTATCAAAAATATAAACCAGGGATTTAACAATGTGTAGGGTTCTAGAAGACACAAGGGATACAAATACATAAGAATGTACATAAAAATGTATGCCTGTGTGTATAGATTTATAATACATCATTAGGTCCAATTATTGTCCTTAGACTCAATTTTGGGGGAGGCCCCAAAGCTGAGAACAAGTCCTTCTAAATATTTTGGGTAATCTAAGCACCTCTTAAAATATATGTATATATATATAAAAAAAATAAAAATAAATTAAAAAAAAAAAAAATTCTAAAGAATGGTGCTAGACCATCTAAACAGGTCTTGATAAAAATAAGGAAAGTGATTTATGAATCTACCATTCACCTTCAGCCTATAAATGAGATTGCACATGTTGAGGATTTTGATGTTGGAAGAGAGTTGTTAAAGCAATAAGAAGGAAGCTTATAAGGAGTTATAAGAGGCCACTTGGAAAGGACATCGTATACCTTAGGGAACAGTGAAATGTCAGGTCCTGACTTGGAGGGGAAGGTCCTTAAAGTCCCCATAAAATTATTCCACAAGAAAAAGCCCTGGAATCTGAATATCTTTACCAACTCTAGATTAAAACAGCACCACTTAAGATGCTTTATTTTCCTCTGGAGGAGCCAGAGGCAGCAATTAGAAATTGAAGAGTAAATAGAATGTGGAGCAAGCTAATCTTTCCTCCCCTTCCTCACTGCTTATTTCTGAGCCTGTATCAGGCCTGAACTGTAAGAAAGGGGAGCAGTTCTGAACTGGATGGGAAATGAAAACTTTTGATTTGGATCAGCCTTGTAAAATATCTCAAAATGAGACAGTTATGCAAAGCAGTTCTCAAAGTGTGGTCCTCAGACCTGGGATCCCTTAGACCCTTTTATGGAGTTTGCAAGGTCAAAACTATTTTCAAAATAGTAATGAGACAACATTTTGCTTTTTCTATCATATTGGCTTTTTTCACTGAGGGAGCAGAAGTGACGGTGGGTAAAACTGACCATTGCCTTAGTGTAAATCAAGGAATTGCCACTAAACTGAACCACAGTCATTGTATTATTCACTTCCACGTGCTTGCAATAATAATAAAACATGGCCACTTAAGAATGTCCTTATTAAAGCAATAAGCATTAATTTTATTAAGTCTCAACCTCTGAGTATGTCTTTTTAATAGTTTGCGACAGAATGGGAAGTACACATAAAGTACTTCCACTGCATACCAAAATATGACATTTGTCTCTAGGAAGAGTACTTACATGATTGAGTTGCTAGTCGAACTAAGTGCTTTTTTTCACGGAACACCAGTTTTACTTGAAAGAATGACTGACAAACTATGACTATTCAGATTTGGGTATTTGGCAGATATTTTCTTGAAAATGAATGAAGTGGGAATGTCATTTAAAGGAAAACATTGATGTTTTTTCCACTGGACAAAAATTTAAAGCTTTAAAGTAAAAATTAGAATTTTCAGCTTCTTAAAGATTTTTCTGATGAGACCAGTGGTGACACTAAAAGACTTTTTTTTGGGTACCGAACAATGAAATGTATCAACATTTTCATGATCTGTGTAATTTTATGAATCAATAATTCCCAAAAGACCAATGTATCATGTTACAAAATTGTGCATGGGTAAACATCCCTTGAAAATGCAAGACAGACCAATGGATTTGAATGTAACAGAATAAGAAAAGTTCATTGTTAAATTTTCATATTCTATGTTTTGCAACTAATCTTAAACTACCACTTGACAGATATAGTATTAAGGAAGAACACCCAAAATTATCTGAAAAGGCTATTAAAATACTCTTTCCTTTTCCAACTACATACTACATGCAGTTAGATTTTCTCCCTATTCTTCAGCCAAAACAATATGCAACAGATTAAATCCAGAAATCGATAGGGCAATTCAGCTGTCTTCTATTAAGGCGGACATTAAAGAAATTTTCAAAAATAAGAGATAAGGCTACCCTTTTCACTTTTAAAAAATAACTATTTGGAAAATATTTTCTTATTATGTTTTTATGTTAAATAGTGGATTTATTACTTTTAAATGAATATTAAATGGCACTGTGCCTTTATATATATTACAATTTTCTCACTATCATGATGTTATTATTGTGCTTTACAAATGTTATGATTGAGATTCAGTGAAGTTAAGGAATTTGCCTCAAGTTACTCATCAGTTGAGTGTGCCTTAAAATCACTTCATTAGATTGTGGGAAGATGGCATCGGATTAGGCAGGCAGGGTTAAGTTCTCTCACAAAAATAGTGGAGAAAGAGCCAAAAGCTGTCCAAGGGACCTGCTTTGGGGGGTCAGCAGTCCTGTACAGTGCTTCATGACTCCCAGGAGGGTGAGGGACAGAGAGACAAAGAACCCATAACAACAAACGTGAGTTAACAAACCCTCACGGGCCCAGGAACAGCTCCCCTTCCCCTATCCCCAAAATATTAAGCTGGGGTAAAATCCCTGGTTCACTGCAGCCAACTGAGAGGGGAACAGACATCTTCTTCCCTGTCCGCTATTACAAGGGAAAAGGGAGTGGGAGTTGGGGGGCTTTTCTTCAGTGAATTCTGCCAGCAGAGCCTGATTTGAATTCCCACTCTGGCCAAATCAAAACACAGTAAAACGGAGATTGAAAACCTCTGTGGAAAAGTGTGACAATAAGCCCCATCTGCTGCCCTGTCTGAAAATTGCATGGACAAAAACTGCTTTTGGGTCTCTCTGTTCTCTAAATCCTGGGAGAGAATCTGCTCCCCATTAGTGAGTCCCTGGCATGATTTTGATATATTAAGCTGGGTAATTTTAAAGAGTTAGAATAAGTTGAACCAAATATCAAAGAAGAGCTATGGGAAAAAAAAACAACAGTAAGCAAGAGAGAAATTGGCCATCAGAGTGAATTCAGCAACATATTCAGATGCCTAGACATGAGCAAAAAAATAACAAACCATACTAGGAAACAAGAAGTGGTGGCCCAGCCAAAGAAACAACCCAAATATCTTGGGCTTAAGACAATCAATGATAATCACACAAATCTCCTATATCAAGTCAAATTAAAGAAAATATGACAAAAGTAATAAAGAATATTAAGGCGCTGGGTGAGCATAAAGAACAATCTGAAACCCTACAAAGAAAAGTAACAGACCTTATGGGAATAAGAGAAATGATGGATGAGATTAAAATATTTTGGGTAATCTAAGCACCTCTTAAAATATATGTGTGTATATATATATATATATAAATAACATTTTTGAAAGCAAATACACATATATGCATATATATTTATATATCATTTTGCAAATGTTTGTATGTATTGTGAGAATTTTGATTTTTACCCATAATAAAAAAAAAATTAAAAAAAAAGTACATTAGAGACACAGAAGAGCAGATGTGAAGTACTTGAACACAGAATTAGTGATTTCAAAGACAGAATGTCTGCACTGGAAAAGACAGGAGAACAAAAAGAGAAGAGTGGGAAAAAATGGAACAGGGTCTTGGAATTGCACAACAATGTGAAACACACAAACATATGTATTATTGATGGCCCATAAGGAGAAGAGAATGGAAAAAGGGCAGAAAGAATATTTGAAAAATGACAGAAAACTCCCCAACCCTTATGAAAGACATAAATATCAGTATCCAAGAAGGACAACACACCCTGAACAGAATTAATCTGAATAGACCTACCATGAGAGATGTACTATTCAGAATGACAACAGAGATAAAGAGAGGATTCTGAATGCAGCGAGAGAAAAGCAAAGTATCACATAAAAGGGATTAAGTGCTGACCACCATGGAGAAGAGAAGAAAGTGGTATGGTGTATGTAAGGTACTAAAAGAGAAAAACTGCCACCAAGAATTCTGTATCTGGCAAAGCTGTCCTTATGAGGGTGAGTGCAAAGTCTTCACAGATGAAAATTGTTATGTCTGTGTAGGTTACCAAAAGGCCAGAATTATAAGAGATACTAAAGGGAGTGCTACAGCCTGAAAGGAAAAAACAAGAGTGAGAGTCATGGAGAAAAGTATAGAAATGAAGATTATTAGATTATTAGGAAAGATTATTATTAGATAAAGGATAAAAAGACAGAAAATAGTACAATAATGACAACAGAAAGCCAAAGGACAAAATGGATGAAGTAATGCCTTTACAGTAATAACTCTGAATGTTAATGGCTTGAACTGCCCAATCAAAAGATGTAGACTGGTAGAATGGATAAAAAAATATGAGCCATCTATATGTTGTCTACAAGAGATGTAAGGACACAACCAGGTTAAAACTGAAAGGTTGCAAAAAGATATTCCATGCAAATAGTAACCAGAAAAGAGCTGCAGTAGTGATGGTAATATCAGACAAAATAGATTTCAAATGTGAAAGTGTTATAAGGGATAAAGAAGGTCATTATATGTTATTAACAAAAGGCACAATTTACCAAGAAGAAATAACTATATTAAATGTTTATGCATTGTGCCCCCAAGACACATGGGGCACACACTCGCAAAACTGAAGGGAGAAGTAGATGTCTCTACAATAATAGTTGGAGACTTCAATACACCACTCTCAGTATTGGATGAAACATCTGGACAGAGGATAAATAAACAGCTTGAATAAAATGATAAATGAACTAGACCTAATAGGCATCTATAGAGCATTGTACCCCAAAACAGCAGGATATACCTTCTTTTCAAGTGCTCATAGGTCCTTTCCAAGATAGACCATATGTTGGGCCACAAGACAAGTCTCAATACATATAAAAAAGACTGAAATTATATGAAACACTTTTTCTGACCATAATGGAATGAAGGTGGAAATCAATAATGGAGGGGGGAAAAAAGTATTTATTCATCTGTGTTTACTTTTTAGTTTTTAATTGTTTATATTTTCAATTATTAAACGTACAAAATAAAAAAAAATAATGGACGGAAAAAGGGAAAATTCATAAATATATGGAGATTAAACAACACTTAAATAAATCAGTGGGTCAAAGAAGAAATTGCTAGAGCATTAAGGAAATATCTTGAGATGAGTGAAAATAAGAACACAACATATCAAAACCTATGGGACACTGCAAAGGCAGTGCTGATAGGGAAATTTAGATCTCTCAATGCTTATATTATAAAAGAAGAAAGAGCTAAAATTGAAGATCTAATTGCACATCTGGAGGAACTAACAAAAGAACAGCAAATTAATCCCAAACCAAGCCAAAGGAAAGAAATAGTAAAGATCTGAGCAGAAATAAATGAAATCGAGAACAACAACAAAAAACAATAGAATCAACAAAACCAAAAGTTGGTTCTTTGAGAAAATCAACAAAATTGACAAACCCTTAGACTGACAAAGAAAAAAAGAGAGAAGACACAAATAAAAAAATCAGAAATGAGAGGGGAGACATTACCACTACCCCACAGAAATAAGAATGATCTTATGGGGATATTATGAACAACTGTATGCCCAAAACCTAGGCAATGTAGATGAGATGGACAATTCCTAGAAACACATGATCCACCTACACTGACCCTAGAAGAAATAGAAGACCTCAACAAACCAGTCTCAACTGAAGAGACTGAAACAGTCTTCAAAATTCTACCAAAGATGAAAAGCCTGGGACCAGATGGCTTCACAAGTGAATTCCACCAATCATTAAAAGACGACCTAATACCAATCCTGCTCAAGCTCCTCCAAAAAATTGAACAGGAAAGAATGCTACCAAACTCATTCTATGAAGTCAACAGCACCCTAATACCAAAACCAGATAAAGATACTACAAAAAAAGAAAATTACAGACCAATATCCCGAATGAATATAGATGCAAAAATCCTCAACAAAATACTTGCAAACAGAATCCAAAAGCACATTTAAAAGAATTATACACCACGATCAAGTGGGTTTTATCCCAGGTATGCAAGAGTGGTTCAACACAAGAATATCACTTGAGTATTAAACCACATTAATAAATTGAAGAAAAATCACATGATCCTCTTGATTAATGCAGAAAAGGCATTTGACAAAATACAGCACCCTTTCTTGATAAAAACACTCTGAAATATAAGACTAGCAGGAAGCTTTCTCAATATGGTAAAGTGCATATATGAAAATCCTATAGTGAGCATTGTACTCTCAATACATATAAAAAGACTGAAATTATATGAAACACTTTTTCTGAACATAATGGAATGAAGGTAGAAATCAATAATGGAGGGGGGGAAAAGTATTTATTCATCTGTGTTTACTTTTTAGTTTTTAATTGTTTATATTTTCAATTATTAAATGTACAAAATAAAGTAAAAAAAAATAATGGGCAGAATCAGAAGTGAGAGGGGAGACATTACCACTACCCCACAGAAATAAGAATTATTTTATGGGGATATTGGTGCAAGACTGAAAGCTTTCCTGCTGAGATCAGGAACAAGACAAGGATGCCCACTGTCACCATTATCATTCAGTATGGTGCTAGAAATTCTAGCTAGAGCAATTAGGCTAGATAAAGAAATAAAAGGCACCTAATAGGAAAGGAAGAAGTAAAACTGTAACTTTTCACTGATGATCCTATATCTAGAAAATCCTGAAAAATCCACAAGAAAGCTACTAGAATAGATGAGTTCAGCAAAGTGGCAGGATACAAGATTAACACATAAAAATCAATAGTTCTATACACTACTAATGTGCAATCTAAGGAGGAAATCAGAAAAAAATCCATTTATAATAGCATCTAAAAGAATCATATTTAAGAATAAACTTAACCAAGGACATAAAGGACCTATATTCAGAAAACTACAAAACACTGTTAAAAGAAACTGAAGAAGTCGTAAGTAAATGGAAGGACATTCCGTGCTCATGGATTAGAAGACTAATAAGATGTCAATTTAACCCAACCTGATTTACAGATTCAACTCAATCCCAATAAAAATCCCAACAGCCTTTTTTGCAGAAGTGGAAAAGCCAATGATCAAATTTATTTGGAAGGGTAAGGGGCCCCGAATAGCCAAAAAGATCTTTTAAAAAAAGAACAAACTTTGAGAACTTTCACTTCTTGACTTTAAAGCATATTACTTAGCTACAGTGGTAAAAACAACATGGTGCTGGCATAAAGACAGATTGACCAATGGAACCAAATCGAGAACTCAGAAATAGACCCTCAAATCTACAGTCAAGTGATTTTTGACAAGGCTGCCAAGCCAAAACAGTCTATTCAACAAATGGCACTGGGAGAACTAGATAGCCATGTCCAAAAGAAAGAAGATCCCTATCTCAAACCTTATACAAAAATTAAATCAAAATGGATCAAGAACCTAAATATAAAAACAGCAACCATAAATATCCTGTAAGAAAATGTAGGAAAACATCTTCAAGATCTTGTGGTAGGTAGTAATTTCTTAAACCTTATGCTGAAAGCATGAGCAACAACAACAGAGATAAATGGGACGACCGCAAAATTAAACACTTTTGCACCTCAAAGGACTATGTCAAAATGTTGAAAAGGCAGCCGACTCAATGGGAGAAAACATTTGGCAAACACATATCTGATAAGGGCTTAATATCCATGATATATAAGGAGATCAAACAACCCAACAATAAAAAGACAAACTGGTTGAAAAAATGGTAGAAGACTTGAAAAAACAACTGTCCAAAGAAACATAAAAAAAAATGTTCAATATCACTAGTGATTAGGGAAATGCAAATCAAAACTACAAGATATCATTTCGCACCTCTTAGACTGGCTGCTATTGAAAAGTCGAAAACTGTAAATTTTGGAGAGGATGAGGAGACAGGAATACTTATTCACTGTTGGTGGGAATGTAGAATGGTACAGCCACTGTGGAGAACTGTTTGGCAGTTCCTAACGAAGTTGAATATAGAGTTGCCATGTAATCCAGCAATACCACTACTAGGTATATACCCAGAACTGAGAGCGGTGATGCAAATAGACATCTGCACACTGATGTTCATAGCAGCGTTATTCACGATAGTGTAAAGTTGGAAACAACCCAGGTGTCCATGAACTGATGAATGGATAAACAAATTGTGTTGTATACACACCATGGAATATTACACAGTGGTAAGAAGAAATGAAGTCGTGAAGCATATGACAACATGGATGAACCTGGAGGACATTATGTTGTGTGAAGCAAGCCAGACACATAAAGGACAAATAACTGTATGATTGTGCTATTATGAACTAAATATATTATGTAAACTCATGGAGTTAATAAAAGCATAGAGAGATTGAGAGATGATGAGTTTTGTTTGTTTTTTTTTTTTTAGTATTATTACTGGAATAATGAAAATGTTCTAAAAATGAATGATGAAAAAAAAATGAATAATGAATGCACAACTATGTGATTATACTGAATACCATTGATTGTACACTTTAGATGAATTTATGCCTTATTAATATGTGTCAATAAAATTGATTTAAAAAGTCAACAGAATAAAAAAGATGCATGGAAAAAATCACTTCATTAAAAAAAAATATATGTCTGAATACCCCCTAGACATTCTGATTCATTAAGTCTAGGATAAGTCCTACAGATCTGCACTTTTTACCAGCTCCTCAGGTGATTCAGACATACAGCCCTGGCTCAAGAACCACTGAAGTACCCAAGCAGTTCTTGCAATGTGTGTGTAAATCTGGGTATGTGTACATTTGAGTGTTCATATGCATTATGGCCATATTCAGTGAGCTCATTATTAAGATCCACATTTGTTGGTGATGTGTTGAGCCAGAGGTCAGCTGATCAGAGGGCTCAGCCAACAAAAGAATTTGTATTCTTTTTTATTTTTAAGTCACACTGTCTCATGAACATTTTTGGAAAAGGACATATAAACAGGGAATTTTATATCAAAGGACTTAATAGTGGTTCTTTTCCATTCCCCATTCACATATTTTGAGAATAGCTGGGTGTAGGATTTCAAGTCCTCTCTGTGGTTCCTGGGAAGCCCATTAATGGCTTCCTACCAGCTTTTGGCCAAGCTTTCTCATTTCAGGTCAGTGGATCAAGCAGCCTTAAAATAACCACTGTTGTTCGAGGAGGAGTTTGTTTTTCTCCCCTTTTCTTTCTGGCAATCTCAGAACTACCTGCCCTACTTTTCTTCATCTCAGGGGTTCTTTTATCCACCTTGAAAGCTGCAGTTAACTTACTGGGTCCTCTACTGGCCATTCCCCTTCCCAGCCCAACTAGGCATCATTAGCTATTTTTTATCTTACCCTTCTTTATCCTGCCTCAGTGGTACAACTCCCCCCCTCCCCCTCACCCCTCCTGCCAAATTCATTACTTGTAGCTACCTGTGTGCTAGTGCATATCTCTGTTTTTCTATCACACACATATACATCAGTCCTTCAAGCCTCTTCTCTGGAAGTAGGAATCAGTTTCAAATGACATCTTACTGTCTTACTTTTTGGCCTTCTCTCCTATAACTCCTTTTTATACTGCCACAGTCAAACTGAATTGTATATTGCTGTTCCTCTTATATAAAAATTTCATTTTCTCTCACTAATTTTGTTTATAATTCTTTTTTTTTCAGAATGTCCTTTCCTATGTCCACATTTCTAAATCCTTCAAAAAACAGCTCTAACATTTTCACAAAGTTTTCCTTTTATCTAGAAGAAATCTTTATGAACTCCCATAGAACTTAATGTGCACCTCGTTTAGAGTTACTTGTCACTTTTTACTAATGTGTGGACCTATCTATGTCTACATCTTTTTCCCCCTACTGGATTGTGATCTATGCAGGTTCCCCATAATACACCATGGGGATACTTAATAATGACTTAAGTCATTAAGTGATTGAATGGATGATTTCCCAGTTTTTATAGGAGTTCAGGATTCAACAATTTGAGAATGAAAAGATACTTTCAAAGACTCCTAGCGAAACTTTGGTTAGTGACCAGCAACATCTGTCAGTCCCTTGAGGCATCTACTCCAGGCAGGGGTGAGCTGTTTCCTTGCAGGAAGGAGTAGTGTTTATTGATAGAAAGTTACTCAGCTGGAAAATCTCTAGATTCTATGACCTGGGGGCACATTCCCAGAAGAGAAGTGGAGCTCCCCTAGAAAGGCAGTGCACCTGTGCAAAATACTCCTCAGAGATCCTCCCAGCCCATTCGATGCACAGTTCCAAGGGGCGGCATGGGTTGGCCACATCAGCACACTTAATCATCATGCGCTTGATCAGGATTTGGTTTTCAGGAAAGTTCTTCCCAATGGGGTTGCATTCACAGTCGCTGCCCTCAATCTGGAAGACAGATTGTCAGATTAGGGATGGTTCAAGATGGTGGTAAATCCTACAAGGCTAACTGACCAGACAGTAGATGGTGTTCACCTAGGTACACTTAGGTGTGACTGGGACTCAGAGCAAAGGAGGGCTTTTCCTTCATTCCATATATAATACACTGACACATTCTTGTGAAAAAAAATTCAAGCAATGTAAAAATAAGGAATTTAAAGGTGGAAGTTCCTATCAATACCCATCTACCCCTCACTTCTATCCTCTTCTCCAAAGGTAACTGCTATAAGAAGTGTTTTTGTTTGTTTATTTGTTTGTTTTTATCACTTTGGTATGTAATCTTTTAGAAGGAGGGCTTTTTACCAGAAAATGCATAAAAGAAGAACTTTGTTTCTTTACTATATTTATTATTTTCCCTACATTAAAGATGAAGAAACAGCACATACATTTGACCCTTCCATTATTTCTTCATTTATTTTTACTTATGCCTGCTGGGTTCCCCGTCTCCAGTGGCCTTCTGTCTCACCCCTACTTACCAAACACCCTCCCACTTTGTTTCTTTCTCTTAATGTATGTGTCCACTCCTGTGCTTTCCTGGCTATTCTTCTGATTGGATGGTGGAAGTGTGAGCCATTTAAGTTTGGGGCACTAGAAGCATAAGTGGGCCAGGGTAGGAGCAGGTGTGTCCGGCCATTTTTAGAAGAACTGTTCATACACCAGTTATATACTTACTGATGGATATCAGTGGCCCTGAGCCCTGTGGCAGGTCTTTGAGTAGGCTTCAATAAATGCAATAACAGGCCAATTATGCAGAGCCTGGAAGATTGTTATTCTCTACTTTCAAAGACACCATCACATTGATTGGGTGAAAACAGTTTATTAGCTCTCTAGAACTCTGCCAGGCTAAAAGACTGCATGACATTTAAGGATTTTTGTCTGTTGTGTTTTGAGACTGGTGTTATTAGACTGCCAGTGAACAGGATATGTTCCAAAGGTGGTTGTTTTGATTACTTACCATTGGGAAAGCACTGCTAACTATGGATACTGTGGTAAATAATAAATCTAAAACAGAGTTGGGGGCTTACTTGGATAGATGTAATATATATAATTCTAAATTCTATGATTCTGTATAATTCTTCCCTTCTAGCTCCCCAGATCCTTGCTCCTGTAAGTCCTCTGTGGAAGTAGAGGGCCCTGGAAGTAGAGGGTGAAGGAATTCCTGGGGGCTGTGGCTGAACACAGGTGAAGCAAGCACTGTCCCTTCACCCAGGCTGTTCATGTGATGGGCCCTACACAGATAGTCTCCTTATTGATCAGCCATTCATCCTCCATCCACCCATATTTACCAGGGTATGAACAGCTTCAGGTTTCAGAGGGCAGTTGATCTTTTGATCTTACTTTAAACCATAAAAATGTGAATGATTTATCCCATATTCCTAAAACTCAAATTTGTAGAGACCTTAAGGAAGTGAGTGCCAAGCTATATCACGCAGGTTAAAAAAGGAAAAAAAAAAAAAGTTTTCAAAGTTTTACTTCTCTTCGGCCATCACTTGCATTCACACTGACTTAGAATTCCCTGGAAAATGAAAATATAGAAATTTGTGGAGTAAAACAAATGATTTGGGGCTTTTGAATTCTCAAACTTTTCCAATAGATGAAGAGTGTTTTTCCTCTGGCAAATATGAATAATTATAATTTTTAGCCCAGAAATTATAAAAAAATGATTTATGCTTTCATTTTAAGCTAGTCACTCCCAATTTTACTGTAGTCTTCAGGTACTGGTATGCTTTTAATGCAAATGAACAGGAATATAGTTCTTTAAAGCATTCTCCAACTTTGAGGTCTTCCAAGAACTGAAAGAACAGAGAATTAGAAAGGATTTTGGATCCCCTAAAACACCACCGTTTATGTACTGCTCTCTGCTATTGACAGGCTCTGTCCATTATATTCTTTGGGCCTAGCTCCTTGTGTCACTACTCAAGGCCTTTCTTCCCGGAGCTCAGAGTTTCTGTGGACAGTGTCAATCTTTTCATGTCCCCAGGAAAAACTAGTGGCCAGTACTTTCAGCCCTGCCTATCTTCTTTTACCAACTCCAAGCAAATAACCCCATGCATTCAAGAAGGAGAGAAAACGCTTTGAGGCCAGAGTGGGCGCTCATAGAAATAAATTGTGATGTATCTTATCACATGGGAAATGCTTACCTCAGCTGCCATTGGCTTGTTGATGCTGTTCACAAATTTGTTCACATGTTCAAAGTGTTTTGTCATCTCTGTTGCCAAAACCATGTCAATAATAGCCTGGCGCAGTGTTCGATAATGGTTCCTAAAATAACCAGAAGACGAAGGACCTTATTCACATTGTGTCCAGAATTAGAACAGTTCTGCTACCGTATCACCACAGTTCCCACAACCCAGGAGGAATCTGGGGACACAGAGTTAAGAAATGAGTGCAGATCACAAAAGTTGACCTGCTTCTCCTCCTACTGAACCAGGACTTGTAAACACTATTCAATTTTCCCTAAAGATAGCTTTTTCATAGAGTTTATGAATATTAAAAAATAATAAAGTACATGTCACATGGTGGACACTCATTTTACAAGGCGATTCCCTCCTCCCTTCACTTGGCAACATCAAAACGGTGAGGTGGAAGAAAATGACAAATTCCTTCCCTACAAAGCTGGTACTGCAAACCAATGACCTGCCCCATTGCATTCAGTGCAGACGTGATGACGATTGCAGGGAACTCTCGTGATTTCCTTCCATGATGGCATTGGAGGATTGCTTCCCTCTTATAAGTAATTCCGTAGACTGCAACTAGATAGAAGTTGTAATGTATTAAGGAACAATCCTGTCCCAAATTAATGACCAATTCTTAGCATCTTTTCTAACCTTAAGAGCCAGCATGGGGAGATGAATCAAATTGGTTATTGGAAAGAATTCCTTCTGCAAAAGTTTTAAAACCAATCTTAGCATTATACTGATGAGACTTAAGTTGAGTAATAGGCTTCCATATTTTCTCAGATTTCTGGAGGCCAAACTGATAGGTTCATGTTGACAAGTGGTCTTGAGGCCTGAATGTGCCCTGTTCTCTCTGTATACTTTCCTCACCCTTGAGCAGACCCTAACTCAGCCTGGCTGTGTGGGAAACACTTATAGCCTGTCTGCAGGGTTGCTGGCAGGCAGGAGGAATTGCTTATATCCATTCTTGTTTGGTCAACTCTCACCTAGGAGAGAGTATGGCACCTGGGGGGAGTCCTTCCCAACCCCCTGGACTCCAGCAGCTCTGCTGGGACCTGTAGAACACAGTCACCTTATGAGGTAGAATTTTTAGGTAGCCACAAATTCAGCTAGAGAAAGATGGGGGAGGTACATCTTCCTTGAGTTATACAAAAGACAGGAGCCTTGCCACCAACCATAGACCACAGTTCACACTGTAGACCACACTCTCTCCCACTCAGTTCTGAGTGGTGTGTGCTGATTTAAAATGGCCTACATCCGTTGCCACAACAGTACTCAGGACAACCTCCAATTCCCAAAGTAGCCCCTGTATTTCAACTGCTCATCCCCTCCCTACCCCAAAAGTGTCAAGTGGCCACTGGCTCCACCTCATTGTTATAATTTCTTGCATTGCTAGAATCACCATATGTGAACAAGAGAATATCATCAAGTCCACTCTAGTCCATAGTTCTTCCCCCAATCCTGAGGGGACTGGGATGGTGATGTCCACTCCAACTCCAAGTGAGAGAGGGCTTATATCCCATGGATATGGTGGGTGGGATGATCCTGCCTGCAGATGCAGGTCCTCTCCATTCCCTGGGATGGCCATTGCCCATTGTTGTCTCCTCACCAGGTGACTTGGATGAGAGGGTGGTGGGCCACACTTGTGGGAGATGTTTGTGTGGGATGTGGTAGGAGGTGTGGGAGGTGGGCAACATGGGAATCCCAGTGGGTTCCGTGTAATATTTTGGGTAATCTAAGCACCTCTTAAAATATATGTATATATATATATAAATAACATTTTTGTAAGCAAATACACATATATGCATATATATTTATATATCATTTTGCAAATGTTTGTATGTATTGTGAGAATTTTGATTTTTACCCATAATAAAAAAAAAAAATGCTACAAATGTTAAATATGTGGTAAATAAAAGGACACTTCATCTCTTTTTGAAAATCTTTTGAAAATGGAATTGAAAAAAAATGTTTGCTCAAAAACAAAAAACAAACAAAAAAAAAGAATAAACACCTTTCATTTGAAAAAAAAAAAAAAAAGACAGGATGTCCTGGGAGGAAAAAGCTATCTGCTGTATTTATTAGTAATACAATCAATATTCATATATGCTTTGCAGTGTATTAAACATTTTCATGAATTCATTGAAGACCAAATGAGATTTAAAAAGATGAAAGCAGTCTGAAAAGTAATATTAAGTTTTTAAGGGCACGGTTGTTATTTTATCATCTGATACAATGGTACAACAGTTCTTATTTTCCCTTCCCCTTACCCCCAAAAGTAAGCTAAATACTTTGAGAAGTTAGGGAAAACTGAGTTTCCCATTTAAGCTTCACACATCTGAGGTCAAGGATGACGAACCTGTCAATATTCTTGAAAATGTTGGACTTGTTGTCCTTGACTGTGAGCTGGAAGGCCAGGGCTGTGTGGTGACTCTCCAAGACAGCAGTGTCATTATAGAGCACAGCGAGTTCACTGCCTGCATTGCACAGGAAAGAATTGGTCCTTCCCGGGTGGTCCACGTCATGAACTGTGGCAGCAATCAGCGCTGCTACCTCATCCAGCTGATCCAGGCTTCCCTGGGGTGAATAAGAGGTAAGGTGGGCATTGCTCATTGAGAAAGGTCTGAGACTCATGTCCATCTCTACCTATCAAGAAGGAGAGTGGGCAGGAGAGCTGAAGTTTGTCAGAATGTTCTCTTAACCAGAATGAACATTTAACCAGAATGTTCCTTGGCTTCTAGAAGTTGAGAGACTGCCTAAGACACATCATGTCACCTTGCTGTGCTGTGGATTATTTGGAAGGCAATGGAAATCTGAGCTGCAATTATAACAGATACCTCATTTTTTCCTCCAGTCCATTCACTCCAGTTTTCCAGCAGAAAGAATCCAAACAGGTCTTCTGAATTGCCTGCTGTGTGGTACTATTGCCATAACTATCCTCCAAAGCAGATAAAACAGAAACTGGCCTATGATCACTTTTATTTATTATTTACTTCTGAAAAGATTTTGAGTGTGGGGCAGTACATGGCAACAGATATAATAAAATTCTTCACACAAAGGTAAAAAAATTAGAGCCAAGCAGTAAAAAAGGTTCAAAGGAGAGGGGTATAATTTTACCAGGAAAACCGAGGCTAAGGGCGCTTCTGCAGCTGAGAAGAAAAATCATCTCTAGGCTAGCAGGCAGCAAAAGCAGAAAGGGAAATCTTGTTTCTAAAGCTCTCATTATATATAATAAAAGGATACAAGCCAGAGCATCCAGGGAGACAAACATTTTCTTAGCTTGTAGGAAGAAGTTATCAAATGGGCTAACTTTATGGATTCATTCATTCCGTTATTATTTATTGAGTGCCTATTGGTTGTCAGTTATATATAGTGCTGGAGCTAGCAGTGATGAATAATGCAGGCATGGATTCTGCATTAATGGAGTTCATGATCTAGAGGGAGAAGCACAAATAAGTTTAAAAACAGAAATAGAAGTAACTTCTTGTGAGATTGCTAAGAAGGAAAGAACAAATGCTTTGATCTTGTCTTTGGCAGTGCTGTCCAATAAGCCTTCTGTGATGATGAAAATGTTTTATATTTGTATTGTCCAATATGGTACTTGCTCATCATATGTAGCTACTGGCCACTTGAAATGTGGCTAGTGCAACTGAGGGAGTGAATTTTAAATTTTATTTAAATTTAGTTAAATTTAAATAGCCACATGTGGCTAATAGCTACCATATTGGACAGCACAGGTCTAGATGATAGTCAAGAATGACTTCTCTAAGCAAATGATATTTATGCCAAGTCCTGAAGGAAAAGCAGGGATTAGAAAAAAAAAAGTGTTTTACTTTGGAAACTTAAAAAAGAGAGTCTTTGTGGTTGAAGGGTATTGAATAAAGGGGAAGTGGTCCCTAAGATGAGGCGGAACAGCAAGTCTGAAGCTCAGCCCTGTCCTGGACCTATTCAAATAAGTAACAAAAGACTGACCAGCCATTAGACTGCCCATGAATGTGTTGGTTTAGGGTTGCAAAGGTCTTTCTTGAAAACTCTGTCCCTACCAGAAGGAAGCCATTTCCATTTCCAGTTCTGACCATGTCATGATGCTGGTAAGCAACCTGGCTTGGTCTCAGCACACAGGACCAGGTTTCCTGCATAGGGACAGCAGGAAATATTCTTTTCAGCTCTTTTCAGAGATTTCAGCTCTCCTCATGTGCTTAGCCTCATTTCACTGCTGGCCCAGGAGAGACCGTGGTCACCTGCTGGGGAAGTCAACTATCTCTAAGCTCAAGACCCAGAACAGTCCCAATCTGGCTCCATCTTTGCTGATTCTATCTGTATAGTGAGGATCCATGGGGCCCAAACTCTGGGCCTCAAGCTAGTGCTCCTGCAATATGTTTAATCCTGCTTGGAATCTGGGACCAAGATTCTTTTCAATGAAGTAGATTCAATACAAATTGCGTTAGATGAGACATGCCTTTCCTTCCGCCTTATAGTGCTTCAAACCAAACACTCAATGCAGGTGGCACTTTTACAGAGGTACCAATAATGGGTCAAGTTCTGTAGTTTTGGTGAGTGCTGACTAATAATGGCACTGCCTGGTAAGAAATGGATGGGCATCAGGGAAAGAAGACTGGGCTAGCTTACTAGCAGATGAGAGAAGCGAGGCCCTTCCTGTGAGAGGGAGTTTGGCAGTTTGAGAGTATTTTATGAATCCCAAAAAGAGACCATGTTTTTAAACTAATTCTGTTCCTGTGGGTGTGATACCCTTTCATTTCATTAAGTTTGTCCTTTGATTAGATTACTTGATAAGACCACTTTAGGACTTTTGATTAGACTATGTCACTGAGGCATTGGCATCTCCGCCCCCTTGCTGGGTCTGATATAAATTGAAACACAAAGAGACAGACAGAGGAAAAGGAAAAGGCCATGTTTGATCCTGCCATCTAAGAGGACTAGAGGATTGCTTAAGCACAAAGCCCCAAGAGGCTGGGCCCATGGAGCAGCTCAAGAGGAGACAACTACAGTGGTAAAAATAGCATGGTACTGGCATAAAGATAGATACATAGACCAATGTAATGGAACTGATAGGTCGGAAACAGACTCTCACATTTATGGTTAAGTGATTTTTGACAAGGCTGTCAAGCCCACCTAGCTGTGTCAGAACAGTCTATTCAACAAATAGTGCTGGGAGAACTGGATATCCATATCCAAAAGAAAGAAAGAGGACCCCTATCTCACACCTTATGCAAAAATTAACTCAAAATGGATCAAAGACCTAAGTATAAAAGCTAGAACCATGAAACTCCTAGAAAAAAAAATGTAGGAAAACATCTTCAAGACCTAGTGGTACGTGGTAGTTTCTTAAACCTTACAATGAAAGCATGAGCAATGAAAGAAAAAAAATGGATAAATGGGACTTCCTCAAACTTAAACACATTGGTGATACAAAGGACTTTGCCAAAAAGGTGTAAAGGCAGCCCACTCAATGGAAGAATATATTTGGAAACCACATATCCAATAAGGGTTTGATTTCCATGCTATATAAAAAAAAGAACATACAACTCAATAAAAGAGCAATTAATCCAATAAAAATCAGGCAAAAGACTTAAATAGACATTTCTCCAAAAGAGGAAATACAAATGGTGAAAAAGCACATAAAAAATGTTCAGTATCACTAGCTATTAGGGAAATGCAAATCAAAACTACAATGAGGGGTCAGATGTGGCTCAAATGGTTGGGCATCCGTCTGCCATATGGAGTTCCCTGGGTTCGATCCCCGGGACCTCCCGGTAAAATTAAAAAAAAAAAAAAACTACAATGAGCTATCGCACACCTCACAGAATGGCCGTTATAAAAAAAAATAAAAAAAAAAGTGCTGGAGAGGATGTAGAGAAATAGGAACACTCCTTCATTGTTGGTGGGAATGTAGAATGGTCCAACTTCTGTGGAAGACAGTTTGGTGGTTACTCAGGAAGCTAAAGTAGAAGTACCATATGATCCGGAAATCCCTCTACTAGGAATATATCCAGAAGAACTGAAACAGGGAAGTGAACAGACATTTGCACACCGATGTTCATAGTGGCATTATTCACAACTGCCAAAAGATGGAAACAACCCAAGTGTCCATCAATGGATGAATGCATAAACAAAATGTGGTCTATACATATGATGGAATACTATGTTACTGTAAGAAGAAATGAATTTGGGACACATATGACAACATTGATGAACCTTGAAGACATCATGCTGAGTGAAATAAGCCAGACAAAAGGAAAATTACTATATGGACTCACCAATATGAACTAAATATAAAGATTAAACACATGGAGTTAAAACCTAGAGTATAGATTACTAGGAAATAAGATGAGGGTTAAGAACGGTACTGATGCTTAATGTATGTAGAATTTTCAATTAGCTTGATTGTCAAAGTGTGGGAATGGATAGAATTGATGGTAACACATTATAGTGAGTATAACTAACATGGCTGATTTATAAATTGGATTGTAGCTTGAAAGGGTAGTCAATTCTATCCATGCACATTATACATGATTGTTTTGTAAGCTTACATCTTCTCTAATTTTATATATATATATATGAGATGAGCCCTGCTATATGCCTGATAGCTTACAGCTGAACTTGGAAAAGTGGTACAGCGAGATTAATAAAGGAGGCCTGGAAAGAGACAAGCCATATGTCTGGTTGTCTCAGCTGATCTCAAACCTTGGCATAGCTCGGTGGCCATCTTGCTTCAATGCATGGCAGCTGACTTTGATGAGAAAGCATCTCTGATGGTGTTTTGGTTTAAGTTTTTCACGGTCTTGGAATTGTAAGCTTTTATGCCAAATAAAATCTCCTTTATAAAAACCAACTCATTTCTGGTACTTTGCATCAGCAGCCCTTTGGCAAACTAAAACAAGGAGGGACCATCTGTGGGAAGAAAACTCTCCACCAAACCTGCAACTGGAGAAATTCGAAACCCACTGAGGTGCAGACATATCTACATAGTTCTTTTCTTTCTTAAACCAGCAGAAGTAGATTTGGATCACGCTGAGGCATATTGGCCAGAATAGGTTCCATTTCAGATCAGTCTTTCAAACAGTTCCTTATCCAGGATAAACAGTCGCTTATACACAGAGAATTAAAAAAAAAAAAGAATGCCAGCTCTCCCAACTTCTCCACTTGAAGAGGTTCATGAGGATCAGGCAAAAATGGGGAGAGGTTAGGGGCCCTAACAATTTAAAGGGAAGGTAAACTCTGGGCATATTATCTGTATGACTGGGTTAAAGTTGGGCAGCTTTGCAATAGTGACATTAAGAATTTCAGCCTTATTCTCTTAAATTCGGGGTGATAGATGAGTTGGGTATTTGGTTAAAAACATATTTTCCCTAATTTCTTTGTCAGTAGCAGCAGAACTAGTGGAAGAGGCACAGGAGTAAGTCCCACTGGTAGTGTCTCAGGGTTGATTTGAAAACTCTCTGCCTCTAAACCAATGATCTTGGGCTAAGCACTAAACCTCTGAGTTCGAGCCAGCTCCGTCCAGTCCAATTCTCCAAGGTTCTTCACCGCTTTAAATTTTCTGACTCTGGCAGTCCTCTTCTTTCAGAGTTAGAAAATACCTTTTGAATCCTAAGCATATTATTTCTAGTCTTAAATTTGTTCCTATTGCTGTTATTTGAGAAATTCAGACTCTGATGCATTAAAAAAATTCAAAATTTAAAAATACTTACTTGGGGGAGGAATAATAAGGGAGCTAATAAAGTGATTAAACATTCCCTCATTTATCATGCATATAATCTATGTTTTCCTATAGTGGTTCTGTTCAAGTGAGGTTCACCTGTAACTCAGACTGCAGCAGCTGTAGGTCTTGGAGTTAAGGACCTGGGTCCTGTTCTTAATTGGCAGTGTATGGCCTCAGCTGTTTAATATCTTGTACAGTGTAAAATGGAGGAACATGAACCTGTATTAGGAATCTGGAAGTGTTTTAGTTCCTCAAAGAAAGGTGTTATAGAAACATACCCTGGTCACACCATTAGTTTTTTGTTGTTTTGTTTTGTTTTGTTTTAAGGTAAAAGGCAACAATCTTCAAAAGCATCATTCTTGGACTATATACTTTGCTTTCTTGCTGATGAGAATGAATACCCAGGATAAGACTTTGGCACAACTGAGGATACAAGTTAGGCCTTTCCATTCCCCCCTACCCATTTTGGTGCCATTTCTACCTCCTCCTACCTGCCCCATTATTACTCTTATTTAAGTACTCAGGGTCTTAATGCTTCATCAATATCTACTTTGAGAAAATGATCTATTGTTAGGCATTTACAAATTAGTGTGAATTTCAGTCTCTATATGGCACTTCTTACAGCTGTATTTATATTTTAAGCTTTGGTTCTAATTGTAGCAAAGGAATTACAAGCTTCATTGTGCAAGTGATCGTAGCTGGGATGGAGGGAAGGTCGGAATATCTTGCCAGCTGTACAAAGGATTCTACAAGGGCTGCCCTACAAATCAGCACTCATACATGGTGGTACTGGACTGTAAATAATAGTAAGAGACATGGGATGCTCTCAGAATTAAGTGGAAGTCATTAATATATAGATATGCACATCTACAGGTGTACAACATATACAGATTTGTATGTGTATCAGTAGAAGATGAATGGTACATTGTTATCTGGATTCTATACTATGACCAGGTTCTGATCCCAAAACTTAACCCCTAGACCTGGTAATTATCTGCTTTAATAATTAAGTTCTGTCGTCTAACCCAGTATCATAAAGGGTTCATAGGTTCATGAATCAGCCATGCATGTAAAGGAGTCTCTTCTGTGATATAAATTATTTTAGGAATTTGGGGGAGGGAAAGGAAAGGCTAAGAGAAAGGATCAAGTCTTTACAACACCAAAACCATCAGTCAAATTGGTAGACCAAAAATCTCTGTAAAATTGGTTGCATTATAGCTGTTTGTCTAATGTATTTACTAAGACTGAGTTCTTAGATCTCCAATCCAGGCAAGTAACTAAATAATGATATCAAAATTCTACCTTCACTCTTTCCTTTCCAAGGAAGAAAGCAGTGGCATGAAGGACATCTGCAGCATGGGTGGAGTTATGGTAGGCATTGGAGGAGTGGTAGTTTGCTTCAATCACTTGGAGCCAGGCCCGAAGAGTGGTTTCAGAACAATTTAAAAATTCACATACTCCAAACCGGGAAAAGACCTTTAAGCCCAGGTAAACCAATGGCCTAGAAAATAGGAAAACAAACCCTGGTTCATGGCATTCACTGGTCCAAAAACTGTCTTCTTTGATGATATTGGAAATGGAGGCATTTTTCTTCTGAACTTAACTATCCATGTACAGGGCATAAAAATATCTCCTCCTCAAACTGGAGTGAGATAAAGCATCTCCTCACCCCTACTTCTTCTGAACCAGATGCCTCATGGAAGTCAACTCAAATTATTTCTAGGTTACCTCTACGTTATGGGCTCTTCAGTGTCTCTGACAACCAAGAAAGGTCCCTGGAAGTCCCTGTCTGTCTTCAGTTCCACATAAACCCCAAACTTTCTTTGTGAACCCTGAGAAAGTTACTGAGCCTAAGGACAAAAGTAACAGTTGTGGGGGAGTATAATAAGCAAAGTTGCATCATTTAGAGTCATGTTATTTGCAGGTGAACATCATTCATATCCTAGAGACCACTGGGAAGAAGTAGAATACTCCTAGTATAGAAGAGGACCCTAGTATTGAAGAGTTATCTAATCTTCCCCCTGCCTTCAGGGTGGACCCAAAGAAAAAACTAGTGTTTTCAGTAAGAGCGCAACAATTCATTTTTTAAGGTGGGGCTTCAACACCTTTGGAGCTGAAAATACTTAGAACTCTTGGCTCACTAGTACAACGGTATTACCCAAGTATATATGAGAAGCAAACTTGGTATTTCCTCATCCTGGATCATCACCAGACTGATCCCACATCTTACCCACTAATACTCTCCTTAAAGGAGCTCATTCAGGGACCTCTCTGATTTTCTCATACTCTCCAATATGGCACAAAAGGCAGAATCTGTGGAGCATCTTGTGTAAATTTGGACACATGTATTTCTCAAAATTTCCAGAAATGAAAGTCTTGAGCGTGGCCATCAATCCTTCCCTGCCTGCAGTCAGAGAAGTCACATACCTTTTATGTGTAACAGTTTCCAATTCAAAGATGTTGAAGTCCCAGCTTTCCTCATTATCAAGTAATTGAGCAATACAAGGGGGAACATCATTGATGGTTATTGGCATCGCAAGGTGATTGTGACTCTGGTGCATGTCTGAGCAAACAGATGGGGCAGGGGAGGCTGGTTAATTATGGAACCTTGAGCACCCCTGAGTATTTATCATCATCTTCATGGCTTCTACTAGAAAGTCTTGAGCTTCCAAGGCTAGGAATATTTTTACTTCAAGAACCTTCTCTTACATTATTAAACTTCAAGACCCCCAAATCGAAAAATAATTCATTTTAACTGTTTAAATATAGAGAGATTTGAGATTCTTATTCTCACAGTGCTCAGAGAGGTAATTTTAATATGGAGAGCTAGTTTTGATGTGGACCAAAGATATGCTTAAACTCAAAACCAACTGGAAGAAATACCAAGGCCCTTCTCAAACAATAATCACAACACTAGGGCTAGCATAGGTTATAAGTAACAAGTGGATAGATAAAAACTTACTCTTTGTAAACACATACTCATTTCCTGACAACCTTCTTAAGCCATCCTGGAATAAAGAAAGATGATGTTAGAAGCAGAAGTATACCATGTTTTACATCTCTTCATCATTATTCTCTTACTTTCTCCATTATCCAAAGGGATTTAAGTTCTGAAAAACCCAATCAATTTGAAACTCCAACTTGAAGCATAACTCAAAATCAAATCAGAAAAATACTTACAAGGCAGATAGAGGATACTCACCCTTCTATGGATATCTCCACAGGAAGTGGAGAATTGAGAAATAAGTGGATATGTTTGCCTTCAGGTCTCACACCTAAGCCATTAGTTAAGTGTGTTCTCATGCCATCCTTCTGGCAATTTGAAGCTACATAAGTGAAATTCCAGAGTGATCTTGCTTTGGATACAGGTTATTTTGGAGGGACCCCACTGTTTTAGTTTTTTTCTAAAGATGCTTTCTTCCTGTAGACCAGCTTCTAGTGATCCTTGGCTTCTCTGCTACATGGCAAGGCACATGGCGGCATCTGCTGGTCTCTCCCTTCTCTTCCAGGTTTTGTTGATTTCAGCTCCTTGTTTCTGTCTCTCTCTCTCTCTTCATCCCATTTATAAAAGGACTCCAGTAAGACCTATCCTGAATGAGGTGGGTCACACCCTAACTGAAGTAATCTCATCAAAAGGCCCTACTTACAATGGGTCCACACCCATAGGAATGGATTAGATTTAAGGAAAACATTTTTCTGGGGTACATACAGTTTTAAACCACCACACTCATACTGGGACTGCGTTGTTCCTATATTCTTGGATTTATATTTTGAGGACCCAAAGCCATGGGTCACATTTTGGAGATAATCTTCTAAGGTAAAAACAGGCCTGCCCAGCCCATAAGGAGCTCTCCCAGGTAGGCAGGTGGGCATGGGGCAGATGGGGCTGGCAGGAGCAAAAGTCACCCTGCTGGCTCTTGTGGCCCCCTCAGCAACTTTGCTTTCAGCAGGAACCAGCCTATCTGGAGAATGGACTTTGAATTTCATAGCAGGCTTGTCTGGGGCCTAACAGCTGGGGCCAGTGGATAGAGGGGACCAGAGCATGAGAGGAGGGAAAGGCATTTCCAGCAGCACTCTCATTTAAGAAAAGAGGGTGGGGGCTAATTCTTGACTGATATTTAAATTAACCTTTTTCCAACTGTATTTTCTGCTTTGCAACATGAGCATTGCTACTAGCCTTTAAAACTTTCTGGTCTTGAGGTCTTTGGTGAAGCAACATAAGGGAGCAGACAGAATTCTTTGGTGCTAGTTCTGCCACTTACTAGGCTTTTGAACCTGAACTAGTCCCAAATGTTCTTGAATCTCAGTTAACTTCCCTCCATCTTCTATTCCTGAGTATCTATTTAGATCTCTGCTTAAAAGTAATTTCATTCGTTCATTTGTCTATCATCCCCAAAAAGTGTGGGCTAAGTTTTAAAGTAGTATTAATGAAGTTACATCTTGGATCTTAGATCCTGAAATCATATCTTGGATCTTTAGGCTAAAAGCTTAATTTTAAAAATTTAATATATAAGTAACAATGGCTAAAACTGTCTTGCTTCTCAGGCAGATATCGCAAGGGACTCCTCTGACTTTTCTTTGCCTTCCTCTCACTCCACTATTCCAAAGCCACATGAAAATGAGGTGGAATCCTGCACTCGTTCCCTACAGCATTATCTATAGATAAAACCAAAGATGGAATCATGGGGGTTGGATTTTTCCCCTACAGAATCCTGCTGCAGCGCTGCTGTGGCTGCACTCCTGATAGATCCTTGCCAGTGTTCTCTAGAAGCTGGAGTCTACACTTTACTGGGATTGGGTGACCAAGGTCAGCCCAGGGGCAGGAAAGAAACAGGAGGCCATTCAAATTACAGGGTCATCAGAGCCTTTTAGACTTTGAGAACGATCTAGAAATCCAGTTAACACTAAGCCTTTAGTGGCAGGGCTAGACAGAAACCTTCAGAGTAAAACTCATGGCTGACTCTAGGACATTGTTTTTCATCCAACAAATTCTTCCATCTTCAGCTTCTGATGAGCAGCATAAAGGAGTAATTTGAACTTTCTTCTTTTTCTTCACATGCTGGTGGATAATGATTGCAGCCAAATAAGTTAGTTAGAGCAAAACTGTAGATCAGGATGAGTCCTACTCTAGTGGTTACAAATGGTGCTTTTTGGATGGCTAGAAGGGGAAAAGTATCTCCTCCACCTCCAGTTAGAACAGCTCTATTCTGTTTTTTATCTGATTATAAATGGAACTTTTACATAAGTTTTTATTTAAAGAAAGGATTTTACAGCTAAGATTTTGAAAACTAATGCTATAGTCTAAAGTAAGAGCCCTTTGATTATATAAATTAAAAGCCTGAGTCCAAGGAGACCTAGTCCTGATCCTTAATCCAATACTGTACCAGATCAGTGGGAAGAAATAAGGGCCTGCATAATCCCCCAACTTGCATATTTAGCCCTCAATCATCTGCCTATTTACTCCTTACTGTGGTAAGAATTCTGAAGGACCGTCTCCCATTGCTATGATCAGTCAGCTTTGTGAAAAGCTAAATGTAAGAATTGCTTGAATAATAGCACCCATACAATACATAATTTTCAAAGTTAGCCCATACAACAGGAATTTCCCAAGCTGGCTTCTAAAGGTAGCAGTTTATATTGAAACCTCTAAAGGGCATTTAATCTCTCTCTCTGCTTCTTGGTTTGTCCTCGTCACTCACAGTCATCAGGCCTCCGACAAGATCACTGGTATGAGGATCTTCATCTTTGGTACCCAGCTGAGGGGAATACAGTTCTGTGGTCCGTAAAATTTCTAAAACTCTGTCCAAGGCTTCTGCTACTGTGACTGGACTATTTTCTTGGGCTGCATTGATTATATTTATGACCTGAGGAAGTAAAGAAAGAGAAGAATAAATTTGAGAGCATTATGATTCTTCTTCCCAAAAGTCATGCATATGCTCAGTATCAAAAGAAATTAGATGTTAGCACATCTCGTTGTTTAAAATGATCAGAGCTTTCACAGAACCACTCCCTTCTGACTGAAGCATGCTTTTTTCTTGGCTACTACCACCCCACCCTCTCCTGGCATTTCTCTTACCTTGAGGAGTATGTTTCTCCTCTGCTGACTCTTCTCTATCTCTCTTGTAAAGGTTAGAAGTCCTCAGGAATCAGTTTTGGCCCTTCTTTTCCACTCTACAGTCCTTCCATAGATGATCCCTTCCATTTCCATGACTTAGACGTAATCCATATGCCTCAGATTTATATTCCCAGCCCTGAACTCTCTTTTGTCCTCTAGACATGTATATTCGATTGCTTGCAGACATATCTACTTGAATATCTTACTATCAAGTCCAAAACTAAACGCATGATCTTATTCCCCCCTTCCTAAAGCAAGTAAGTAAACTTAGTTCCCTAAGGCTGCAGTAACAAAGTGCCCCAAACTAGCTGGCTAAAAACAGAAATTTATTGCCTCACAGTTCTGGAGGCCAGAAGCCTGAAATCTGTAGGGGAGAAACTTTCCTTGCCTGTTGTTTCCTTCAAGGCTTGGGCTTCAGTCTCTGCTTCAGTGATCACATTGCATTCTCCCCTGTGTCTCTCTATGTCTCTTCTCCCCTTCTTAAAAGGACAATAGTCATATTGGGTTAAGGACCCACCCTACTCAGTATGACCTCATTTTAACTTAATTCCATTTGAACTGACCCTATTTCCAAATAATGTCATATTCACAAGTACTGGGGGTTAGGACTTCAACGTATCTTTTGGAGGGGACACAATTCAACCCATAACAGAAACAAAAAAATGAAAGACAAAAGCTGTGCTCCTCTGGTTTCCACACTGCAGTAAAAAACACTTTATGCACCTATTATTGCTCAAATAAAAATCTTGGGGGGATCTTGTTGACATAACACTTTCCCTCATCTTTCTATCCCATCTCCATGTCCTATTGACTCTACCCATAAATATTTTGTGATCTATTAATTTTTCTTCACTTCCACTGCTATAATTCAAGTCTAGCTACCACAATTTCTTGCCTAGACTTCTGGAAAAGCCTCCTAACTGGCCTCTTCCCTTTCAGTAGCCTCTCACCTTTGTGATGGGAGCCTCGATGGTCATGGAGTGGATTCTTGCCATGGATGGATAACGACGGTTCTGAAGGCTTGGTGCTGGAGAGAAGGCAAGAAAGTTTTATCTGGTTCTGGTGGCTCAGCTTGGCCAAGTGCAGCAAAGGAGTCCCTTCACGGGAGGGGGGCCTGATTCTCACACGAATACCCCCTACACCCTGAAAAGCAATGAATTAATCCTAAAAGGCAGACAGCTCAGCCATGACTTACCTGAGCCCAGAGAGATGGTCTGGCCTGAAACCTTGGTGGCAGGAGGGATTTATGAGTCCCAGGTCCACAAGGGGAAGTTCAGAAAATGTTGATGGGATCCTAAGGCCACAACCCAACAGCCTAATGATCCCAGGATTCATTGTCCATAAGTCACAACAGTCCAACTTGGACAGTTCTCATCACTTTCAGTGGTAAGCTATCGGCCATGTAACTGAACAACTTGTAATGTGGGAGGGAAGTCATGGTTAATGGTTAGGGAGGGGGGCAGAAGACAACCTACTTTCAGCATGAATCAGGGCCAGTTACTCCCCTTTCCTGAGCCTCTGGGTTCTTAACTCCTAGGGCACTTGGTAGTTCTAGTTCTTATCTTTAGAAACTTTCATTTAAAAAATAACTAATTTTATATTTTTGAATCCTCAATGCTAACATGTGATTCAAATTTAAAAAGTAAAAGCTTTACTTTAAAAGACTGTTCTCATCAGATCTTCCTGCTACTCCCTATAAGTCAGGTGGGAGAGAAACCCCCATTTTATAGAAGGGATAACTTAATCTAGCTGGTATCAACAAAGCCTGCCTGTTGCTTGGTCATCTATGTGGTCATCTCTTGCTGCCAGGACAGCAGTAATTGTGACCTCTTTCATACTCTTCAACCTCCACTTCTCCCATGTTCTGGACAGATGATGATCCCACCTCAAACTTTACTCCAAAACTGAGCTAATCCAGTTCAAATTCCTCATTCGTTGTACTATTTATCCAAAATGTTCTGTCCTTCAATCCATCTCAAAATATTTTAATCCATATTCTCTTATTTTTATTGTGGTGATATATATATCACATACATATATCATAAAATTTACCATTTTAACCATTTTTAAGTGTACAATTCAAGGGTATTAATTACTTTTACACTGTTGTGCTACCATCAACACCTCTTCACCCATTAAGCAATAATTCCCCATTTCCCTTCCCCCCAGCCTCTGGTAACCTGTAATCTACTTCCTGTCTCTATGAATTCACTTACTCCATATAAGTGATATTTCATATAAGTGGAATCACGCATTATCTGTCCTTTTGTGTCTGGCTTATTTCATTTAGCATAATGTTTTCAGAGCTCATCCATGTTGTAGGATGTATCAGAAATTAATTTATTTTTATGGATAAATAGTATCCCATTCTATGTATATAATACCTTTTGTTTATCCATTCATGTGTCAGGACACTTAGGTTGATTCTACCTTTTGACTATTGTGAATAATGCTATGAACACTAGTGTACAAGTATCAGTTTGGGTCCCTGCTTTCAACTCAGGGACTATATCCTTAAGAGTGGTATTTCTGGGTTATATGGTAAGTTTATGTTTCACTTATTGAGGAACTGCCAAACTCTTTTCCCATATTTCTTTTTTTTTTTTTTTTTTTCCTTCCACATTCTTGGTATCAACCTCTCCTATGCCCTGTGGAACCCTCTTCTATGAATTATCCATCTTTTCTCCAGTGTCTTTTCCAGCCACTTCCTTCATATTCAGGTTTCTTATTTTGACCTCCTTCCCCAGACTTTCTTGTTTATTCCCTTAATGTATTAACCATCCCCTCCTAATGTCCTTAGAATCTGTCCTCCCATTTGCTAAAGACTAGATGAATAAGCAAAACCCATAAATCCATAAGGCAGTCCATTCTCAGTTCTTAATCTCTCTTATCTCTGTAGCATTCAACACTGCTGGCTGTCCCCTTTCTCTTGATACCATCTTGATCTTGGTTCCTGTGACACAGCACTCACAGGCTTATTCCCCAGCTCTTCTGTTCTCTTACTGGCCCTATTTCCACCACCTCCGTTCTTGCTGAGGATGTGCCTTCAAGGCTTGGACTTAGACCCTTCATCCTTTTATTCTCTCTCTCTCTCTCTCTCTCTCTCTCTCTCTCTGCCTCTCTCTCACACAGACACATACACACACCCATTAGAGATATTCCTTTGCTTTCATGACATCTTCTGTCACGTTTAGGACTCCCAAATCTACATCTCTAGCCCTAAGTATCAGATTTGGATTTTAGCTTCCTAGGCCTACATCTCCATTAAAAATAAAACTCATCTCTTCAACCTCCAACCGAGCCATACTTTGATACTTGCCTATTTCTGTAAATAATATTTATAATTTCCCAAGTACCTAGGAATGCAATTTTAGAGTCATCCTTGATATGTCTATCTCCCCACAAATGCAATTAGTTACTTAGACCTAACTGAACTAAAAAAATATTTGCTAAATTCTGCCTTGCAGGGCAGAAATGTTTTGCTAAACTTTGCCTAACATAGATTATCTGTGATGTTTTATTAAGGAAAAGTAAGGGCAGATACAATGAAAACTGAGTTTGTATTGAGCATTGGGAAGCAAGGACTTTAGTCCCCTCTCTGTTCTTAACACCCAGGGGTGATTTTGGGCTAGCTACTTTAATTCTGCTCTGCTTGGGTCATTAATGGTCCAAAAATACTTTAGGCCATAAAGGAACAGCAGGAAGTTATTTCAGAGAGAAAACAAAGATTGTAAAAGTATAAAAGAATTTTAAAACAAACAAAAATTTTCAGCATACTTAAAAATAAGTTGGTTTAGTTGAAATCCTACTCCTTGGGGTTTATATGCTGATGAATTATTGAACATATTCCTTTCATTTTCTATACTTTATAAAGGTCAAAGGAATCTGGAAAATTTCTTACCATCACTGCCTCGAGATGATATTGACTTCACATCAATGGACTCTTTCCTCCTGTTCTTGTATCTGAATGAATGAGACTCTAAAGAATTTCAGATAGAAAGGGAGGGTGATTAGTTTTCAGCCCATTCACAGGTGAAATTCAGACATGTTTTTTCTCATTCTCCAAAGAAAAGCTTACTTTTTAAGCACTGTAAAATAATTTTAAGTAGTAGTAAACCACTTTCTCTTCAAAGCATCAAGGCACACAGAAATATCTGTTGCATTGGTTGTAAAATGATGCCTATATTTTTGTGGCCTCACATTGCATCATATCAATGGAACTTACTATCAAGTGTTATTTACTTCTATGAATAAAATATTATTTTAAAAGTAAATATTAAAATTGGGGGGAAGTTTTAGCACTACTGTCAACATGCCGTTATGTAACAAATCAATAAATTTTATTGGTTTTTGAAGTGATTAGAAATTTGAAAAACTTTTCTAACCAGAGTTGTTTTTGTTTTGTTTTGTTTTTCATTTTGAACTGAAAGACAAACATTTGGTTAGGTGGGAGAAGCTCTTTTGGGAATATGTGAGGAGATAAAATACTAGCGAAATTTACAGAGATTTTGAATTTAATTTAAGAAACTAATTGGGACTGATTTTGGGCACCTCTGAAAAATCAGAGCTCAAGGTGGTTTCTAGGTTCTCTCAAAGATGTGATTTCATCAAATGATGTCTTTTGCCAATCACAAGAAGGGAAGGGAAGAAAAGGCAGTTTATATGCCAAATATTTTTTAACAAGTACACTCACTCTTGTCCCCACGTTCTGAGGGGGTAGGGGAGCACTTAAAATTCTGCATAATTCTTTGTAGACATTAAATTTGACACTTAAAGCAGGCTGTCACATTAATGCAAGATCTAGGCAAAAACACATCATCAGAGAGGACCAACGGATAAAAAATATCAAGGCAGAAATATTTTCAGGGCATTTTAGGGCATTTGCTTCTTGTAGGAGTAACCCATGAGCAAGGATAGAAATCTTAATTCTAACACTGTGCACTAAGCTAGGAGGCAGATAAGCAGTTTCTAGCAGGAAGATGTATTTCTCAGACACCAATAAATGATTATATTCCAAGAAAGAAAAAAAATCAATAAATACTTCTTTAGGAATTGTCTAGCAACATCAAAAATGGTATAGAATCCCTTTTGTTTGAATCTATAGTTGGTGCTGGAGTTGGTAGGTATATGCCCAGGAGACTTGAATCTCTGGGCTGTCCATGTGCCAGCTGGACCCTGAGCCTCAGCAGAGTTGCAGCACCTTCTCTCCAGTTCATTGGGCTCATCCAGGACAGCTGATGGGGAGGTGAGGGTGGACAACCAACACACCAAGGAACCGAGAGAGTCTACAACTGCAAGCAAGAGAGTCCCATCCATCAGCCATATGGGATCAAAGTCCCCTCTCAAAGAGGTGGAGTGGGTATCACCATCCCAAAATCCTCAGGACTGGTGAATAAAACATGGACTAAAGTAGACTTACTGGTGTTCTACTATAGACTTACTGTGATTCTAGCAATGGAAGAAATTAAATCATTGATGTGGAGACAGTGGTCACTGGAGGTGCTGAAGTCAGGGAGAGGGAAAAAGGTAATATGGGGGCATTTTCGGGACTTGGAATTGACCTGGATGACATTGTGGTGACAGATACAGGCCAGTATATATCCTGCAGAATTGAGTGGGAGAGAGTGTAAACTACAATGTAAACTATAGTCCATGCTTAGTGGCAATGCTCCAAAATGTGTTCATCAATTGTAATGAATGTACCACACTAATGAAAGAGTTGTTAATGTGGGGAAGAGTGGGAGGTCTGGGGAGTGGGGCATCTGGGAATCCCTTATATTTTTTTTATGTAACAATTTATGTAATCTATCTTTTAAAAATAAATAAAAATATATATATATTTTAAAAGTATAGAAAGCATAGTAGTTAAGACAATAAGTTCTGGAGCCAAATTGTCTAAGTTTAGATCTCTACTGTGCCACCTAGGACCTGTCTAACCTTGGGAATATTATTTAACTTCTCTGTGTCTCAGTATCCACATCCCTAAAATGGGGATAATTTTAGTATCTATCATAGGCTGTTGTGAAAAGTAAATGAGTTAATCCATATATATATATATATATATATATATATATATATATATATATTATAAATAGCATTTAGAACAGTTTCTACACATCATAAGCATTTAGTACATGCTATTATAATAAATTGTATCTGTTTATTTGCATACATATCCTCTTTTTAGAGATGTATTTTTAGAGATATGTTGTTATAATATTCTACTGCTTGCAGTTTTCACTTCAAGTGTCTTAGACACTTTTCTGTACCACCATTCTCACCATTTATTTTAGTTTCCTGTCTGATAGTTGAACAGTAAAAAAAAAACTTGATTCAATAAAAAAGAGGTTAAATCAATGACTAACTGAACTGTATTTATACAGCATGAAATGAAAGGGAGAACTATTATAAAATTAATCTGAAAACCACAACCAAAGAGCCTTGTCTTAAACAATCTAATTTAACAAAACATTTACTACCCCTTTGCCTAATTTAAATTTTCCAGATTCTGCCTTCATGATTTTCTTGGCCTTGAATATGAGTTTCAATATTTCCTCTAGAGACATTTGTAGACAGCAGTACTTTAAACAACATTGTTAGGATCATATGCATATTTGAAATCCCAAGAAACTAATAGTGGTCACTCAGAAAACACTTGTTTTTAGCCTATTCAGGGACTTAAGAATCTATAAATTCTTAACATTTGTTTATCAAATAAATTAATTGTTACTGGTTAAAGATTTAATATTAAATTCAATAGTAGAGAACACAATTTCTCAAAATGTAGTTTCTAAAAACTAAAGTAGGAAGGTGAGCTTTACGGCTGTAGCCCAGGCTGGCTGGTTGAATTCTAATCAAGTATTAGAGATTATTCAAAGATGGATGATGTTTATTCTTCCTAATTTCATGCCAGCTAAAATGAAGAGGATTCTTTAACAACAGAAATGAGTAAAAGTTTGAAGAAATTATTTTTCAGTAAAGGCTAAAGTAAAGCCATTTCAACAGATGTTTGTGGAATGAATTTAAAACTTAACAGAGAAAGGAAGGCTAAAGGAGATTTAATAGCTGCCCTCAATGGCAAGAAATATAGTGACTAATAAAAATTTAGCTACCATTTACTGAGTACCCACTGTGCAGCAGGCATTGTGCTATGAACTTTAAAATACAGTAATTGTTTCATTTAATCCTTACAATTCTGAAAGCTACATAATGTGATCCCCATTTTACTGGTGAGGAAATTTAAGCTTGTAGAGAGTAGTCCAACGTCAAAGGGCTTAGAGGTGGTGGAATCTATACTTTCCAAGATGAAATGGTTTCAATTTATCAATAATCTGTGGTTATTTATTAAGTATCTATTATTTCTTGGTACTGTAAAGAATATGAAAATGCTTATAAAGTTTTTGGTACAGCTCATAAGTTAGACAGTTAAAATAACACTCTCACTGTAAAAGCTACAAGAAATTAAACCACTGGGGCAGGGGTGTGTGTGTGGGGGGAGAGTGTGTGTGTGAAGTGTCATGGTATCACCCCAGGCTGTTACCTAGAAAGTTTTAAGAAAAGGGGAAGGAAGATAACTAACAGTTAAATGCCAGCTACTATGAGATATTTTATATATATATTCTCCTTTAATTCTCATAATAACTATAAGATGGGCATTGTTAATTCATTTTACAAGAGAAAATTTGGGGGCAAAAAGAGGGACTAAACAAGTAGCCCAGGGTCTAACTTTATGCTGTAGGAGCTGAAAAAGCCACCAATAGGGGAGAGAATGTGTTGGCTAGAATTTTTACAGAAACAAGAATTTAAAATCTTTAATAATAGACTGAAATTTCCCTCTGATGATCAGAGAATTTCAGACCTTCTACATGCCACTGGTTTTCAGATGAGGAAACCAAGGGTCAGACATTGAGTCTTGCCCAGGGTGAGTGGTGTAGGAGTGGAAGTTGGAGTGGGAACTCCCAGTCCAGGGACTATCCACATTTTCTAACTGTATAGTTATTGATTACTGTAAAAAGAAAAAAAGAAGACTGAATATTGTTGAGTGTGTCTCCCATGACTTATGGACCACTGTCTATTTTAGGTTTATCTGCTACAAATGGTCTCTAGTCAGGGAATGAAAACCAAGATATAGAAGGCATTCAACAGAGAAGTTTGCCATGAATGATGACTCAAGGAATTTGTAAGGAATTCTGCGATTCTTCTGGCTCTCCAACCTTCTTAGATAAGCACTCAGATTTCTGTAATCCAAGTTCTGGGGTGGTGAATGTCAATCTAGACTTCAAAGCAATTTTTAGGCTTGAACCCACAAATGCCTAAGTATATAAGAGTTAAATTGAAGAACTGAAGAATTCTCACCTGTCTGAGAACTGTCTCCTGAATCACGATGAATCTTGTGAATCTAAAGTTGTTCAAAAGTTTTGTAAAACAAGAGAAAGAGATTTTAATTATGGTGTTAGCTATATTTCTAACCAAATAATCTAGTTAAAAAGCTCTGAAGACTTCAAGAAGGCAAGAAGTTGCACAGATAATATGAAGAGATGAAAGATGTACACCAAGTGATAATACTACAAATGCTCTATTACTTCAGACACTTACAGAAAGGCTGAGCCCTAGAGCAGGAGGGTACCCAAGGGATGAGCTTTCTAAGCAGGACATCTAAAGCTCCAGTCAGCTATTCTCATTTTGACAGTCTGCAGAAATGCAGAAAGACAAAAGCTATAACCAAATTTAAATTTTAAAAAGGGAAATATATAACCTGTATGTTTCAGACATGTGATAAAATTTTTCTGTAATATAAAAATAATATGAATTTAAGCTAGGATTTTTAAAAAAACCTTTCTAAAGAGTTCTAAAAACATTCAATTATAGACAGAGGATATTTACAAAGTTTCTTCACAATGAGATCTTAATGTCATGTGCAGTTTAACACTTAGTTCTTTACCATTATCAATTTTTTGTGCTAAGGATTTTGTGCTAATGTTCAATAAATATCTGTTAAATGACAAATTCATTAACACTAAAATAGTACACTTTCTTTGGGGTTCTGCATTTTTTGTGCTTATAACTTATCAAGACACTGTTATAGAGTACATTTAGTTCTATCACATTTATAATCATGATGCTTCAGTGCTTAATCCACCCATTTCCAGTTGCTTAGATCACTAAGCATTTGTAGCCACTCAATGGATGGGATAAGTTAACTTTAAAACAAGACGGTTGAGTATGGAGGATTCTCTATGAAGGAAGATTAGGATGGATTAGCAATAACAACTTTAATAGAAATTCCCCATATATCAGATCCAGGCAAAATATTTCAACTTGATCTAACCATTGAAAAATAATTATGTAAAACTGGAGTGTTAAAATAGGGGATTTCTATGAATTATTCTGCTCAGTCCATTCCATGTAATTACAGAAACAATTTTATGACCAACCTGTGTTATATCTTGGTCATAATGTGACTAAGGGCTGTGACTAATTTATCCCATAATTTTGAGGTCTTTTTATTTCTTCTGTGAACAATTGTTTTATGTTTTTTCCTTTAAGGATAAAGACCATTTGCTACAAAGCTACTGAGCATAGTATGAGTTTTTGATACTCTATCAAGTGAATAAAACTTATGCCTTGAAATTTTTTCAATCAGCTTTAGCAGAGAAGCAAGTCATCTTTAAATACTTAGCTTTTCTCTCTAAATCACAATATAGCTCTCCTTTAGACTCCCCACATTACACACACACACAAAACCCTTCTCTCATCTTTTGTCTGTTCCCTTGGGCCAGCTAATTGAACTGTGGAGTCCTTGCAACTTCTGCAAGGGCTTTGTGTTCAGTTTGGAGTGGAGCCAGATGAAATACAAAGTCCAGCAGATACACAACCCACCCCTGTATTTGAGATGGAAATGTGCCCCAGCACATTGAGGGGGGCAGAGAGGAGGAAGCAAGAAGGAGAAGAGGAGATGGACAGGTACCATTTCCATCTGCTGGGGTGGCTCTGGCCCATCTTTCTCCACATATAAATGTTGCACTTGGTACAGCTGAACATGCCACCTCCCACCTCCTTACAGCCCTCCAGTTGGTTCATCTGTCCCTGAGGGATTCACTCTTACTGAAAGCAATAGTGCCTGGAGATAACCCCTCGATCATCTTGTTTACCAAGGACTTATTTCATGGGTCACTTCTTGATGGTCTTCACCAAGAAGTGTGCCTAAGGACCTTTTGCCAGTCACACCCGAGCATTACTAGGAGTTATTGAAGTTTCCTGAATCAGATTATCTAAGTGCCTCTTCCAAAGACCCCAATTTACAACTAAAGATTCACTTGGATGCAATTATTTTCGAATTAGAAGTTTCTTCTCTGGAAGTCTAAACCCATCAGCCATTTCTAATTCAGTATGAGTTATTCCATTAAAGTTATTTTTGTTGTAATACTCAGTTGATCTGAGAAAATATATAGAGAATGAGTAGTTTTGTAGTTTGTATTCTTTGGGGTGGGAAGCCAGAGGAGGCTTGTGACCTTGAGGAATATTGGGCAGTGAGAGAGAGGGTCTCCTGAGGGTGAAAGTTATTAAGGATAAGCTTTGCTCAGTGATAACAGTCTTCTCTTACACGTTTCCTATGTGCTAACAGCTTTACAATTGTAATCTCTCAATTACAATAATGTCTCATTATAACACCCTTGCAATACCCTTGCAAGAGAGGAAATATCATCATTCCTTTTGACAGACAAAGAAGCTGAGATTTAAAGAAGTTAAATGACTTGCTTAAGCCACTCAGCTAGTACTTGGCAGAGCCCAGTTTCAAACTGGGCTCCCTCTAACTCTAAAACCATTTCCTCTTAACACCTACTGCTCTCTACAATGTGGCCTCCAGAAGAAAGCCCCAGTCCCAGCCTTGTTAAGAAGACGATATCCCCTGGCTTAACACAGAACATTGAGAAATAAGATTTTCATACAAATTTCGGGGAAGGTTTGATCATGGAAAGGTTGTGTCACATGCATACTAAAGCAAAGCAAAGAGGTCAGTATTCAATGTTCCATTGCCTATTAACCTTTCCAGTGTGAGGGTTTTTTTTTTTCCTTTTGTGAAAGCTTAAAGTGTAGAAGATTTTTATTATAGTAATGACTGGGAACTTTGATATTGTGTGTTCCTGGGCAACCTGGAGGCTTTTGCACTACAGTTTCTGCAATATAAAACCATTGTCCTTGGCCCAGGAAGCTCTTGCCAGAGCTCAAAGCTGGGATTTCTCAGAAAGTCCTTGAAGACTGACAGCCTGTTTGGAAAAAAGTTCATAATTTCAAACCCTTAATTAATGCTTTAAAGGTTCCCACAAATCTTGCTGTCCTTGTATTAAAATGCTTTGTTTATAAACACCTGATTATCCTTGACTCTAAAAATCACTAAAAATTCTGGATTGTGTATAAGATTTCACGGTCATTTATTTGTTTATCTCTTAAAGAATAATCACTTAAAAATTATGTCTTCTTTGCAATGACAGATACAAACCATTATATATCTGGTCATAACTTACAAAAATGTGTGGGAGAGAGTGTAAACTACAATGTAAACTATAATCATCACTTAGTGGCAATGCTCCAAGATGTGTTCATCAATTGTGGCAAATGTACCACATTAATGAAGGATGTTGTTGATGTGGGAAAATGTGGGAGGGCTAGGGAGCGGGGCATATGGGGATCTGCTATGTTTTTTGTGTAACATTTATGTAATCTAAGTTTCTTTAAAAAATAAAAAAGAATTATATTTTAAAAACTTTTTTTAAATGTTGGGGAAATTTTATTTTCAACTGAGGATATGGATTGATGGCTAAAAAACAAAAATATGAAGTATAATTCAAAATCTGTGAAAATAAAGATGAAGGATATTGAGGACAGTCTGAAACTGAACATGCTGAATGACATGTGATGGTCCCTGGGACTTCTCACCATAAGCCCGGGTATGAAGATGTTACATTACTTTAAACCATAACGAGGTAATTGCTGTGGGTAGCACTGCCAATCTAAGAAGTGTAAGATTTACTTAGGTAACTATTTAAAACATCAATATTATTAATTGTGGAGTTGCAAATAAGCCTAATTCTTGGTATCTCTTGTGAGAAAAAAAACCCTGAGGGAAGCCAATATGGCTCAAGTGATTGGGCTCCCATCTACCATATGGGAGGCCCCGGGTATGGTTCTGGGGGCCTCCTGGTGAAGGCAAGCTGGCCCACGCCGCGGAATGCAGAGCTGGCGCAGCAAGATGACGTAACAAAGGGAGATTCAGAGGAGAGACAGTGAGAGACACAGCAGACCAGGGAGATGAGGTGGCTTAAGCAATTGAGTGCCTTTCTCCCACACCAGAGGTCCGGGATCGGTTCCTGGTATCCCATAAAGAGTAAGACGAGAAGAAAAGACAAACAGACATGGAAAGAACACATAGTGAGTGGACACAGAGAGCAGACAGCGAGTACAAACAACAAAGACGGGGCGGATAAAATTAAAAAATTAAAAAATAACTGAGAAATAACTACGTGGAAACTTGTTAAGGAAAAATCCTGAGAATGTTTTAGCAAGTAAGTCAAGGCCATGATCTCTACAATAACAAGCAAGCAAGCAAGCAAATAAATACTAGGTGCTTCCTTCAACATCTGTTTCAGGATCTCCTTGGAAAGGTAAAGTAATAGCATGTCTGAGTCTGTTTTTGTCATTACTGAATGATGAAGTCATATAAGGCACCAAAAGCTCACCAGATATACCAGTATGTGAGCTTGGCGTTTATCCTTGATATCTCCCTCTCTCTCATTCCCATGTCCAGGCAGTCACCAAATCCTGTCAAATTTATCTTCTAATACCTCTGGGATCACTCCATCGCCAGAGTGCAAGCTTCTGTCAGCTCTTATCTGAACTTGGCAATACCCTAGCTACCAGTCAACTCCCCCAATCCAATCCAATCTCAACTTTTCAACTAGTGCAAGGTTTCAAAACTATACATTTAATCCTGTCATTCTCCTGCTTAAAAACCCAGACTTCCTATTGCTCTTAGGGTCAACCTCATATGCTAACCTGGCTATGAGGCTCTGAAGCCTGGCCTGGCCTCTGCCAGCTCTCAGCTTTACTGCCAACCCTGCCACTCTACCTGGACTTTCAGCATGCAGCCCATACTGGCACCCTTTCCATCCCTCAAATGCTTCCATGCCCCTTAACACATTAGGATCTTTGTGTACACTGTTTCTCTGCCTAGGAGTCTTCTCCATCCACTCTCTTCCCTTTGCCTGTTCATACTCCAGATCTTAGCTCAAATGGAATTTCCACAGGGATACCTTTCGAGACATGTCCTGCCTATCTCAGTTCCTCTGTTACATGCTCTCAATGGACCTTTCCTTCATTGTATCTATCACACAGTTTACAATTTTGTATTTATTTGATTAGTGTCTGTAACATTTGGGCAGGGACTATTTCTCATTTGATTACCTTTGTATACTCAGTGCCAACACAATACTTGGCATATAGAAGAAGCTCAATAAATATAAAATGAGTCCATAAGAGACTGAGATTTACCATATTCTTTACCTAACAGCTTGAGGTGAAAGCACTGCTACTAATGAATTGATCATCATCTTGGTCTTTCTTGATTATACTCAATACTGATGTCTCTAAAGACATTAGTTTCAATGCCTTTCATTGTAAAATACTGATAAAGAAATTTTCTGTAAAATCTGAGTTTAAAAAAAAATGGATACAGTATTGACAAAAAATCAAGGACTTAATGCACTGTTGTCCCTGCCTATCTTCCCAGAATGCTGCCGAGTCTGAGAGATCCTTTGTTCAGTTTCCAGTGTGTGCAGTGGCACGGTAAAAAAGGGCATATTAAAAAATCAATAAGACTGTTCATACAAACACACTTGTAAGGAAAAGGGAAGTGACTTTGAAATATTTCTTAATAATATTAGAAGGCTGGCTTTGCTGGAGGAAGATTCTGAAACTCTGATCCAAGTTTTGACACTCAGCTTTATATTGTTTTGTTGTTTTTATGCCTCTTCGCCCCAAGTTGTTATAAAAAGAGGTAAAATTCTGGTTAAGATGAAAAATAATATTCACTTAAAAAGAAGTGTACAGAATCAACTAATAAAAGGACAAATCCCACTTGCTTGGAACTTTGGAAGACAATAGAGACTGGAGAAGGAGTCCACAAATGCGGAATCAGAGAAAAAGAGGAATAATCTCCAGGATAAGGTAGGAACGTTTTGTACATATGGAGATATGACATGTAAACACCAAAGGACAAAATGGTTTTAGTAAGTACTGCATTTACAGTAATAACACTGAATGTTAATGGATTAAACTTTCCAACCAAAAAACACATTGGCAGAATGGATAAAAAAGCATGATCCAACTATATGTTATTTACAAGAGACTCACCTTAGACCCAAAGACACAAATAGATTGAAAGGATTGAAAAAGATATTCCATGAAAACAGTAACCAAAAAAGAGCTGGGGTACCTATAGTCATACTGAACAAAATAGACTTTGAGTCTGTGTAACGAGAGACATAGAAGGACACTGTATATTAATAGAAGGGTCAAACCACCAAGAAGGAATAACAATCATAAATATTTATGTACCTAACAATGGTGCCAAAAATACATGAAGCAAACACTGGCAAAATTGTAGGGAGAAATAGACACCTCTACATTAATAGTTGGAAACTTCAATACACCAATCTCATCAATAGAACATCAAGACAGAAGATAAATAGGGAAACAGAGAACTTGAGTAATATAAATGAATTAGACCTCACAGACATATATAGAGCATTGCACTCCCAACCAGCAGGATATACATTCCTCTCAATTGCACATTGATCATTCTTCAGGATAAACTACATGCTGGTTCACAAAACAAGTCTTAATAAATTTAAAAAGATTGAAATCAAATGAAGAATCTTCTTTGACAATAATGGAATTAAGCTGGAAATCAGTAACAGGAAGAAAACCAGAAAATCCACAAATATATGGAAGTTAAACAACACATTATAAAATAATCTAGGTCAAAGAAGAAATTACAAGGGAAATCAGTAAATACCTTGAGATGAATGAGAACAAGAACACAACATATCAAGACCTAAAGGATGCAGTGAAGACAGTACTGAGAGGGAAATTTACAGCCTTAAATGAGTACATTAAAAAAAAAAAAAAAAGCTAAAACCAAAGACCTAAAGACACACCTGGAGGAACTAGTAAAAGAACAGCAAGCCAAACCCTAAGCAAGTAGAAGGAAATAAAGATTAGAGCAGAAATAAATGAAGTAGAGAATAAGAAAATAATAGCATTAACAAAATCAAAAGCTGGTTCTTTGAAAAGATCGATAAAACTGACAAAACCTTAGCTAGACTGACAAAAAGAACAGATGTAAATGAATAAAATCAGAAATGAGATGGGGGACATTACTACTGACCCCACAGAAATAAAAAGAATCATAAGAGGATGCTATGAACACCTGCATGCCAATAAAGTAGAGAGCCAAGATAAAATGGAAAAACTCCTAGAAATACACATACAACATACACTGCCTCTAGAGGAAGTAGAAGATCTCAACAGACCAATGGCAAGTCAAGAGATTGAATCAGTCATCAAAAACCTCCCAAGAAAGAAAAGCCCAGGACGATATGGCTTCACAGATGAATTCTACCAAACATTCCAAGAAAATTAATATCAATCCTGCTCAAACTCTTCCAAAAAATTGAACAGGAGGGAACACTACCTAACTCATTCTATGAGACCAACATCACACAAATACCAAAGACAGATAAAGATACTACAGGAAAAGAAAAAAAATTTTTTTTTAAAGATTTTATTTATTTATTCATTTATCTCCCCCCCTTGCTGCTTGTGCTCACTGGGTCAGCTAACCACGCCGTGCGGGCGGGCTTGCCCTCACCAGGAGGCCCCGGGAACCGAACCCGGGGCCTCCAATATGGTAAATGGGAGCCCTACTGATTGAGCCACAGCCGCTTCCCAGGAAAAGAAAATTTAAGACAAATTTCTTTTATGTATATAGATGCAAAAATCTTCAACAAAAATACTAGGAAATCAAATCTAATAGCACATTAAAAACATTAAACACCATGATCAAGTGGGTATTATCCTAGGTATGCAAGGGTGGTCCAAAATAAGAAAATCAATTAATGTAATACACCATATTAATAAAACAAAGGGGAAAAACATGTTCATCTCAATTGATGCAGAAAAGGCATATGGCAAGATCCAGCATCCTTTCCTTTCTTTCTTTTTTTTTTTTTTTTTTTTTGGTCTTTATAAAGGGTATTTATTTGGGGTAGAAGTCCACAGAGACCAGGCCATAAAGCATTAAGTTTCTTCTCTCACCACAGTCCATTGCCCTGTGTTAGAGCAAGACAGCTGCCTGCGTTTGCCACGGTTCAGGCTTCTGGGGTTCCTCTCTTCCCAGGGCTGCGTTTCTCTCCGGGCTTAGCTCCTGTTTCCTCCACAAGGTCAGCTGTAGACGATCAGGCAAACGGCTTGCTTCTCTTCTCCTGGGGCCTTCTTTCCAACATCAAAACTTCTTCTCAAAAGACTGCTTCAACTGTCCGTTGCCTTGCCTTTTATATTCGATTCCCCACCCACCAAGGGGTGGGGCTCAACACCCTAATCCTAACCTAATCATGTCCAGATTAACAGATCAGTTTACAAGCATGATTCAATTATATTTTTGGAATTCATAATTACATCAAACTGCCACATTCCACCCTCTGAATTCCAAAAATACAATATTTAAAAAAACTTAAATCAGTAACAATCCAAGTACAAAATCATATCATAATCAGTTTAAAGAAATACATTTCATCTCAGCATCCTTTCTTGATAAAAACACTTGGAAAACAGGACTAGCAGGAAATTTTCTCAACAGCATAAAAGGCATAAATTCAAACCCCACAGCTAACATCATACTCAATGGTGAAAGACTGAAAGCTTTCCTTCTAAGACCTGGAACAAGACAAGGTTGCCCACTGTCACCACTGTCATTTAGCATTATGCTAGAAGTTCTAAACAGAGCAGTTAGGCAAGAAAAATATAAGGCATCCATATTGGAAAGGAAGAAGTAAAACTTTCGCTATTTGCAGAGGAAACAATCCTATATATAAAAAATTCCAAAAAATTGACAACAACTAGAATAAATGGATTCAGCAAATTGGCAGGGTACACGATCAACACACAAAAATCAGTAATGTTTCTATACTCTAGTAATGAGCAATCTGAGGATGAAATTAAGAAAAAAATCCATTTACACTAGTAACTAAAAGAATAAAATATCTAGGAATAAATTTAACCAAGGATGTAAAGGACTTATATAGAGGAAATGACAAAACATTGCTAAAAGAAATCAAAGAAGATCTAAATAAATGGAAGGACATTCCATGCTCATGGTTTGGAAGACTAAATTTTGTTAAGATAACAATTATATCCAAAATTCATTCAATCCAATCCCAATCAAAATACTATCAGCCTCCTTCCAGAAATGGAAAAGCCAATTATCAAATAAATTTGGCAGGGTAAGGAGTCCCCAAAGAGCCAAATTTATCTTGGAAAAGAAGAAAGACAGAAGACCCCCATTTCCTGACTTTAAAGCTTATTAGAAAGCTACAGTGGTTAAAACAGCAAAGCACTGGCACAAAGGTAGACATATAGACCAATGGAATCAAATTGAGAGTTCAGAAATAAACCCTCACATCTATGGCCAATTGAATTTTTTCATTTGAGAAATTGTGGGTTTACCAAATAATCATGAACAAAGTACAGAATTCCCATATATACTATCCTAATAACACCAACACTTTACATTAGTATGGAACATTTGTTAGATATGGTGATGGCACATATTTATAATTGTACCATTTATTAAAGATCATGGCTTAATGTAGGGAATTTTTTTAAAAGTTCCACTGTCACCACTGTCAGGGAATTAAAAAAAATTTATTCTGTTACCATATATACAACCTAACATTTCCTTTTTAAATCATAATCATATATATATATTTCAGTGCTGTTAATTGCATTCGCAACTATGGAATGTAATTGGTACTACCGATACCACCATCCATTACCAAAACATTTCTATCATTTCAAATAGGAGCCCTGTATACTTTAAGCCTTAATTAACTTCCCATTCTCTATCCCCACCCTGTCCACTGGTAACCTACATTCTAGACCCTGACTCTATGAGTTTCTTTATTCTAATTGTTTCAAATCAATGAGACCATACCATATTTTTCCTTTTGCGTCTGGTTTCTTTCACTCAATATGATGTCTTCAAGGTTCATCCATGGTGCTGCATGTATTGTATGTATATACAACATTTTATTTATCCATTCATCATTTGATAGGCCCTTGGATTGCTTCCATCTTTTGTCAATTGTGAATAATGCTGCTATGACCATTATTGTACAATTATCTGTTTGAGACCCTGTTTTCAATTCTTTGGGGTATACCTTGTAGTGGGATTGCTGGGTTATCTGCTAGTTCTATACCTAGCTTTCTGAGGAGCTGCAAAACTATCTTACACATGCCTGCACCATTTTACATTGTCACGAGCAATGAATGAGTGTTTCTTTTTCTCCAACATTTGTTATTTTCCTTTTTTTTAATTTAATTTAATTTAATTTTTTAAGTAGCAGCCAATTCTAATGGGTGTGAAATGGTATCTCATTGTGGTTTTGATTTGCATTTTCCTGATGGGTAATGATGTTGAGCATCTTTTCATGTGCTTTGGCCATTTGTATATCTTCTTTGGAGAGATGTCTATTCAAGTCTTTGCCCATTTTAAATTGGGTTGTTCATCTTTTTGTTAAGTTGAAGGATTTCTTTACATCTACTGGATATTAATCCTTTATAGGATATGTGGTTTCCAAATATTTTCTCCCACTGAACAGGTTGTCTTTTCATCTTCATGATAAAGTCCTTTGATGATAAAAAGGTTTTAATTTTGATGATGTCCCATTTATCTCTTTTTTCTTTTATTGCTTGTGTTTTGGGTATAAAGTCTAAGAAACTATTGCCTAACACAAGATCCTGAATATGATTCCCTATGTTTTCTTCTAGGACTTTGAGAATTCTAGCGCTTATATTTAGGTCTTTGATCCATTGTGAGTTGATTGTTATATATGGTGTGAGGTAGGATTCTTCTTTCTTTTTTTGCAAATGGAGATCTGGTTTTCCCAGCACCATTTGTTAAAAAGACTATTCTATCCCAATGGAATAGTCTTTGCCATGTTGTAAAAAATCAATTGGCCATAAAGTTAAGGATTAATTTCTGAGCTTTTAGTTTGATCCACTGGTCTATATGTCTGTCCTTATGCCAGTACTATGGTATTTTTGATTACTGTGGCTTTGTAATAAGGCTTAAGATCTGGAAATGTGAGTCCTCCACCTTCATTCTTCTTTTTCAGTTGGTTTTTAACTATTTGTGGCCCCTTACCCTTCCATATAAATTTGATGACTAGCTTATCCATTTCTGCAAAGAAGGTTGTTGGAACATTGATTAGGATTGCACTGAATATACACATTACTTTGGGTAGTTGTGACATCTTAATCATATTTAGTCATCCAATCCATGAACATGGAATGTCCATTTATTTAGGTCTTCTTTAGTTTCTTTCAGCAATGTTTTGTGGTTTTCTGTGTATAAATCCTTTACATCCTTTGTTAGAGTTATTCCTAGATATCTGATTCTTTTAGTTGCTATAGTGAATGGAATTTATTTCTGTTCCCTATCACTCATTGCTTGTGGATAGAAACACTACTCACTTTTGGGTGTTGGTCTTGTACCCTGCCAATTTGCTGAATTCAATTATTGGTTCTAGGAGCTTTGTCGTAGATTTTTCAGGATTTTATGTATATAGGATCAAATCACCTGCAAGTAGGAAAAGTTTTACTGCTTTCTTTCTTATTTGGTTGTCTTTTTACCCCTTGCCTAACTGCTCTGGGAAGAACTTCTAGTATGAATAACAGTGGTGACAGTGGGCATCCTTGTCTTGTTCCTGATCTTAGAGGGAAAGTTTTCATTTCACCATTGTAGGATGTTAGCTGTAGGTTTTTTATATATACCCTTTATCATGTTGAGAACATTTCCTTTGATTCCCAGTGTTCTAAGTGCTTTTTATCAAGAGAGGGTGCTGTATTTTGTCAAATGCCTTCTCTGTGTTGATTGAGATCATCATGTTATTTTTTACTTCATTCTGTTGTGGTGGTGGATTACATTAAGTGATTTTCTTATGTTGAACCATCCTTTGATAGTGTAATCATTATATGATGGGGTGTATTTCTTCATGTTTATACTGTTCTGTGCTCTCTGAGTTTCTTGGATGTGCATATTCATGTCTTTTGCTAAGTTTGGGGAGTTCTCTGTTATTATTCATCCATTCTTTCTACCCCAATCTCTATTTCTTCTCCTCTGGGACTCCCATAATGCATATATTGGTGTGCTTGATGGTGTCCTATAGCTGTCTTAGGCTATTTTTTGCTTTTAATATTTCCTTTTTCATTTTATTCCTCAGTCTAACTCATTTCAAGTATCTTGTCTTTGAGTTCACTGATGATTTCTTCAGCTAGGTCCATTCTGCTCTTGAAGCCCTCCTGGTCATTTTTGATTTCAGTAATTGTGGTCTTCAACTCCAGTAGTTCTATCTGGTTCTTTTTAAATGTTCTATTTCTATTTCTTTACTTAGACTCTCATATTGTGCATTCATTGTTTTCCTGATATCCTGATATTCTTTTTCTGTACTTCCCTTCATCTCCTTAAGCATTTTCAAGGTCATTTTTAAAAGAATTTGGTATGTTCACATTCTCATCTTCTTTGTTGGTGTTTTCTCTATTTTTGTCCTCATCCTTTGGATGGGCCATGATTTCCTGTTTCTTAGTTTGTCTTGTTGCACACTGTACATTTTAATATTTTAAAATGTTAACTCTAGGATTTACTCCCTGGAATGTCTGTTTTCTGGTTTTATAAATAGCTGGTGATAAGACAGAAATATTCTTGAGCTTCAGCCTTCTTATTAAGAAGGTATGCCCAAGAGAATGCACTGTACAGGACTTTCCCTCTCTTATTGGGCCTCTGTCTTATCCTGGGCTTTTTCTTGTTTTGGAGTTCCACAGTTTACAGGAGTTTGGTTGCCCCTTGTTTCTCAGGGGACAAACCTCCCTCTCCTGGGTATCTGAAGCTGGCAGGTCTTTGTCCCAGACTGTTTGCCTCTTTAGTTTTTTACACTACTTTTGTTGTTTTATGCTGATTTTGCCTGGAAGGCAAGTTCTGGGAGTAGGGTCATCCCAGGGAAGACTTATCCGGTTCAGACTATCCCAGACAAAGCAAGGCCTGGGACCCTCAAATTGAGTGCAGACCAGCTCCAAAGTACCCTGTGGAGAGGGTCAGGAAGGGTGCCAAGAACTATCTGATGGTTCCCCAAACCTGGGCTTTCCTGGTGTCCCCAGCAAATGCAGCCCTTCACCTAACTTTCCCCCACAGACCTGAGGAAGTCCTGCATCTTTAAATCTCCACTGCCTCCACCCCTAAGGAGGGCTGAAACAATGGCTGCCTCCACCTTTGTCTGGGGCAGGGTTGAAACTGGCTGTTGCCACCTTTGAAGCAGGTTAAAACAATAGTTGCCCTCAGAGCTGGGACCTTGTGATCTGAATTCACTAATCAAAAGCTATGATTGGTCATTTGTACACTGATGTTCACAGCAGCATTATTCACAAAATCTAAAATATGGAACCAGCCCAAGTGTCTATCAACTGATGAATGGCCAAACAAAATGTGGTGTATACATAAAATGAATACTGTTCAGCTGCAAGAAGAAATGAAATAGGGATGCATATGATGACATGGATGAACCTTGAGGATATTATGTTGAATGAAATAAGTCAGACAGAAACGGACAATAACTGCATGGTCTTACTAATATGAATTAAATATAATGAGTAAACTCACAGACATAATCTCTAGAGTATAAATGACTAGGATTGAGAATGGGAGCTGATGCTCAATATATGTAGGATTTTTAATAAGATTTATTGTAAAAGTGTGGAAATGAATAGAGTTTATTGGAACACATTATAGTGTGTATAACTAACACTGTGGATTTATAAATGAGATTGTGGCTGAAAGGGGTAGTCTGTGGACATAAATGTCAATTGAAAGGAAATTGAGAATAATCTAGGGTATGTACAACATGGTGATTTCAGTGGGAAATGAAGATTGTGGTTAGTAGTATGAATTTAAGAATGTTCTTTTATAAAGCATTAAGATTTATAAAATCTTAACAGTTTGAGATTATTTTGAGATTATTTTGAGATTATTTTATGAATCCCCAAAAGAGAAAAGATTATGTATGTAAACTAATCTATTCTTCTGGGTGTGATACTTTTTAATTATATTGGATTCAGTTGAGGAGCCCTTAATTAAATTACCTATTAAGATTAGGGCTTTGGGAAGCGGCTGTGGCTCAATCAGTAGGGCTCCCGTTTACCATATGGGAGGCCCCGGGTTCGGTTCCCGGGGCCTCCTGGTGAAGGCAAGCCCGCCCGCACGGCGTGGTTGGCTGACCCAGCGAGCACAAGCAGCAAGGGGGGGATAAATGAATAAATAAATAAAATCTTAAAAAAGATTAGGGCTTTAATTCAACCATGTCAGTAAGGTATGACTAAGATTGAGTCCCCACCCCCTTGGTGGGCCTATATAAATGGACACTCACTCAAGAAGACATGCTGGACAAGAAAAATCTCTGTCATTTTTGATCCTGGGGCCCAAGGGAGAGATGAGCCATTAGCCTGATAGTTTGCATCTGACCTTGGGAAAGATATAGAAGACCTGGAAAGAAATGAGTTGCCTGATAGGTTGCAGCTGAAGAGAACAGAGCAGCTGAGCAGCTGAGAAGGCCCAAAAAGAAATGAGGGAAGAGAGACCAGGCAGAGATCAGTGACCATTCTTGCTTCAATGCGTGGCAAGAATGATGAGAAAGCAACCTTGAGTTAGACTCTTTATGGCCTTGTAACCATAAGCTTTTACCCCAAATACAAGCCAACAGATTTCTGGTACTTTGCATCAGTAACTCTTTGGCAGACTTTAACTATTTCAACCCACTCCCTCTTGCCTCCATGGTTCTGAATCATAATCTGTATTAGTCTGCCAAAGGGGTACTGATGCAAAGTACCAGAAATCTTTTCAGGTCTTCTCAGCTGCTCAGCTGAGCAAGGGGGTATGGAATTTTTCCTTTTGGAGTAATGAAAATATTCTAAAATTGACTGAGGTAATGACAACACAACTCTGATGAAAATGAGAACCACTGAGTGTACTCTTTGAATGGACTGTACAAAACATGGGGCTGTATAACACAGGAAATCCATTGGCAGAAGATGGATTGTGGTTAACAGGACAACTATGAGAACATTCTCTCAAGAACTATAAAAAAATGTATAATACTAATACAGGGTGTTAATAATTGGGGGGGGGGGTTGGGGGAAAATACACCAAATGTAAGATTTGGGCTATAGTTAGTAGTAATATTTTGACAACGTTATTTCATAATTTGTAACAAATGTTTCACAACAAAGCAAGGTGGTGGTGGTGGGGTGATGTATGAGAGCCCTGTGATATGCATGTTTGTTTTGTTAGTTCACAACGTTTACTATACACTTATTGTTTATATATATCCGTGTATGAACGATATACTTCAATAAAATTTTATTTAAAAAAAAGTCATGATCAGTGATCAGCCATGCCACCCCTGTTCTTGGGGAAGAGGATTTTTATGTCCCTTTCTGTCACCAGCCACTAGCCAGTAATTGGACCTTGTGGCAGCCTGCTGTGAGAGTGGGGGATGGTGCCAGTAACTACCATGAGAAGAGAGCAATTTATAGTTCTTAATGGTTATTTATCAGCTTCTCCCCCCACTTTTCACTAGGTGCTGTACAGTGTTTTTCTGGCCTCTGGCATTTCAAAATAGTTGTTTCAGACAGTTCCTGCCTGTTTACTAATTATTAATTGTTCTGGTGAAAGGAGCTCCCTACTCCACCATCTCTCTAGAAGTCCTGGCCAATTGATTTTTATCTTTTATTTTTTTTTATTTGAGGTACTGGGGCCTAGAGACTGAACCCCGGACCTCACATGTGGGAAGCTGGTGCTCAATCACTGAGCCACATTGGCTCCCCTGAGTTGTTTTTTTCATTTATTTGTTTGTTGTTGTTTTTTTTTTTTGTTTTTGTTTTTAGGAGGCACCAGGGACCAAACCCAGGACCTCTCATGTGAGAAGCAAGTGCTCAACCACTTGAGCCACAACTGCTCCCCACCAATTGATTTTTGACAAGGATGCCAAGTCCACTCAATTGGTGAAGAACAGTCTTTTCAGCAAATGGTTCTGGGGGAACTAGATATCCATATGCAAAAGAATGAAGGAGGAGCCCTACCTCACACCATATAACAAAATCTCGAAATGGATCAAAGACCTAAATATAAGATCCACAATGGTAAAACTCCTAGAAAAAGTAGTAGGGAAGCATCTTAAGGACCTTGTGTTGGGCAATGTTTTTTTAGACTTTATACTCAAAGCACAAGCAATAGAGGGAAAAAATAGATAAAGGGGACCCCATCAAAATCAACAACTTTTGTGCAAAGAATTTTATCATGAAAGTAAAAGGGAACTTACACAATGGAGAAAATATTTGGAAACAATATCTCGAATAAGGGTTAATATTAAGAATATATAGAGAAATCCTTTGACCAACAAAAAGACAAACAACCCAATTTAAAAATGGGCAAAAAGACTTGAATAGACATTTCTCCAAAGATACACAAAATGTATAAAAACTACATGAAAAGACACTCAACAACAGTAGCTATTAGAGAAATGCAAATCAAACTCACAATGAAATACAGTTTCACACCCACTAGAATGGCTACTATTAGTAAAACAGAACATTAGAAGTGTTGGAGAGGATGTGGAGAAATAGGAACACTCATTCACCACTAGTGGCAATGTAAAATAGTGCAGCCGTTGTGGAAGACAGTTTGACAGTTCCTCAAACAGCTAAGTATATAACTAACCATATAACCCTGCAGTCCCTCTCCAAGATATATACCCAAAAGCATTGAAAGTAGGGACTTTAACAGATATTTGCACACCAATGTTCATAGCAGTATTATTCACAATTGCTGAAAGATGGAAGCAACTCAAGTTCTATCAACTGATGAATAAACAAAATGTGGTATATAAATACAATGGAATATTATTCAGCATTAAAAAGCAATGAAGTTATGGCTCATTGGACAACGTGGATGAACTTTGAAGACATCTTGTTGAGTGAAATAAGCCAGACACAAAAGGACAAATATTGTATGATCTCATTCATATGAAATAATTGGAATAAGCAATCTCATAGAGTTAGAATCTAGAATATAGGTTACCAAGGGCTGGGTTGTGGGTAGAGAATTGGGAGTTAATGCTTAATTTGTACAGAATTTCTATTTGGGTTGATCGTAAAGTTTTGGAAATGGATGGTGGTAATGGTAGCACAACACTGTGAGTGTAATTAACAGCACTGAATTATACATGTGAATGTGGCTAAAAGGGGGAAATTTTAGTTCATATATATATGTTACTAGAATAAAAATTAAAAGATAAAACAGAACTGTACAACACAGTGATCCCTATTATAAAGGATGGTCTATAGTTAATAGTACAATTATAAAAATGTTCTTTAATGAATTATAACAAATGTACCACACTAATGCAAGGTGTTAATAATAAGATGGTATATTGGAAAACAATACACCCTAATATAAACTATGGACTATAGTTAATACTATAATATCCTTTCATCAACTGTAACAGAAGTAGCACACTAATGCAAAGTGTTATTAATAGAGGGATATATGGGAATGCTGCATTTTTACATGATTTTTTTGTAAACATATACTTTCTCTAATTAAAAAAATTTTTAAGTAAGTACAGCTTACAAAATTGAGCTATTAAGCAATATTTTTAAAAGATTGTACATTCTTAATCAACAATTGTGAGACAATACTGTGAATGTGTCACTGTGTGAAGGCTGCGAAGAAATACGGTTTGAATGCTGGGTAAAGGGATTTGATCATGAGAAATGAGTCATTTGGGACCCTCCTTTCATTTGCATGTGAGTGGTATAGATCATAATATCTTTGATCATCTTTCTTTACTGAAGATATTTTCATGAGTATGATCTCAGATGGTAAAAGGATCTGATGGGTAGATCAAAGATATTTTCTGTCCACTCTATTTTAAAAAAACACTTGATAATATGCTTCTTAAAATTCCCACCCAAGCAGCCCCCAAACACTGGAACAAAATATCTCGTGCAAAATTCTGGGCCCATGCCCTTTACATAGCTCCTAAAGCCACTGACAGACTTCTGCCATTTGTTTCCAAGTATTCTTTGTCTGGGTTCCCAAAATACTGGAGCACCAAGGAAGAAAGAAGAAATTGCATGGGTGATGAACCTGATATTTGGTATCACATCTTGTCACTTTAGAACATTTTATGAATCTAGTTGACTTAGTACAACAACCACTCTCTCCTTTAACCTGATGGTAAAGTAATTAAAATATTATTCACATCAAACCAATATGCATTAAATGAAAATGCATGTGAATTTTTAAAATTACTTAAGATTAAAAAGAAAAATCCTAAGCTGTCCCCCTGCCCCAGGTAATTTTTGTATGCTGACAAGCATAGGTTTACCCTCCTCAGCTATTAGATATTTTCTTGAAAAAGTTTAAACATCACTCTCCTACATGCGATGCCAGATCTAGCATGCACAGATATTACTGATATCCCTTGGTCAAAATATCTTTTTACCTCCCAGTGTTAGTGACTCAGAAGTCCTTTTTAAGAGCTAAAGGTCATTCATGCCCACTGGCCCTACATTCAACATGCATTTATTTTCAGGAGCCTTTAAGAGAGGTAAGGAACCATCAGGCTTACATATTTTCTTTCTGTCCTTGTTCTGCTTCTCTTATATGGCTTTGAAATACCTACCATGTAAGAACCATTTTGCTTCATAACCTGGCAAATGCTGCGTTTCCTCACATGGAACTACGCATGATATATCAGTGGTTCTAAACTTAAGCATGCATCAGAGCTATCTGGAGGGCTTGGTAAAGCAGCTTGCTTGGCCCCACACATGGGGTTTCCCAGTCAGTAAGTATGGGTGGGGCCAAAGAAGTTCCCGGGTGAGGCTGATGCTGCAGCCCGGGACCCACACTGTTATGTAGGTTGCCTCGCTACTTACAGTGTTGTCTGGGGACCAGCAGCATTGGCAATACCTGGGAGTTTGTTAGAAATACAGACACTCAGGATCACTCCAGACTTACTGAGACAGAATCTACATTTTAACATGTAATCCCCAGGTAATTCATTTACACATTAAAATTTGAGAAAAAAATGGACAGATCATAGACTATGGCAACAGTCAGACCAGATTCAATTTTGATACCTCCATTTTTAGTTTAGGGAATTTAGCTTCACTAAATCTCAATTTCTTTACAGGCAAAATGGTACTTACTTTCTAGGATCTAAGAGGATCAGATGAGAAAAAATGAGCAAATGACTAGTAAAATGGCTAGCCCAGTAGCTCTCAAATTCATCTATAAATCTGAATCACTTGGAGGGCTTGTTAAAGTAGATTGCTGGGCCCCATTTCCAGGGTTCCAGATTCAGTAGGTCTGGGATGGGCCTGAGAATTTGCATTTCTAACAAGTTCCAGGTGAGGCTGAGGCTGCTAGTCCAGCAGCCATACTTTAGGAACCACTGGCCTCTCCCATAGTGGGTGCCCAGATAATGCTGGTTCCTTTTGCTTTCTCTTCCGTAGAGGTATTCTGTTTGTTGAGAAGTTACCTGGATTCAGTGATGTTTACATTGCTTACTACTCAGAAATGATGTTAGTTTAGAGAAATCATTTCCTTTAAAGCTCCATGTTCAGCATTATATGGTTTATGCATAAGCAGCATATTTGCTTTTCACTTGTATGCTGTGATTTCTCCAGTCAGTGTCCACTTGCTACTCAGTGACAAAGGGAAACTTACACATAAACAGCTTCAGAAAGAGATTTCATTTTGCATAAAGATTCTCATTCTTAAAGAATTGTCAATGACACTTTTGCTAAACACTCATTAAGCGTAAACTCATGCCTGCTAGATTTTGTCATGAGAATAAGGGAATTGCAAAGATCTAACATTTTCCCACTCCTGTTCTATTAGCACTCAACAGAGAGTCATTAAACTACTTAATGACTCCAGAGCTTCATTTGCACTCCTATTAGCATAAAATAGAAATGATCAGCAGGACTAAGGCTTAATAAATCAGGCCTCCGGAGAGCTAAGCAGAGGCGGGGACAGCACAAAATAAAAATTAGTAATAATGAGAGAACAGAAGAGTGAAAGCGCTTTATCGGTATGTCCTGAGGTTCTGAAAATGCCATTCATTAGAATCGTTGTTTACATTTTGTTAACAATTACCCCCAAGAGGAAAGGGCATCTCTAATTGATATCTCATCTTTTAATTCAACTCAAAAAGTATTTATTGGGCCTGTGAAGCAAAAATGGTTAGGACCCAGTTCCTGCTCTCAAGGGATTTACTGTCTAATAGGGACACAAAACAAGTTCTATCATAATGAATTTATCCATTCTGTAAATTTTTGTTGAACGGATACTTTTGACAGGCAACGTTCTAGGCACTAGGGGCTTCCATGAGAACAAAAGAGGGATCTAGTTCAGAAGTGCCTAACGATAGCATTTCCGAAAGGATGGGATGTGTGGGATTCAAGAGGCAGGTTTAGGGCAGCCCCAAACCTGACACTAAATAACTTTGGATTACACAATGAGAGAAGTCATTTGTTCTTTACTGTCATCCCAAGCCTTCTGAGTAAATCAAGCAGAAAGTCTCAGATTGGTACTAGTGTTTCTTTAACACCTAATGCTTGCTAAGGAGAGGAGACTGGTTCACAGCTTTCAGCCAACAACAGTGGTTGTCTAAAACTTAATAACATTGTGGGGTTTTTCTATTATATTTATATTTGCTGTTAGTTTCTACTATAGCAAATGATTTTGATTTTCCATTTATCTAGTGATTATTGTGATGACATAAGGTTTCCTTTGAAGTAAATTTAAGCTTTTAAGGTGTTTTAATATTTAATACATAATATTAAAAAAAAGAAACGGGGGTGGATGTGGCTCAAATGGTTGGGCGTCTGTCTCCCATATGGAGGGACCTGGGTTCGATCCCCAGGACCTCCAATAAAATAAAAAAAGAAACATATTAACTATAAATAGGTCAGGTCATGCCTGGGCAGTGGTCAGGGATGATCAAGACTGGGAAACAGAGTCATAAGAAATGTGTCCTCCCCTGGCCCCGCACGCACAGTGGCTATTCAGGGGGGAGCAGTCACAGCTGGTTGGGGATTAGGTTTCAAGGGGAGATGGACAAGGTGGGCCTTAAAGCATGGGAGGGCTTCTGGATGTAGACAAGGCATGCACATAACACTGCCTTCAGCTCTGACATTGATCACACTGGATAGTGGGAGCATCCAGACCAGGGATCTGCAACGGTTAGATGTAGAACCCTTTCTTTAAATCAGTGCTCACAGTCTATAAACTAGGTAATGCAGAGCTATTTTAGTTAAAATAGTAGGGAAGAGTAGAGGTCTGGAGTCCCTCATACCTGCCTCCTTCTGCACCTGAAGAAACCTAGGACTTCCCTTAACAGAGATTGAAAACAGATTTAGGCAAACCCTTTGATGTGAGAGATGAGTAAACTGGTGCTCAGCCAGGTTAGGAGTCTACCTGCAGTCACACTGCAGGCGAGGGGTAGGGCCAGCACTCAGGAGAGGCTATAGAAGGTAGAATGACCATACAGCAGCTGGGCAGAAATAGGCAAGTTCCTGAACCTTCTGAGATTTAGCTTCCTTGTGTGTAAAATGGGTCGATGCTCTCTGTCTCACATGTTGGGTGTCATGCTTGGCACAGTATCTGACATAGTTCCCAGCAGCCATTATCATCTTCTATTTTTGGGGGTGCTCTCTGCCCAGACCTGTACTACCTGGGCCTGTAATTTACATGCTGCTGCTTGGAATGCTGCAGCCATTTCTGATCCTGGGGTATAAGTCTGAAGGCTGCTGCTACCCATTAAGAAATACTAGTAAATGAGACCACTAACCTAATTTGAACTGGAAATGCTCTATTAGAAATGAAGGCACAGGAGGGGTATTAAACAATACTTTTCTGCCTTGAAAAAGGTTAACAAAATGGATGAATTAAGCAGCATTTATAATTTTTTAAAAGTACATAAATCCCATGTGGCATGGACAGATTTCTTCCCTTCCAGTCACAATAACAATAACATCCCAACTGAAGCATGAGCACCATTACGAGAATGCTGTAATCATAACTTTTCTTTTCAAGTCAGTAATGGGCTATAAGTAGAGTTTGTGATGACAGGCTATTTTCAGGAGGATGTTACAGGGAGATTTAATTTTCTGGGGTGAACTGGCTGATCCAAGGAAGGGTGATATGAGCAGATGGCAGCAAATGCAGTCATGAGACACATTCTCACTTTACACAAAGAGATTACTTTTTTATTTCCTCTATCCTAGCTTTTCACAGTTTTGCAGATTCTCATACTATCATGCTAAAGATTCACCAGAAAAACATATCTGAAATTTCTGTCTAAAAGCAGCTGGAAACCCAAATGGATTTGAAATTTTGTTAAATTTTTGGTCCTGTCAAGGTAAGTTGATTTAGAGTCCTTTAGACTGGTCTACCTGTCTAACTTGACCTTTCCTGCCTGGGGTGATGTTGAGCCTTTATCACCAGAAGGGTCCCAAAGTAGCACTTGTACCCTTGGCTTCCTTAAGTGATATAACTACCCCTTGTGACACTGCAGTGTGTCTGCTTCAGGAGAGAAGGTGGTGCAGTAAAAGCTCAGGGGACTGTTCATCACCCTACAAGAAAATTTGTCTGTAGAAGGCCTTAGAAACATAGCTGGAAGCTTAATTTGTGCCATATGAGGTTCAACAGCATAGCATCTAAGTCATAAATAAGGCAATTATTTTTAAAGCTTCCTGAGAAAGAAACTTCTCTGTCCCCTGGGAACTGTTTCAATGCCTAAAAATCCACATGAACAATGCAATTTCTTAAGAATTAGTGATCCAAGAGTTACAAGGGGTGGGTGGGAGACTGTCTGGTTCAGTGTGCAGCTTGTAGGCAGTTAAGATACTTAACAACATGTCATTGAGGGAGGCCACAGAGGCCCAGTGGTTAGGGAATTTGCCCAAGGGCACAGAACTGGCCAGAAAGAGAGTGTAGTCCATAAACAGTGTTTATACTGCCTTCTCATCGATCTTCAGCCCTCAGAAATGGCAAATATTTGGTAAATACAAGAGAAAATTTCTTTGAAATACATAGGATTATTTAACACAAAATCATAACACTCTCTTGTGGGGCTTATAATATATATAGTTGTAACATATGAAAACTGTAGCATAAAAGGACAGAGGGTGGGAAATGGACCTATATGGTTGCAAGATTTCTATACTTTGCATGAACTGGTACGATATTAGGTTAAGTAGACTGTGTAAACTTCAAGATGTATATTGTAATCCCTTGAACAACCACTAAAAAATAATGCAAAGAGAGTTAACTATAAAGCTAAATAAAAATGGAATTTTAAAAATTATTAAAATAATGTAAATGAAAGCCTGTCTAAAGGAACAGAAAACAAAAATAAACAAAAAGACAAACAAACATAGGGGACAAACAAAAAAACAAATAATAAAATGGTAGACCTAGATATTAATGTACTAAATACTCCAATTAAGTGGCAGAGCTTGTTAGGGGGAAAAAAAAAAGCAAAACCCTACAAAAAATTGTCTATAAGAAATAGGTTGAACACAAATGGAGGAAAAGCATAAGAAGGCTGGAGTGGCTAGATTAACATAAAATAAAACATTATAAGACAAAGGGCATTACTAGATATAAAGAACATTTCATAATGATTAAAGTGTCAATTCATCAGAAAGACAGAACAGTTAAAAATGTATATTATCTAATAACAGAGCATCAGAACATGAGACAAAAATTGATATAATTAAAGGAAGAAATAGGCAAGTCCACAATCATAGTTGAAGATCTTAACACTCTTCTTTCATCAATTGAAAAAACTAGGAAAAAAAAAAAAAAAAAAAAAAGGAAAAACAGATGATATGAAGAATGCTATCAACCACCTAACCCAACTGACATTTGTAAAATATTCCACTCAACAACAGCAGAATACACATTCTTTTCAGGCGAACTCAAAACATTTACCAAGATAGACCTTAATTTGGGTCAACATGGAAATGGAAGTTCTACCAGTGCTATAAGGCAAGAAAAAGAAGTAAAAGGCCTCCAGTTTGGAAAAGAAGTAAACTTTTTTTATTCACAGATAACATGATTACCTATTTTAAAAAGCCTGATAGAATCTACAAAAAAACGAAATGAACTTTAGCAATGTTGCAGGATAAAAAATCAATATACAGAAATCAACTGTATTTTTATATGATAAACAGTCAGAAATTGATATTAACAAAACAATATCACAATAGCATAAAATATGAAACACCTTGAAATAAATCTGACAAAAGATGTACAAGGCCTGTACACTGAAAACTACAAAACATTGCTGAGAAAAATTAAAGAAGACTTAGACAGCTAGACCATATTCATGGGTCAGAAAACTCAGTAATGTTAAGATGTCAATTTTCCCCTTATTGTTCAGTACGCAATCTCAATCAAAATCTTGGTAGGCTTTTTTCTTTGCTAGAAATTGGCAAGTTGATTCTAAATTCATATAGAAATGAGAAGGACTAGAATACCAAAACCACTTTGAAAAAGAAAGTTTGAGGACTTATATTCCTGACTTCAAGACTTATTATAAAGTAACTGTAATCAAGAATTTATTGAGATTGACAAACTGATCAATGGAACAGAACAGAAAGAACAGCAATAGAACCAGACATATATGGTCAATTGATTATTAACAAAAGTGAAAAGGCAATTCAGTGGGAAAAGGATAGTTTTCTCAACAAATGGTGCTGGGACAACTGGATCTCAAAATAAAACAAAACACTGATCCATACCATGATCCATATACAAAAATTAACTCAAAATGGAGCATAGACCTAAATATAAGAGGTAAAATTATAAAACTTGTAGAAGAAAACTTGTGAGAAAATCTTTGTGACCTCAGGTAACCAGAGATTTCTTAGAAACAATAACTAAAGCATAATCCAGAAAATAAAACATAAACTGGACTTCAGAGAACTTCTGCACTTTGAAAGACACTGTTAAAAGAATGAAAATACAAGTCACAGAGTAGGAGACAATATTTTCATACTTATTATAAAAGACTTTTTCCAGAATATCTAAAGAATGTGCAAGACTAAACAGTAAGAAAATGCACAACCTAAGTAAAAAATGGGTGAATTATTTCAACAGATGGTTCACTAAAGAAGATATACAGATGGCAAATAAGTACGTGAAAAGATGCTCAACGTCATTAGTCATTAGGGAAATGGAAATTAAAACCACAAAGAAATAACATTCTATAATTATAAGACTGTCTACAATTTTCTGACCATCTCAAGTGTTGATAAGGATGTGAGCAATTTGAATTCTCATAGGGATATAAAATGGTACAAACATTTTAGAGAGCAGGTTTGTAGTTTCTTTAAAAGTTAAACATCATTAGTCATCAGGGAAGTGCAAATTAAAACCTACACACTCGCCAGTTTGGCTAAAATTGCATAGATGATAATACCAACTGTTGGCAAGGATGTGCAGCAACTGTACCTTTCACACATTATTCTTGGGAATGTAAAATGGTAAAACCACTCTGGGAAAGGGATGGGCAGTTAAAAAAATAAATAAAACTAGACATACACTTAACCTATGATTTAGCAAGTCTGCTCCTAGGTATTTTTCCAAGAGAAATAAAAACATATTCAAAAAAGGCTAGTACAAGAACGTTCATAGCAGCTTTTTTTCTTAATAGTCGAGAACTTGACCCCACCCAGGTGTTCATCAACAGGAGAGTGGATAAACATATTCATGTAATTGAATACTCCTCAGCAGTCAAAAGGAACAAACTGATATGCTAAAAAAACATAAATGACAACCAAAAATATTATACAGACTGAAAGAAGCCTTACAAAAGGAGTACATATTATACAACTCCATTTAGATGAAATTATAGAGCAGGCAAAACTAATCTATGGTGGAAAAAATCAGATCAGTGGCTGTTTTTCTGGGGGTGGGGGCAGAGATCAATTGGAAAGGGAAATGAAGGAACTTCCTGGAGTGGTGGTAAAGTTCCATATCTTCTTAGGGGTTTAGGTTACACAGATGCATGCATTTGCCAAAACGCATGCAAAGATACACTTAAGATTCTTGCTTTTTATGTTAATTCCACATAAAATATGAGCAAATGTAGAGCTCTAATGATATGCATGCTGAAGTATTTAGGGGGAAGTACACTGATATCTGCAATTTATTTTGAAATGCATTAGAAACAAGATAGAGGGGAGTGGGTGTAGCCCAGTGGCTGAGTACCTGCTTCCCATGCATGAGGTCCCAGGTTCAATCCCTGGTACCTCCTAAACACACACACACACACACACACACACACAAGATAGATTCATAGATGCATAAAGGGATGTATATTTGGAGAGATATATGATAATGCCAATATAGTAAAACATTAAAGGAATAATCCTGGTGGTGGCTACTCACTGTAAAATTCTCTCAACGTTGCTGTATGCATGACAATTTTCATAACAAAATAGAGAAAAAATTACTAGAATGTAGACTGAAGATCATCTCTGGGTGCCTGTCCCATGATCTGCTCCCTGAATGTTTTAATAATTTTTGCTGAATTCCTTTACAACTAAATAACACAGATATTTTTATAAATAAAATTGTTAAAAAAAAAAAGAAAAGAAAAGAAAAGAAAAGTGACTAAATGTACTTTATGCTCAGAGTGGCAAGTGCCAATGAAAACATTATTTGCTCAAAGGCACGGCTAGGAGGGGCTGTGCAGTGGTTGTGAGGTTTGACTCCACTCTTAGACAATTACTAGCTGTGTAACTGCTCTCTGAATAACAGTTTCTTCATATGTTGAATAAGGATAATACTATCTTATGGGCTTGTTATGACAATTAAATAAGATAATACTTTTAAAACCACCTAAGGCCTGGCACGAAACACTTAATAAATTATAATTATCACCTGTATTGATAATGCATCATCATTTTCAGATATAATGCATCATTTTGGAATCACTTTGGACTCCTCTCTCCTCTGCACATCTGACTGCCACCCCATCCTGGGTCGCTTCAGCCTACCACACGCTCCTTGCTTCTCTTGTCCAGCAGAGGTCTCCCTGCAGTACCCAGTGACATCCCAGCAGGAAGCCTCCTGTTGTGGATTGAACTATGCCAGCCCCACCTCCAAAGTTCAGGTCTATGGTGGCGTGGAGCTGTGTGCCCCAGAAAAACATGTTCTTAAACTTAATCCATTCCTGTGGGTATGAACCCTTGCAAATAGGACCTTTTGATGAGGTTATTTCAGTTGAAAGTGTGGCCCAGCTGAATCAGGATGGGTTTTAATCCTATTACTGAAGGCCTTATAGAGAAGGTCACAGGAAGTGAAAGCCATGAAGAGAGCAGACAGAAGCTGGAAGTCAAAAGAACTGAGAAGCCAGAAGAGGCCACCATGTGCATCATCATGTGACAGAAAAGCCAAGGATCAAGGATCACTCATAGCCAGCCCCAGGACACCACAGTCTTCTGGAAGAAAGCACCAACTTGATGACTGCTTGATTTTGGACTTCTAGCCTCAAAACCGTAAGCCAATAAATTTCTGTTGTTTAAGCCAGACTATACATGGTATTTGCTTTAGCAGACAGAAAACTAAAACAAGGTCACCATACCTTGGCCTTGTGGGTGTGAACCCACTTGTAAAGAGGACCTTTGGAGACACCATTTGTTAAGGTGTACCTAAACTGAATAAGGGTGGCTCTTAATCCAGTATGATTAAAGTTCTTAAAAGCAAAGGAAATTGGACACAGAAGGAGAAGCCATGGGAAGAAACTGGAAGTCAGTGGAACCTGGAGGAGAAAGAAAATTTTACCAACTAAGTGAAACTTCCTTCCCACCTGTGAATTCATGGGACAATCAATGCTTTTGCCACACATTTGGAGACACCCTCTGATCTTCTGTCTCATCCATAAATACCTCATTTGATAGAAAATCTGGTTACTTATTTGGTCTAAATATCTCTTACACCTATCTCTTCTTTTTCACTTGTCTTTAAGAGGGGGTCTAACCATGCCTCTTTGCTTTTCTGTTTTCATATATATGAATATTGTCTACTTGACTTAAAACTGGAATAAAGCAGGGGCTGACTTATTCCTTCTTTGTGGCTCATAAAGTACCTTTCCAGCAATTAACATGTAAGATATGATGCTGGTAACTTAGTTATAAATAATTTTAGAGCATCTAAGTTAGTCTTTATTAGTCACCTACCTAGTACTATGTTAGACCCTTGAGGAAAGGAGAAGGCAAAATTGGGAAGATAGTGAAAGCTTCTTGGGATGACATGGAAAGTGGGGCAAGACTTTAACGACTATTGTGCTGTGTGACACAGCCAGCAAGTGCAGCAGGGCCCAGAGAGAACAGGAAGCCACTGTGAAGGGAATTTTCAACAGGATGAACTGGACTTCTAAATCTCCCTTTGAATATATTCCTGGAAATTCGGCTGGTAGAGAGGAACAAAGAAGGCGACGGGGAGCCGGGACTAAAAGGTGCTAAGAAGCTGAGTCTTCTGGAGTAGAAACTCCATAGAGGGAAGAGTGTAACACGCCACTGGAGGGGCAGAAGGCCAAGAGCTGGGCCTTAGATTTACCTGGACAGATCTTGGCGAAAGGAAGCCAGTGTAAGTTTTTAAGATGGAAATAAATGATGTGAATGGTATCTTGGGAAGAGGATGGATTAGCTCAGGGATTCTGGAGAAACTAAAGGTTCTTCTGGAGGAAGAAGAGAGATGAATTTGAATAACTGAACATGAAACTGCAATTTCTTCTCAAAATGCAGCTACTGAAAATGGGATGCTAAAAGTCAAGATTTCTCAAGGGAACCAAATGCTTTTTGCATGTGCAGAGCCCTATTTCCCCGTGGGGAAATAATAGTCACAAAGGCCGCCCCAGCCTCAGCAGCTGGGACCTTGGAGTTGGAGCCAACATTCACACTCTGGGGAGATGGTTCTTGGAGCCAGCTCATGAATGAGGAAAAGCAGTGGGTTGTTTGTGCAAAGTGCTGCATGCACAGATAACTCAAGCTAGGTCTGTGACTCAATGTTGTCAGAATCCTTAGGAAAATGCAAACACCCCCCGACTATCAGTTGGTATTTTCAGAACTAGAGGTTAAGGTCACTGCCAAAAGGAATAGTGGGAGAGCATGGTTTGGAGAGATCAAACTTAACAGGGCACAGCTCTTCTGTACTCCCGTTCCAGGAGGGACTACTCACTCAACTACAGGGTCCTAAACTCTAAAATACTTGGAAGTCCCTTCCCTGCTCTGCACCACTGAACCAAGAGGAATGCAGAGTGAAACTGAGGAACTAAATTAAGCATGGGCTTACGCTGTGCAAGGAGAAATTAATTCTGAACAAAATGAAGCAAGTTTTTCCCCCTTTCTTTCCTAGCCCCCCTTTTTTTTACTATATCAAGACACTTGTTTTATGACACTAATATAAGGTATTAATAATAGGATGTTATACAGAGAAAAATATGCTCAACATAAACTATGGACAGTAATTAATAGTATTATTTTAATAATCTTTCATCAATGTAACAAAGGTAACTACTGTTAAAAAAAATAGTACAATGATTAAAAAAAATGCGATCATCAATTGTATAAAATGTTCCACACCAATGCAAGGTATTGGTAGTGGGGTGGTATATGGGAATCCTGTATGTTATGCATGATTGCTCTGTAAACCCACAACTTCTCTAATAATAATAATAATAACAGTAATAATAATAAAACATTTGTGCTTTCTTGGTAAACCCAAGTTTTAAAATTCCCTCTTTTCTGTAAGGTTCCAAATAACAGAATATTTTTAATTCTTTGTCTAAAAAGAACTTTGAAAGTTCTTTTTTCCTAGCATGTTTACTACCCTGTTCTGACAGGAGCCAATGTTGAGGCTTCAGAGGGACTGGATTTCCGGGTCACCACAGGCTTCCTGCATGCTACAGCCTGACCTTGAATCACCCACTGTCACAGATGGTCCAAGTGCACACCCTGCCTGCCACAGGAGGCTGCCAGCCAGGGACCCCAACAGTTTAAATTAGATAGTTTAAAGATGTTACAGTTGTACTGACACTTTAAATTCCTAATACAGAAAACTCTGGAGCCCTTGATCAAAAAATTGCCTCTGCATGTTAACTAATAACAAAAACAACACATACACAGGGTGATTCTACTTATGTGAAATATCTAAAAAAGCAAATTCATAGAGAGAGAAAGTGGGTTGGAGGTTGCCAGAGGCCAGGGGGGGAGAAGGAAATGAGGAGTTATTGCTCAGTGGGTACAGAGATTCTGACTGGGTGATGAAAAAGGTTTGGTAATGGATGGTGGTGATGGTAGCACAACATTGTGAATGTAATTTATGCCACTGAATTGTATACCCCAAAAGAGTTAAAATGGCACATTTTATGATATAGATGTGTGTGTGTCCCCCAAATTTTAAAATACACAAAAAATGTGCTTTTATTTACACACACACAAAGCAACACACACACACCCATGCCCGCTCTGACCCCACTGCACCCTATACCTCAAGGGCCTGCCAGTCGTCATTGAGCTGCTGCCACCTGTAGAGACTGTCTCTCACTAGAAAGCCATGTTTCCACAGGGATGAACTGCCCAAGCAAAAGCGCTGAGGTTCTCAGGCCCGGGCGGAAGAGATACTGGCGATGGTCAAGGGTCATGACGTAGCTCTACCTTCACTTAAGGCAAACAGCTGCCCCTTCCTGAGCTAGAGCTGATCTGCACAGCTTACCGTCCCCCGGAAGCAGCTCCGCAGACTCAGGCCCATCCCTCAGCGTGCTGTCACTGCTGGGCTTCTCCCCACAGGGGACACCACTCCTTCACCATCACAGAGCTATCCAGGGACATGATGGGGATATTACCCCTCAACTGCCTTCACCAACAATTATGCTTCTGTGGCTAAAGGAGAGCTGGTTTACTGCTTCACCTGGGGACCCAGTAGTGACACACAGAGAAACAAGATTTGGAGTTTCTGCCCTGGAGAGTTACAAGGATGATGATTTATTGAAGATTATTTTTTTAGTGATGTCCCCATGGCCTAAAGAGTGCTGGGTGAATTTTTCAAATCTAAATTGGAACATAAAACTAAATAAATGGCCCACACCATTACTGCTCCTAACAGATCTCATAGCCATAAAACATTAATGTGGAATAAAAAAAAATTAGCTGAAACAGACAACAGAGCTTGGGTTGTAGACTGCAAGACTAATTTTGGTGGCATGTGTCCCAATTCTTACTGTAATCTGGAAGTATAGTGCCTTCAGGTTAAGCCCTGCAGAAAAAGCAGCTCCCATGCCTGGAACCAATCCAAAGGAGAGGGACAGAATATCATCTATCCATTCAGGGAGCACCTCCCGTGTGCTGAACTCTGTGCTAGGTGCTGGGGATACAGCTGAGAACAGGGCAGGCGTGGTCCCTGTGGCAGTTTGATATAGTTATGAATTCCAAAAATAGATAATGGATTATGCTTGTAAACTTGTCTGTTCCTCTGGGCGTGATTAAGTTATGTTAAGGGCTTTGATTGGGCCACGTCAGTAGGATGTTGAGTCCTTGCCCCTTGGTGGGTGGGATTCAGAGCTATAACTACATGGCAGAGCAGAGGAGTTGGTTGGAGTTTTGACGATGGAGTTCTGATGTGGAGTTTTAATGCTGGAGCCCGGGGAGTAAGCACACAGAGGAGGGAGAGCGGGCCCCAGGAAAAGAGATGAGCCATTTGCTTGATAGTCTGCAGCTGGCCTTGTGGAGTGAAGCAAGCCTGTGCCTGGAAAGAGGCAAGCCCCGGGAAGAGAGGAACCCAGGAAGCCTGAACCCTGGCAGACATCAACAGCCATCTTGCTTCAACACGTGGCAACGAACTTGGGTGAGGGAAGAAACTTATGCTTTGTGGCCTGGTAGCTGTAAGCTTCTACCTCAAATAAATACCTTTTTGTAAGTGCCAACAGATTTCTGGTAATTTGCATCAGCACCCCTTTGGCTGACTAATACAGTCCCTATCTTCCCAGTGCTCACGGAGTTCAGCAGGAAAACAGCTTTTTCCTGGTCAGACTTCTCTTGGGCTAGTGCCCAGTCTAGAAGCCTGTTCTGCCCACCTTACTGGAACTCATTGACCATGCTCCATGCTTCCTAGTCCACACAAGGCCTATGGAAGACCACTACCAACCAAACACTACAACTTCTCCCCCTGGAACCAACCATTCATTCAAAAGGTATTTACTGTGTGCTTCTGTGGGTCAGGGCCCAAAGGGAAGCTACAAAGATGAGAAAGACATGGCTGCTGCCCCGGGTGCTTCCACAGCAGCCCGGGCGTCCCTGTCAGAATTGTATGTAGGCCATCCTTCTACTGGTCTGTCCTTCCATGGGCTTTTGGTCAAACCACACTCATCTCCCCCTCCAAAACATCCAGCAGGAAATCTTCTTAGGCTAACTTAACCTGATCATACCTGATCCAAATCACTCAGAGGCTCTTCCTTCACTCTTCAGCCTAATGGTTTTCAACATTGGCAATATATTGGAATCCTCTGAGTTGCCTTCAGAAACCCTGAAGCTTGGGCTGTACCACAAACCCATTATATCAGAGCCTCTGAGACTAAGGCATCAATGCATTTTTTTGACTGTCTGGGTAAATTTCAATGTGCAGACAAGGATGAGAACCACTGCTTTTGTCTTTCCACTTTCCTTATCATTTTGTACAAGTGCTTAAGATGGCTGCTGTTACTCAGTGTTGGGTGGGTAAATGTAAAGGTGACTTCTGTAAGGCTTTCCACAGTGGAATGGGCCCAGTGTTCCTTATGAATTAAACTGTTTGTTATGAATTTGCCTTCTACCCCCTTTATAACTCCTGGGCCAATACTCTGTAAATGGACACTTAAATTCTTTTTTTTGACAGTTATAAAACCTGAACATCTTCTTGCAAGGCAAACACAAAGTAGCTTGAGAGCAGGGGCCACCTGTGATTTCTCTCCATTGTACCATGGTTCTGGTTCCGAAAGTTCAGAAAGCTCTCAATGTGCAGTTGTGGAATGAATGACACCAGGCTGAGACTGGGCCCTTTTCGTCCCTCTTCCTGCTAGGGCCACACATCACGCCATTTAGCATACCACTCCACAGCCATCTTATTTGACTAATAAATAACAAGAGAACATTTATTTTAACCACTCCTTACATGGTGATGCTGGGCTTAGGAATGCTGTGGCCACAAAGATGTGCAAACTTACGCTTTCTTCTGTCTCCTGGAGTCAGGCTCGGAAATCTCAGCCGAGAAACAGCCTTCAGAAAACCAGGGTGAGAGGCTGAGTATAAGAGTCAGACATCCCCAAACTGAGGCAGAGCTAACTTAATGGAGAACACTTAAAATTCTTCTTCCTTCTCGCTTCTTTTTCTAGCAATGACACTGAATAGGATCATACTTGTTGGGATTTTGTTCTTAGAAATTATTTAAATGAGGCACTGCATAGGTGAAGGCCCTAAAGTGCGAATAAAATCCTCAGAGATGAATACTACTCTGACAACATGTTCAAAGAAAAGATCCTAGAGGCAAAGACGTTGGTGGCACTATGGTTAGGTTTTAAGTTTTGATCAACACAATATCTCCAAAATATAATAGAAAGATGAAATATGAAGTGCTCTGGTTAGAATCAACAACACTCAAACTATTTTACTGCATGCCTAATGAGCATTCCACTTAGTGGACTTCACAGGCAGCAATGGTCTGAGGGTTCCAAGTTTTACTGAGAGAGACTTAAGGCCCTTCTGCATACAATTAGCTACCTTACTGTCTTAGCCTTCCACACGCTATCTCCAAACTGCCCCACTGTAACTTCCTTTCATGGCATGCCTGATTCTCATATAAACTTGATTTATTGGTAGATGAATAGTGGACAAGGACAAGGAGCACATGGAATATTTCCTTCTGTCAAAGCACTCTTCTGGGATGACTGTGGACTCTGAAGCACCCAGAGGCATGTACAGATGTCAGAGGTAGCTAGGCAAAGGCAGGTAGGCAGCTGAGTGGTCTAATCCCCGGCTTCATTCCCAGCTCCATCCCCCCTCTCTACACCACACTAAAGAGTGCAGTCATCCTCATATGAATGTGTTCAAGAGTTCATGGGACATTGTCTTGGTGGGTGGAGATTCACACAGTAACTGAAAGAATATCGATTTCCCGTCCTGGGGAGCTCTGCCACATTCTCTAATGGGACAGCAATAATCCCGAGTACAGACAGGGACAGTGACCAGTGAAGGAGAATGGATCATTGATGGGCCCTTGATATTGATAACTGTACTTACAAACCTTTACTTTTGAATTGAAAGTTAGCCTAGCATTATAGGTTGCCTAAGAGCTACCTCCTGAGAACCTCCTTGTTGCTCAATTGTGGCCTCTCTCCAAACCAAACTCAGCATATAAATGCATTACTTTCCCCCCAGCATGGGACATGACTCCTGGGGATGACCCTCCCTGGCACTGTGGGATTACTACCAAGTGCCAACTAGCAATGCAACTAGAAAAAGAAACTACCAAAAGGGGGAAAGGGTAAAGACAAATAAGTTTATGTGGTTAAGAGACTTCAAAGTGGGTTGGGAAGTCATTCCAGAGGTTATGCTTATGCACATCTCAGCAGGATCTCACTGACTGCCAAAGTAAATATTGCCTCAAATAGCAGGGCTCCTGAGGACTCTGGAGACATCCACACACTATAGGCAGGCAGACAGCTCAGGAGTTTGGTGCCCTACCAGTGGGCCCTACTTTGGAATTTATACACCCCAGTGTGACAGAGTTGGATTCACTTGTGGTTTCCCTACACATGGGCTCTTCTGCCCCTCTATACCTATAGTTAGTACTAGAATTGACAGGTGTAGGTCCAAGAGACTTAAATCTTTGGGTTGTCTATATGCCAGGCGAGCCCTGAATCTCAACAGAGTTGCAACATCTACTGTCCAGTTCATTCGACTCACCCAGGACAACTAACAAGGAGATGAGGATGGACAAAGACCACCCAAGGAACAGAGAGAATCTGCAGCTGCAAACAAGATAGTCCCATCCATCTGCCCCATGGGATCTAAGCCCCCTCTCAATTAGAGGTGGAGTGGGCATCATCATTCCAGGATCCTCAGGATTGGGGAATGAACGACAGACTAGAGTAGACTTACTGTTATTCTACTATAGACTTATTGTGATTCTAGCAGTGGAAGAACTTTTATCATTGATGTGGAGGCAGTTGCCACCGGAGGTTCTGAGGGGAGGTAGAGGGAAAAATAAGTGTAATATGGGGGCATTTTTGGGACTTGTGAATTGTTCTGAATGACACTGCAATGACAGATACAGGCCATTATATATCTTGTCATAACTTACAATATTGTGTGGGAAAGAGTGTAAACTACAATGTAAACTATAATCCACACTTATAGGGAATGCTCCAAAATCTGTTCATCAATTGTAACAAATGTACCACACTAATGAAGGATGTTGTTAATATGGAAAAATGTGGGAGGGGTAGGGAGTGGGGCATATGGGAATCCCCTATATTTTTTATTTTATTTTTATTTTTATTTTTTTTAATTTTATTTATTTATTCATTTATCCCCCCCTTGCTGCTTGTGCTCGCTGGGTCAGCTAACCACGCCGCGCGGGCGGGCTTGCCTTCACCAGGAGGCCCCGGGAACCGAACCTGGAGCCTCCCATATGGTAAACGGGAGCCCTACTGATTGAGCCACAGCCGCTTCCCTCCCCTATATTTTTTATGTAACATTAATGTAATCTAAGTATCTTAAAAAAAAAAAAAAAAAGTAGATTAAGAAAGAGAGAGAGAGAGAGTACAGCTATTCTGACCATTATCTGCTCTACTGCTTCTGCTTTTTCGCTTCTGCATGGGATTCCTCTCCCCAAAAATAATATAATCTCTATCTACCTTCTGAACCCGACTTGTCTTAAATATATTAGAGATAAATAGATAATGTTACTCTTTTAGAAATAGCTCCGCTATGTCTTTTTACCATTCATTGCCAAAACCACCTGCTTGGCTTAATTCAAAATGAGTTTTCTTCCTGTTTAGGCTTCCAATATTCCAGGTCATCTGATAATAATCCATTGGAGATTATTAATGGTTAACAGGCATTAATGGTTTCTCACAAAGGGGAATTTTACTTCCAGCTCAGACTTCTAGTTCCCTCCCATTTGTTTTTCCCAACCTTCACCTCCTACCTGATCCCATCACTGATCAAGTGTCTTATAAACAACTGTTGACATGGTAAGGAGGACAAATTGAGAGACTGGATGGGACATAGTGAAGGAATTCCATCACTATGTAGGGCAGACAACTCCAGGGGTCCCCTGGCCCTGCCAGTGTAAGGGACCGCAAGGCACCTGATGTCTACCCAAAACTAGACGGCCTCCTGCCCCACTGGGTTTAGTGTTGATGCACATGCCCAGAATGTTCTTTTTAATCTCCCCTTGGTCAGCCTCTTGGCCCCAGACCTCTGGGTCTTCACAAAGCCTGTCAAGACCAGCTATGACAGTCACTACCAACATCAAGGATGAAATTGTCTCTAACTCCCCTGAGCCAAGGCTTTCCGGTATACATAATCCTATCACTGAATTCTCAGTACACCTGCCTGTCTCCCTATCCCCTGCTGTGAGGGCCTGCTGGCCTTGAACCCTCAGAGCCTCTCAGCCTCTGACAGGAAGCAGGTTCCACTGGGTGCCATACTGAACCAACTTTGTCTCCTCCAGAGTTCAGCTGTTCACAATATGATTTCTCAGTAAAAAAATGTGGTTTTGCAATATCAGAGGGCTTGCTTTAAATAGCTTCTTGTAAATATGTACTAAAACTAAATGGAAAATTTTGTATAATTTTGTTTACTTAGTGGATTTACCAAATATTTTAACAAATATTGGGGGCATCTACTGTGAGTAAGGTACATATGGACAAAACGTCTATCATGGCAATACATTAGTTATATTTAGTACATTTGTAAAATGTGAATAGTCACTTTCAGGGCTAATTAAGGTCATGTTTTCAGTTGCAGCATCCTTTTTCTCCAACTTCCTTTTAAGATGTCATACTGGATGTGTGCTGTGGCAGAATACAGCAAATATTCTTTGTAATGCCATGGGAGACATATATTAGCTACATACAGATAAAAAATCTACATTTATAATTTGGGACTAAACAGAAATTTTATCTTTAATTTCCAAAGGTTATTGTAAGGTGAGAACCGACCCAAAGCAGCATAGGATTCACAACCCATGGGTAAGGCTGACAAGAAGTGTCACTGTCACCTCCTGGGGAGTAGAGACATGGGCTGGGAAGTTTTCTTGGAGGGAGGAAAACCTGGATAAGTCTTAAAGAACCCGGAAGCAGCAAAGAGTCCATACACATTTAAAAAAAAAAAAAAAAAAAAAAGTGCTACAGATCCGAAATATTGGGAATTTAAGACAAATTGAAAACCTATGATTAGCAATGAACAGAAATTGACAAGTAACTCTGGAGTCTTTCTCTCCTCATTGCCCTCACCAGCCATTATGTCCACTCAGTTTCTCTCTCCCTCCTCCTCTCTATCTGTCCCCCCGCTCCCCCACCTTTCCGCACTCACCCTAGATCAGAGTCCCCATCTTTTCTGTGGACTCTGGACCACAGTCTCCTCTAATCCGTCCCCACACCGGACAAACTGGTCTTCAGAGAATGCAGTCATGCTAAGCTTTTTCAGGGGCTCCCAATGCCCTCAGGCTAACATACAGACTCAACCTTCATGACCTACTCCACCCATCTGTCCTGTCTTATCTTTTGCCATTTTGCCACATTCAGCCCTTCCTATGAGATTCCAAACCACTTTCAGCTCCCTGAATGCACCAAGCTGGGTCTCTCTTCTCTACCTTGCTACATCCTGTTAACGTCTGCTCAAGAGTGGCTTTTCCTTTTCCTTTGCAATTTTTATGCATTTGACAATATTCATTCTACTGAGCTACTTCTATTTGATTGCCTCCTGTGCTCAGGAACTCACTATCCATTGAGGCCCAAAACTTCAGTCAATTCCATTAAAGAATTCTTTCTTACGTTGAGCCTAATTTGCTCCCTTAAAACTTTCCCCTGCTTTTGCCTTCAGGGCCCAGTCCTTCCTTGTTTACATCAAGCATTCACAAAACTGAAGCCCTTGTTCTCTTCCCTTCCTGCTCCCTGACACACTCTACCCTTCATAATTTGTTTTAGGTACTTCTGACAGGTTTAATCTTATGTATTCAAGTAAACTCCATTTTTCTAAACTTTATAATGATTTCAGGATTAGTTTACTATGAAACAAAATATGCATAAGCTCCCAAAAAGTGTACCTCATACAAGATTTCACCATTGTAAACTTGGCCAATTTAGCCCCCATTTCTCAATGTACTATTCTCAAATAAATCACATGTGTAAAAGTACTTTTAAAGCACTGACTCCCAAATCTTGTCCCAGGACTGATATTAGGCTACATCCATCTGCAGTGAAAGAAACTAGTGGGTTTTTTGATGAAGCCAAATCTATTCAAGTTAAATAACTGTTCTTGATTCAGAGATTATGTCCTTCCTATTTTCTCATGGTTGAAACAAATTTTCTGTCATGAAAACAAGGGCGAGGAGGTGGACAATGAAATCCCAAAGACAGGGCCCCCTGCTTTTAAGCTCTGTAAAGGCCTTTGCAAAAGTCAGATTGGTCTCATACTGTCTCAATTTGCCTTTGCCTGGGAACCTTGATGAGCCAGAAAGCAGAACACTTCCTCTGAGCCTGACCAGGCCTCTCCTCTGCATTTACCCCTGTGGGGCAAGGAGGGGACTCTCTCCTGAAGTCACTCATGGAGAGGGCTGTGCCCCCTTCATAAGGAAGCCACTTCCTCTTACTCAGTGTCTTGACATGAAGTATCTGCAATTTCCTGGAGGGCTTCTCTCTGGCCCACATCATCCCTCCATGAGGAGAGGGATCAAGTGCTCCCATGGACACTGCTATCTACAGCCCACTCCTGCCTGCTGGGTTCCCACACTCTCTCCCTGGGGCTCCAAGCCTGCTGCTAGAACATCTGGTTTTTGGGAGTGCTATGCAACCCAAACTTTTATGGGCAAGGCTTGGAGGAAGAATAAAACAGGGGATCCTGTGTGATGGGGAAGGGGGTGGGCTGGGCAGAGGCAGCCAAGATGAGGCCCCTCTGCTTGGCGCAGGCTCTGTGTGCTCATGCCTGCCTCAGGCCATGCCCAGGGTCAGCTTAGAAGGGCTGATGTAGGTTGGGGTCTGGGAGCCTCCTTTGCCCTATGCAACCTGACTCCTGGACCATGGCCACAGCACCCTGGAATCCCACAGTTTGGGTCATGCCTCTGGATTTGGGTTTTGCCTTCATGAAAAGACAAAAGCCTCAGGGAGAACTAGGTGCTAACGTCTTCACATATATGAAGGGGTTGAGATAGGCTTTTGAATGGGACACAGGGGTTGACATGAAAGCAAATAGGACCCGAAGAAGTGTGTATATGTATGGGGAGTGAATTTTGGAGTGTCTGGGCAGTGTCTCCAGACTAAGAAAGTGGAAAATCCAAGAAAGAAAATGATCTTCTAGAAATGGGGTTGGCAGACTTCTTCTGTAACGCGCCAGATAGTAGATACTTTAGGCTTTGTAGGTCATACTGTCACGACTACTCCACTCTGCCACTGTAGTTGCAAGCTGCCACAGATACTACACAGGCAAGGGAATGTGGCTGTGTTCGTAAAACTTTATTTAGCAGACAGGCCAGACTTGGCTGTGGCTTGTTATTCTAGATGATATCTAAAAGAAAATCCTACTTAGTTCCCTTAGGTCCTGCCTGTGCTTCTCCAGCACTCGGTTCACATACCCCTTGCTGTGTTTTATTTATCCCATTTACCTGTCTGCCCCCCCTTCCCCCCCAAGGCATCTGGGGGGCAAAGGCTTAGTGTCGCAGCTGCAGCACAGAGCAGGTGTTCCATATCTGTTTGGGAAGGGAGGCTGTGTGTGTGGTGGGGGAGATGATGTTTATAGCAGACACACTTCACTGAGCGTCTCCAGCCTCTTGGCAAAAAGCTCCAGGGTTCACATAGGAAAAGAGATCTTTGCCAATGACAAGCATTACCCAGAAGACAGCAGCAGGACTTGTTAAAAATGCAAACCCACAGGCAGCTGTTGACATCAGGGCCACCCCCCAACAGCAGCACTGAGAACTGCCTGCAGACAGACTGGCCCAGCCCCCTGGGACCCTCTCCCACCACGGATCCCCCTGGGACCCTCACCCCCCAGCCCCCCCCCACTCGCTCCAGCCTCCTCCTGTGAGGAGGAAAATCTCTGTGGCTAGCCAGGAAATAAAAATGCTTTGTTACTAGAAAAGCTAAGTCTCTTTAGGCCTGTGTGGCAGCATCAATGACATCAGGGGCTCGTAGTCTCCAAGCTTGGTGTTCCACCCTTCCAGAACAACAGCTAATTCACAGCGGCTAAGAGCCTCAGAAAAGAAGAGGTCTGCCTCCTTAGGTCTTGTGCCGAGACCTGCCTGCTTTCCCCGGGAGGCAGCCAGTGTTCACAGCCAGAAGGAGCCCAGCATGGTGAGAACCAAGTCAAGTCAAGCTGACCACGTAGCACAGAGCCTCCCGCGTGCCAGGCAGCGTGGCACACACAGACAAGCACAGCCCAGCGACCCTGTCAGAAAGCTGATGGGGGACGGGGATGATACAAAGCAAAGAACGGGCTTCAGGGGCCTTGAGGAAGGAGATGTTACTTGATGTTTCCTGGGCTAGACCATGAAGGACTGATAGGATTTGGATACACAGAGTTGAGGGGACATTGGTGTTAGCATGTTTGGGGGTCCCAGTCATTAAGTGAGAAAGGAAGGAAGGAGAGGAGCAGGCTGGTTGGTGGGACAAGGGTGTGCTTGATTTTGGCCATGGACTGTATTTGGTTACTTTGTGGCAGGAGAATGAATGAGTCCAGGTGGGCCCGTGCTCTGTAGCATGGTCCACAGCCAGTACATGCTGGTTTGCACTATTTGTGTTCAGGTGGTTGTTCCTAAAAGAGACTAGGATCTCCAGTGCTCCTCCCTCTGCCCACATGGCCTCTCCTGAGGACCTCCCCTCACTTTCCCATTTGTCCTCCTTTGCTCTGGGAAGAACCTTTTTTCCTGTGAAAGTCATGTCCCTTCCTTTCCCAGAAGTCCCCAGGGACTTGCGGACCTGCGTGACTTGATGGTACTGAGTGAAAATTTCCTGATTCCAGGTGAAATTCTCAGTGCCAAAGGAGGCATTTTATGCTGACCTAGATCTGATGGATGTGGATACATCTGAAGTGCTGAGGCAAATGCCTCAACGGCCCATGCAGGCACACTGGGCTTAATCCCAACTTTCTCTCTGGGAGATGTCTTCTCCTTAGAGAAGCCCAAGCACGTCGGAGTCCTGCTATCTAGTGTATTTCCTAGCCTTGCGCTGGCTTCCCCTGCTTGTCCTGCATTTGATAAGTCTCCACTATATTTGATTTAAGTGGTGTTACACCCCAGAAGCCCTTTGTATCCTTTAGAAATACTGTTCCTTCTTTTAAATACTTCTTCAAAGTCAAAGGCGATATTTTGTAGGTTTTCAAAAATGGATCTTGGGTAATTATGCTTGTTGAGTACTTTTTAACAACAAATTTTAAAGCATAAAATGAAAATATACATAATCCAACACTAAAAGTATTGAAAGCAACAAAGAGTGGGCTTAAAACGATACCAGTGTTGCTCTCTATTATAAAGTTACCTTTAAAAGCTCTTAAATATAGCACCTTACTAAAGTTCTGTTACTTCAGAAGATAATGCTCGAATGTATTATTCTGCATGATGGTAAAAAAAAAAAAAAAAATCACAGTACTAATCTGGAATGATTCTTCTTTTGGTATGAATTTGTGGGGATGAAATTCTCAAATGGCTATATAGTTTTCATTTGTTTAAGAAATTAAGACAGTGAAATAAAACATTTTTTATTTGGAGGAAGAATTTTATGATCTCATAAAATATATTAGTCTAGAGTTGTTCAGCCACAAGCTAAATCACAACTGATATGTACTATTCTGGCTTGCAGGGGAATCTTTAAAAATCTTTGTCAACGGAGCCTAATTTCCCATAAGCCTTCTTAATCGGCAATTACAATAAGATGTGAAGAAAAGACAAGCAGAGAACGAGGTGACCATGTAACACACGCTCGAGCTGACAATGCATACGAAGTGAACTGAATACTGTACCTGCTTATTGTTGTCAGTGGTACAACACAGTTTCTTGAGGGAGACAAAATGCCTAATTTTCCTAATAACATAAATAATCAGTTATTAGTGATCCAGAGATGAGATGATTCAAGAAATCAGCAAACAAAAACATCAACAGAGTATTCGTAAAGCAAAACTCCAGTGTCCATCCTATGGCAGATTTAAAACTCAAAACAAAATCCCAATCTTTAGAAAATGCATTCTTCACACAGAGCCCACAGATGCCTTTAGAAACTGTGCTTCCCTTATCATCACAGCAGACTTAGAAACACTTTCTAAGGGGTATTTCATCTTGTAACTGACTCCTGTGATTTGGCTCATAGATATCTTCAGGGCTAGGATGAAATGCTACTACAAACAAAATTAGTTTTAATTCTGTTGACACCAATAATTTTATAGCTTATATATAAATCAAAAGACTCATTTGGACGATGACCAACATTTGTGGTGGCTGTTTATATACTTAATATCTCATATTCTTTCACAGCATGATCATCATTTTGAAGGCAGTTTTTCAGGCAGAGAAACATCCTCTTATTTCAAGGTCATGGACTGAATCTTGAAACTCAGCCTGTGGATCTTGCTCATCACCACAGGGAGACTGGGCAAAAGATTACAAGGTGCCTCAGCCCTGCAGGAAAATCAACGCAAGGTAGATTTTCTACTGAGGGTGAAGCCATGAAATCTAGAGAGTTATGTCAGATTTATAATGATTTCTCTCTCTGGGTTGGTTTTCTCAGGAGGACTCTGTAAAGAGCATAGAAAATATCAGTTAATCTGTAAAGAGCTTGACTAAATTGGAAGAGGTAAAATTTCCCTACTTTTAGTAAGAATTTCCTCTCATAGCTCACTCCCCAGAAATGGGGAGAAAACACTGGAAATTGTTTCTGGGCAAAAGAATTTCTTTCTCATATCTGTAAAATCATAAATATCTGAAAAATGTATTCTGACAGAAATTATTGGGCAATAGCCTGTTTCTCAGCTTTGGTTACCTAATAATTCTGGTCATACACACAAAAAGTGATTTTCAGCTTCGATTTTCTGAGAAGGCCTATGGATGATAATAAAAACAGACTGATAGGCAGGGCATTATTTTCATTCCATGGCCTCTAAGCATGAACCGCTGGTAGAAATGGTGATTCTGTGTAGCTCAAGGAGATGGGCACAGGGACAGCCTCTCTCTGCCACATGCAACCCATGGTTAGGGCCTGTCAGAGCTCACTCCATCCAGAGCGAAGTAAAAGGAAACCACAGACTACGGAATGGCATGAGATACTAGGCAGTGGTCTATGAACTGAGGGGGTAACAATTTCAAAACTAATCAAACAACTAACATTGAAAGGGAAATCACCTACAGTTATTTTGTTGATATTACAGAATGTATAGTTTTCTAGTCACACAACAATTTTCAAGGAATTCAGATAGCCTTACGAGTCACTGGCAGGATTCTCCTATTCTGGCTATTGGCATGAAACTGCTGTTTTTTCCAAAACATCACACAATGTTGTAGCCCTTATAAACCCATACTATGAAGTTGGTATTAACCTTCAGGCTGGATTACAAAAGCTCATCCCTGATTTATTGTTAGGAGATCCTGTTTGGCTCTGTAAAACTTCTCACAAAATTTAACTAGGAGTAGGAAAAGGAATTGCATATTTACATTATCTCCCCACAAAATAAGCAGGCTTCTCTGGTAATCTGAGATGAAATAGAATCTGATCCCTTCAGCTCCTGGTCAGACATACCTTTTTTTCTCCTTAATCAATGACCTCCAGGGCTCTCTTACCCCTTGTGGGACGAAGCCCAGAACTGGCCGGGAGAGGACCAGCAAAGAGCTGGAGCCTCGAGAAGGAGAGAAGGTAGGCTCACTGCAGAGGGCTGAGGCCAGGGAGCCCTGGCTAGAGATCATTTGTTTTTATGAAGGGAGAAGACCGGGAAATTGTGCTTTCTCTGAGGGAAGTGGGAACAATGTAATCACAGATACTAAGGTAGAGGTAGGCAGGTGCTTCATCAGAGACCATAGCAGGAAGAGTAAAGGGAGGGAAAGCCATGGCTAGGGGTCGCTGGCAGCCCGGGTGGAGGTGCCCTTGGTAAGTACCACGTAGAGCCCAGCTCTCTTGTATGTGTGGGTCTAAGCTGCCAATGGCACTTCAATATGCAAACCCAACACCCACATGGCCCTGAGTCTTTAACTCCTGGTCAAAGAGTTCAAGAGTATGCTCTCACCCTCCTTGGCCAACCACGGGGGCGATCTTCACGTGCTGCTGGATGCTGTCTCCGGATTTCCGTCTGGCATAGTAAACTCCCTGCCACTCCTACATGAACAAAGAGAGGTCTCAGGATCCTTCAGTGGTGGTATATGGGTGGCTCTTAAAGATGGTCTTATCATGTTGGAAAGAAGGCCCTTGCAGGCGTTAGTTACATTTCACCAAACACCACTGTGTCTTTGCATCCACTGCGACACTAACATGAGGCTCACAACACACAGGCAGTACAGACCAACATTTCCATGTCAGGCTGCGCCTTCCAGGTCCCAGGACACTTGACCAGTTATCCAGCTGGGCACATAGCACGTGGAATTTCCACTTCCATCTTAAGAAACCAGCACTAGGTGCAGAGGCCCTGGGTCAAGGGATCCTTCTGCAGTCTTTCTGAAAATCTTCACAACAACCTTGTGAGCTTGATGTTATCATCCTTAATTTACAGATTGGTAAACTGAGGCTCAGAGAGCCTAACTAATTCTCCCAATTGGGAAGTAGAGGACCTGGTTTTCAATTCACCGTTCTTTAATGCTCCCTGAAGCCCAGTATCATTCTAACAACCCACATGGCCTCCCAGCCAAGACTTCTCTGAGGCTAGTCTGGCTGCTCACACAGCTTCCACGGATGAGGCACAAGAGAGAGGGGAGATTCCTGTTGTCTCTGGCCCCTGAGGAACTAGCTGTCATGAGGGACCAGGTGACTTCAAGGGTGAACCCTGGGGTATCTCCCCTATTTCTGAGAAGGAGTAGTTAAATCAGAAACTGATTGTCCACAGCCATTTCTTGCCCCCTTTCTCACACAAAGTGGGTAAGTGGTATGTCTGTTGGGGTCACCAGCAGTTCTTTTTGGCCAGTTTTTTTGGGGGTAGTTCACAATGCCCTATTTCCTTTTCAGTCTCACTCTCCCAATTTGTTTTTTAAGTAATTTTGGCCATCATATATAATCCAAACTTATTTTCTCCCTATAAAATGGTACCCCTATTAGATGAATATAATACTTATCTAACTACTTTACATCAGAGAAAGGAAGATGAAAGAAATAATAAGTGAGAAAGCATTTCAAATGCTTAAAAGAAAGTGTACAGGAAGTTCTAGCTGTGAGAGCCAACGCATTCCTTGAGGAGAGGGCTGGAGGGAAAATCCCCACAGCACTGACACCATTGCCCTCATGGTGTCATGGACGGGGTTGGGACATGCACGGGGAAGCCAGGGAGAAGCTATCCATCTCTATGGAGCTGGGATGAGCAGAGAGAACAGAAAAAGGAAAACTGACAGAAAACTGGGCCTACCTTTAAATGCTGAACTTAAATACTTCTAGTGCCCCAAACACCGGATAAACAAAAAAATACACAACAGCTCCATGGGTGGAACTCTGATCAAAGATAAGCACAACAATCCAGCAATGACAGGGGAGATACACGTACGTGAAGGAAGAAATTTCTTTTTATGGACTCATCGGATTCTGACTCATCATGATAATCACCAGATTCGCTTGATAATCAAACTTAACACAAAGTCGCTATTTTGCAATTTTAAAAATCTTTGTTTATTAAATATTTTAAAATAATACATTTTTCTACCTTTTAAATAAGGCCTTTTTTAAAAGAAAAAATAAGAAACCTTTCACATTGTTAAATAATCCGATTTTAAGAATGTAGCATAAAAACTCACAAAGGAAAAAAATTCATTGTGGAAGGGTCTTTTTTTTTTTTTTTAACCTACCTTTCCCTTCTTGATGCAAGTGTTGATGGTGTCGAGGAGGTCTGCCCGGTTCTTATCACTTTTGGGTAGCTCGGCGAGTTCCTTCCCTAGGAGCTCGCCTTTGTGGTAGCCCATCATCCTTTCGAAGGCTGGGTTGACGTACTGTTAACGGGAGGCGGTGACAGGTCAGCATGGGGGCCACAGGTGGAAGTCATGAACAGTCTGTGCCCCGTGGGAACCGCTGGTGCTTGTGCTAGAGCAGCAAGCCCAGAGTTCCCGGGGCAGGGGCAGCTGGGCTCCACTGCAGGCACTGGCTACTCGGCCCCCCGCCCACCCCCAGCCCTCCCTGCCTGCTGCGGAGCGGCTGCCTCCTTCGTGAGCAGCAATTTATTCATTCGACTGCCACCCCCAGTATCGCTGTCCTCAGTGCAGAATCAGAAGGAATTCTTCATCGGGAAATGAGCAACAGGCCCCAATCTAGCAGTGTCAGCCTCTAATGGGCCTCATTCATCATCCGCCACCCCACAAAATAAGGGGAAAAAAAAGGCGGGGGGGGGGAAGCAAATAAATTAGAATTCAATTCAACAGGTTGTGGCTTATATTAGAAGCATTTCTACAAAACAGCAATTTGATCTTTCGTGTTTCCTTTCCAATTGCCACTATCTAATAATCAGAGCTATGGGTTGGGGCATTTCTGGTCCAAGCTACAGTAAATTCAGTTAAACTTCTCAGGCAGGATGCGGACATTTTGGTGCTGGGAGTCGGGCACGCAAGAAGAGAGGATCCCCCCACCATACTTGTGGATCTCTCGCACATTTCTAGGGCCAGTAGACTCCTGTTCAAAATTCAACCCAGGGCCCTGGAATCTAGAGCTATTCACCTTGGCTCACCCCTGACTCCTATCTACACCCACCAATTTCTTTTCAAAGAACACAGTTACCAAATGAGAGTTGAGTGAGGGAGACAGTGACAAAGAACATAGGGAAAATAGGAGCACACTGCATCTGAGTCATGGATTTCTCTAGGCATAATCTATATCCATCTGCTGCTTTGGAAGTGTTCTTACAAACTGTAATCACTCCTGTCCTTGACTGTGATGACAGCAGTAATGAACTGAGTGACGCAGGGACACTTGGGGAGTAATGCCTTTGGGAACTAGCTTTTATTTACAAGATTAAGCCTGGGCATTGAAGGGGTTAGGAGGATGCCCCCGTGCCCTCAGCCCTAGGTTCTGTGGGGGTGGCAGAAGAGGAGGGGTTGGGACGTTGTCTCCACTGATCTACAGATGCCTTCTGGCACCACTGCTCACATGTGGCAGTATCAGCTCCATCTCAGGCTGGGCAGGGCATCGCCTACAGCGAAGTCTCTATAAACCCACAGTCTCCTGGCCCATTGCAGATCTGCTAGCAAGCTGCCTGCATTCCTCCCTCATCAACGGGCCTTTGCCCACATGCTCTCTGCCTTGAATGCCTTTTCCCATATTGTTGCCTTGCCAACTCCCATTACCCTCCCCCTCCAGGAAGTCATCCTTGACCCCAAGCTCAGTCTGCATTGGTGTTACCCCTAAGGGCTCCACTGCCTCCTGCACAGGCTTCTAGTGGCTTCTTATACTGAATTTAAATTTTTGTTTATCTTTTTCCTTCAACAGACATGAAAATTCTCCAATAAAGGCTAAGATTTGATGGATGAGAAATATCTGATGAATGAGTAGATGATAGCTGTGAATGCATTGTTGTTCTATATGTTAGCTGTGTTATACATTTTAATATGTGCTTTTTCTGTCTTTGCTATGAGGTTGTGTATTTTGGTAGAAGTCATGGCACTTCTTTTGCCTCAGGAGCCAATAATCTCAGAATACAGTAGGTACCCCAAGGCATGGACTGTGAAGCCGAAGCCATGGCATCCAAATCCATATCCTGGCTCTGCCAATTGCTAGTACATGGACATGGGCAAGTTACATAACATCTCTGGTCTTTAATTTTCTCATCTGCAAAATGACTATGAAATTAGGATTTTTTTAAGTGGATGGCAGTGATGCTCCAGAATCATAGGATTATTTTAAGGATTAAATGAGAATGTGTACAATGCCTGGCACATGGTAAACACATTACAAGTACTTAAAAGTAGATAGGAAAGTAGGTAGATGGATGGATGGATGGATGGATGGATGGATGGATGGATGGATGGACAGATAGATGAGCTAGATGTTTGACTGATAGATAGCCAGACTATATGATGCACAGATAGATATTATTCCTAAATTTTAAGTGCTACTGCCTGACCTCTAGACATCTGTACACACACAAAGGAACATAACTATTCAGTGGCAGTGCTCTGTGAGGAGCCCCAGTGTCAAGTAAGAACATCTATGAACTGTCCCATCATTGATGGCCCGTTTCAAAATCTACAGCACAAAGGTCATTTTAATATCCCCCTTGCATATAATATCCTCTATTCAACTTCTTCCTCCTTCTTCCTTCTTCCGCTTGCTTTAAGTTTGATATTCAGATTGCTCGTGAATTTTTAAAGGGGGCATAAAAGGTTCCCTGAGAAAGAAAACCACAGAGCCAGTAAAGCCTTATTTCAGAATTCAAGTTTCCCTTTCAATGCAGCGACTCCTTCCATCTCCTCATTCCAGGCACTCACGGTCCTTACAACCATTTCTTCCTGTTCACGGCAAAAGTTGGGAGATAATTATCCTCATGATGTGGCACCCTCACCCTATTACCTCTCCTAGAGCTACAAGTTACAGTTAGCACCAACTGCTAACTATAGAATGAAACACTCAGTTGGCTGTTAAAAGGAATCGCCTGGTAGATCAAAAGTGGGTAAGACTCTTTGAGGCAGGGAGCTGCTTCTCTTCATTTCTGAAATCACATCCCAGGGGTCACTGTAAAATCGGGATGTGCAAATGAGTTTCAGGAAATCATGAAGAGAATTAATTGTTCAAGTCTGGGTATAAGTGTGTGTGTGTCGTTGTCCATGTCCTAATGCCTGAGACCTGTGAAAATGTTACTTTGCATGGCAAAAGGGATTTTGCAGGTGTGACTAAGCAAATGATTTTAAAATAGGGAGATTATCCTGGATTATCTGGGTGGGTGCAGTAGATTAATCAGGGTCCTTAAAAGTGAAAGAGAAAGGCAAGAGAGTCAAAGGGAGGCAAAGAGATGCAGGAAGGGGCTCTGAGCCAAGAAATGCAGGCAGTAAAATGTTAAAAGTTGGTCCATCTCAGTATCTAGGCAGGAGGTATGTTGGAGGTCTTTGCATGGGTTTTGTACTGCTTTTGCAACTATCCTGCAAATTTGCATCTATTTCAAAAGTAACAGTTTATTTATGAAAATAAGAAAGAAAGAAATGCAGGCAGCGTCTCAGAAGCTGGAAAAGGCAAGGAAAGGGATTCTCCCCTAGAGCCCCCTCCAGAAGGAAGGGCGCCCTGCCCACACCTTGCTTTTAGCGCAGCGAGTCCCATTTCACACGTCTGACCTCCAGAACGATAAGAAAATCAATGTGTGCTGTTTAAGGCACTAAGTTTGTGGTTATTTGTTCCCGCAGCAGTGCCCTCGGCACGGCGAACTCCGGCTGTTCTTGATCAGTCCGCGAGCACGGGGTGTCTGCGCAGGCGCCAGAGGGTGTGCCAGGGCAGCAGCTGGAGTTCCAGCCCGGGCAGGGCCGCCTGCGCTCAGCGCGGTCTGCGCTGCTCTAATGATGACGGCAGGTGCAAACCCACCGCAGCAGGCCCGCGGGGAAGCACAGTAACAGTACAGCATGCTGTACTTAGGCTATACTGTACTTATACTAAGCGTATAATGTAACGTAAGTATACATTACAGATCATCTTCCAACAAATATATTAAGAAGACTTTATTTCAACAAAGGTTGAAATACATTTCCTTAGCAAAATGACTTTCATATATTAGAGTGCTTTGTAATTAGAAGACCAACTGCCGGTAAATAAATATCTTTGAAAATATTCTGTTCCCATGGGAATTTATAAGCCTTTTCTCTACATTCTGATTTACTTCTGGGTAAATGCTGTCTTCAGGGATGGTCCAAACAGTTTACCCCACCTCTTTCAAAGAAATCCCAGGTTCTGATCAGAATTAAGACATTTTTATTCTTTATTGAAAATCGAACACTCAGAGCTTTTCCTGTGCTTTTTCTTTGATTTTCCCTTTTCCAAAGCAAATGTTCTGAAATGTGAGAATTATGGGAAAGTTCTTGAAACAGGGTGGCGCATACTTTAAGTGTCTATTGTGACATCTAAAGATATAAAGTTTTTCCATACCTGAATCACATGGTCATCGCTTGTTATCTCTATGGCTTCGTGACAGTGGTCTAATGCTGTGAACACTGAATTACAGGCCCTAGAAGTTGTAAAAGATTGCTGTTAGTTCTGCTATAAAACCATTACCATGCCATCTGTTAATTTATCAAAGTAAACAATTCTCAGGGCTCATAAAACCATTTACCTTTTTATATGAATATGTTTTGAGAAAAATATTTGGCCTTTCTAACTAAATGAATAAAGAACAGCATATATTTCTGTGCATATGAGACAAAGACAAGACTTGTAATTCATCAAAATCTTTATGGACCATGGAATGAACTACGTGTGTGCTGAATGAAACTTTAACACCAGCCCCAGAAACAAAGACACAGAGGACACGGGAGTCCTCTGCCAGATAATGAAGGACATTCCTCTATTTCATTCACTGTGGTGGCCTTGGAGAAGTCAAGTTCCCATCAATTAGGAGAACCTAAACGGGCCCAAATTGGATGAGGTATTCTGGTCTTTCATAACAGACAAACATTTTTCTCCTTTCTTACTTTTGTGATTTCAGATAATTAGGTTTTATGGTACTTTGCTTCCAACCATACCCACTGGTATGCTGAAGGGCAAGCATGGCAGAATTCCCCTGGCCTAGCCAATTGTACCTATGTGGGCCTCCAGGAGCATACTATACTTATCTCGGTGACCTTCCCTGTACATCTGGAATATCTGATATCAGACTCTCAATTTCTTGGCTCTAATTTTAACTAATTTCCAACTCTAGAGCAACTCCAGTACAGTTATTTACTGTCCAACACAAGTATATCACTAGTTATGAGAGCTTTGTTATATGTACTGGCTGTTTAAAGATTCCCAGCTAAGGCTTTCTTACACATTACAATAAAAATACGTTGCTTTGCTAGATTGATGTTCCTTTTTATAAAACAAAGTCTTAAAAGGTTATTTATCTTTTCCACTCACAAAGGCAGTCTAACTTTTTTCTTTATTAGAGAAGTTGTGGGTTTAAGGCAATCTAACTTTGCTATCTTGTTTTGACGTGTTTACAAGGGAGAGGGCAGAGAACACCGGGCAAAATCTTCTAGATCCATATTTTGCCAGTTAGGGGACTCTGGGCAACTTGTTATCTTCTCTGGCCCTCAGTTTCTTCATTTGTAAAGTTAGGATAATATGTATTTCACAGGTTGTTGTAAGGATAAAAACAGATGGCTTATGTGAAGCACTTCTCAAAGTGCAAAGGACAATGTAAAAATTCAACACGAGAAACTATTATTATTTGTAAGATCACAGAGTAATATTTCTTTGTTCTCTACAGATTTCAAAGGCTGTTGGTCAAAAGAAATATGAATCATAGCCTATCTTTTTCATGAGCACAAGTGAAGTGTCAAACCAAGTACTACATTTAACAACAGCAAGGTCGCCCACGGGCAGAGGGAAGGATTTTAGCTCATGCAGTGATAGTGCTCTGATTATTGCAGAGATGAAGATATTCGTGTGTGAGGGGAAGGAAAACAAGTCATCATGATGTGGGTGAGCCGATTATAAACCTAACTCGACTGGAATTCCTGATGGTTGCCATCTATTTTCTTACTTAAATTGCTCCGGTCTACCTAATTTGAAATATATAGTATCCTGTAACCAATGCTGCATTTGTAAACACATTTAAAATAAGAATTAAGAATAAAAGAGGACCTTAAAACTGTTACCACAGTGGTTACCACACTGCCTCTCTTAAAGGGGCAAGAAAGAGACAGTCATAACAAAAGTATTTTCCAGGTACCTGGGCCCAGACCCCAGCTCAGTGCCAGAGGAAAAGGTCCCAGGGCACCGACTGTCCTCCGGAAGTTAGACCTATGTCTACAAAAACATTTAAAGTTTATATAGAGAAAACACACATTCTATGTGGGCTAATTCATTAACTTAGCTGAATAATTATGCCCTAAGGAACACATGTTTTTATCAAATGATAAGTTCTTCTCCCGTCCAAGTGTTTTCTCCAAAGTACCTGCATATTTTAACTAAGTATATAAATGGGTACTTCAAAGTATTATCGTTTTTGTCAATTCAAAAGATTGTCTTTATATAGGACAAGATCTTAGATCCAGCCTCCAAACTTTACCTCTTAAGCATTCATTTCATGATTATCCACAAAGCCTAAAATCTTCAATATGTATAAAGCCCCAATGGGACAAAGCAAATTCCTATTAACAGCTGAGGTGAAAGGATATTGGTAGGACCACAGATTATTTCCTCCCAGTGACAAAAACTACTGGATTTTAATGTTTACCTGAGCTTGAAAACTTTTTCGGTTGGTGGTTCTTCTATAAACCATCAATAATAACCTACAGCAAGATGAGGTAATCAATATGAGTCATATTCCTAGAGTTTGAGAACTTAAATGCTTGTATTAATTATTAATACTATTCATGCAGAAGAATCTGTTCTTGGGAACCATGTAACTCTGTGCCTCATATGTCTTTATTTTTGTACCCTCCAGGTTTAAAAAAATTGGAAAATTTGAAAAATCAGCACAAGGAAAAGGTAACTTAGATGTGGAAACCCATGAAGTATGGGCAATGTAACCACTTCCTCTGCCCATTCTAAGAGCCCCTGAAACTCCAGAGGGAAAAGGCAAATATTAAAGGGGCACAGGAATAAAGTCTACAAGTTACATGGTGGTTTGATGGGGATGGGGTGCAAAGAACAACAGACTAGGAAGCATGACTGGATTCTACTCCAATGTTCTACCATTGATCAAGTCAAGCTCCTCTCTGGTACTCTGTGTTTTCCTCTGTCAACTGTGGCTGGAGTGGTTGGGTGACATGATCTTCCAGGTCTGTGTCAAAGGTATTCAAGAATCTGTTAAACAAAACACACACAAACACACACACACACACACCAAGGCAACCTGAAGGAAGGGCAGGATTGGGATCTATGGGAGCTTGCCAGGAAAAAGACTCTGAACACAAGGTGACATCCCAGCAGGGTCTGGGAGTAGGAGTGGTGATGAACAGTGCATGGGGCAAGGGGAACATGGACTTGCTACCAGTCAGCATGCACCCCTCAGAAGTAATGCAATGGGGGGGGGGGGGTTATTTTAAGACTTCTTAGCTCAGTTTCCACTCCTGTACCACACGGCTGTCATGCAGAAGCCCATGTAAGAACAAAGTGCTCTCTACAAACGTCTGTTAATATCGAGGGATTTAGTATTGCATGAAATGCTGAGTTTTGCCCGTCAGAAACTTTTACTCTTTCCAAAATGGAGGACTGCAACTGTCTTAAGACAAGAGATCTGGACAAAAGTGTACATCTTCCACACTCAACATCATCCTGCAGCACAGTCTGTCCTTGCAGAGTGCTAGTGATTTTACATATTTAGCTGCAACTGAGGGCGGAATTGTAGGGAAAAATCTTACATAATTAGGCTCTAATTATTCTGGCATTGTATAATAAAGAGCCTCATTTTCCCAGTCTGCAACAAATGACAGAGTTGCTTGCCTGCCTCTGTGCAGGTAGACACTCTAGATGTCCCTGAGTGCTCTGAGATGCTGGGGGAAGGTCATGGCATGGGTCACTGCCCAACCCCTATCTGTTGGGCCCAGGTAAAGTACACCCAAGGATATCCAGACCATATACCCCACTGACCTCCTAAAAAGAGGAAGAGAACTTGGATAAGGTTGAGGTAGAACCAACCAAAAAGTAACAGAAAAAATCAACCATAGGACTTCTCTATGCAAAACTCTTGTCTCCCTGTTCCTTGCTACAGGGATTGCTCTCATGCTGGTGGCTGGGAAGGAAAGCTCTTTACAGCCAACCTTAAGGTAGTGTAGAGAGTAAGATGGCCAGGGTGCTTCCTGAAGCCTTCTTGGGTCATGTCCATTCACCAACTTCACATAGATTTGCATGAGAACTTGAGCCTTTCATCATGACCTCTACAGTGGGTCCAACTCCCCTGAACAGTTCAGTCAGTGAGGGTGAGAAGTTATGAGATTTTTATAATGTTACGTATTTAGTAACTAGAAAAATTCTGAATCTTAGAGATCCTGAAAAGTTTTTATCCTCCTGGCTCTAAGCAGATTTCATCAGAACAATAACCAAGGCCTTTTCTTTATGCCCTTGTGTTGGCTGGGGATGTTTATTTCAAATTGCCAGACCTGCCTTCCCCATCGCTCAACATGAATAAAGTTCCCCTAATCTCCCTGAGCTAACAAAGCCTGGTGTGCACTGCAGACTCTCTATTAGGGCACTTCCTGGCATCTTAAATGCGCCATCACATTTAATGCTGTTTAGAAAATAGAAGCACTTATTTAAAATAAAATGAGGGAATTGCCTATCAAAGCAATAAGGTGTGCTCTTAAATTTTATTGTAGATAGCATATTAAACCAAAATGAAATCCCTCTTTTTCTAATACTATTTATTGTGAAAACATCTAAAATAAAGTTACTAAGTCTTTTTACCCTCAATTAAAAACAACAGAGACCCCAAGGGATAAAAAGAATTAATGTACATCATTTAAAAGCATAAATTACTGAAGTAAAGGCAAAGTGGTCTTTAGGAAGAATTGTATGAGGTTCTCTGAAGCTAATAAATCTATAGATAAAAGAAACCAAAATATTTAATTTATTTGTACATTCAGAGTCTTTGGCAATATTTCTCACCAAAGATTGTTAAAATATTTGAATTCCCACTAGTTTGATATTCTTTTGTAATAATTTTCCACTGGTTTATCCTCACACTTGATTTATTAAAGCTCTTTATTCACCAAAAAGCGACTTTCCTGGCCAGGGTGAACTCCAGAAGAAGCTGCTTCTTGAGGTTTATGCCAATCCGTTTTGCTTCCAAGGGACAGCACTTTTTGCTGCCAAGGGTGGCAGAAAATAATTTAATTTAAAAAGAATCTTATTCCCTTTAGATAGAAAATGAGCATCAAGATAAGAATTCTAATCAGTACAGTGAGATGCTATCTTACGTATTGTGCATCAAGGCTGAAACGATCCACAGTCTCCCCATTAGCCGGAGAAGTCATGCCAGGGACCCTCCTGACACATCCCAGCCTGCAAGCTGCTTGGGATCAGCCCCCAGGGATCACACGTGGAGAAGAGCTGCCTCTTTTCCCTGATCTCTGACTCAAGGAGAGTAGACTGAAGAATTCAGGGGACTGAGAACATGCTAGAGTGGAGTCTGAGCAAAACCAGGCGTGACCCAGGACCCTGATATTCCAAGGTGTCTCAGAAGCAGAACATCCCATTGCTTCAAGTTCTGACCAGCAGCCAGATATTGAGACTCCCATCTCACAAGCGAGCACCAGACAGAAGCCTGCTCTTAAAGGACTCTATACCCACAGAACTTACAGTCAGGTTCTTGAAGATACTTCTTGCATATCCGGGTCACAAACAGAGCTCATGAACTGCTATTGTGGTAACATGGCAATTATTATGGTTAGTATAATACATAGATTTTGTACCTGTTCATAAAATTCAAAGTAGGAATTTATAAATATTGAAAGTAATAAGTAAAAAGTAATCCTCAAAGGCTATTCTTAATCTGGATCTAATTGTGCAAAAATTAAACAATACTTTTCTTAGAGTATAATTTTAAAAGTGCTGTAAATAATGGAAACCCACTGTCAAAAGAAAAAATGCTTCCAATTTATTTCATTGTATCAAGGGGTTCCCAATAGAGATTCTGCTGTTTGCCAGCTGCCATGATCTGTGTAATGGCTTCAAAATTCCTGGTATTCAGCTATAAGCCTATGAACAATAACCTGAAGACAGACAAGTTTTTCTAAAGACTGTTAAACTTGTATTGCCGTCTTCTTTTTCTACATACCGTAATTTGAACTGTGAGCGAACTTCCCCATGTTCTATTTGAATCAGTTCATTATAGCAAGCAATTATGCTGTTATTCTCCATAAATCTCTGAAAATAAAGCAAAGATAATGCATAAGACATATGCAATTACTTTTTAAAGAGTCAGAGAAATTAACAGTTGCTCCTACCCCCAGGTAATTTTGTTATGTAAGACAACTAGTGGGTAAGGTGAAATAAAACAGTCATCAAGTTATTTAAAATACTTGTTTATATGTATGAGAAACAACAGACTGGGTAATACTGGACACTTATGCCCCTCTATAACAAATGTAGGATAAACTTTATTATGAAAACTCACAGGAAAATAAAACACACAAGGGAATGGAATGCCTCCCCAACTTTGTTAATTACAAAAACACTTTTGCTTAATATTGCACTAATAGAAATCTTCTACTGGGAAGCAGATGTGGCTTAATCGATTGGGCTCCCATCTACCATATGGGAGGCCCTGGGTTCGATTCCCAGGGCCTCCTGGTGAAGGCAAGCTGGCCTGTACCCATGGAAAGCTGATGGCCCGCGCCCACAGACAGCTGATGGCCCAACCACAGATGGCACAGCAAGATAACACAACAAAGGGAGACAAGCAGACACAGAAGAACGCATGTCCTTTGCTTCTGTCTTAATGTTCAGAGTGCCCAATACAGAGCTTTCTATAGACAGGCACTTAAAACAGTGGGTGAGTGAACAGATAATCAAGTACTAAAGCAGAAACAGTGAAATATGCATTATCATTCATCAAAGAAACATTAAACAGCCACTGGACACTGAGCATGAGTGGCTCAAGTCCAGCACTTAAAGGAAAGTAGGATTTTTAAAAATGTAATCCCTAAATCATTTTATTATATTTCTTACAGATATGTATCATATTATTCAGTGTAGGATATACAAGAAATTGAGCACTTATCTTACATGAACATGTTATTACTTAATGAAAGATTATGAAGTCAGAAAAAAAAAAGGAAGTAAAATAAATAAGGGAACAGATCTTAGAAGGAGGGAAAATATCTAGATTTTAAATTTATAAAAAAATACAACATTATGCAAAATTTTCCAGGCATATGGCTAGTGAACTGTTAAGTAGGAAGATAATCACAACTCCAAAATATCCCAAATTACCTGATCACTTTCTTTTGCCTCTCAGATAGCAACACAGGTAGAAGAGGAGAGCAGGCCCTGCTGAAGGATATATTTCTTAGATTTCCTTCATCTAAGTTGGCCAGAGAAAGTCTCAATCCCTTTCCTTTCCCACCTACATGGATATATGCACATGCAGACCCATATTTCTAACCTCCGAAGTGGAGGGCTTTTCTCTGGTGAATACCTTCAAAGCTGCCTGACTTTCCCTATGCCTCTGGTCTCCCCACTATTCAGGCAGAGGCTGAGAAGGGCTAAGGAAAGAGAGAAAATCATAAAAATACACAGAAGGGAAGACTTCTGGAAAGATGGTGTTGGAGTAGATTAGCAGGCTCAACTCTCTTACAAAAACAATAGAGGAAGGACAGAAGCTGTCCAAAGGAGCTGCTTTGTGGATCTGCAAACCAGGAGAGTGCTGCATGTATCATCTGGGGGAGGGGGAGAGGAAGAGGCTTAAAAGAAAACCATGAGTTACTTGCTCCTGTGGCTGGGAATGGCATTCACCCTTCACCCTTGAGGCAAACAGACTTGATAAAACCTGGGGCTGCCATTGGCCAACTGAGAGGGGAGTGGGATGTTATCCTCCCTGGAAAGAGGGAGGGTGTGGCAGAGGGCTGAGTGTGGTTTCTCTTTGTGCCTTTGGACAGCAGGGCCCTGCTTTGAATCACAGCTCTAACTGATCCATAAACAAAAGCAAGTGGAGGTTGAAAGAGTCACCTCCCTGGAAAGGAAAGGTTCACCAAAGAGCACCATCTGCTGGCAGGCTGGGAAGGTGAAAGAAAAAAAAAAAAAGCGTCTTTTGGAGTCTCTCATGCCCCACCCCCAGGCCCCCTTGGATCTGGACTGCACCCCATTAGTAAGTCCCAGGTCTTGTTTTAATAACTTAAGCAAGGCAATTTTAAAGATTTTGAATAAGCTGAACCAAAAATCAAAGAAGAGACATGAAACAAAACCACTAAGCAAGAGAGAGAAATGGACTGTCAGAGTAAACTCAACAACATAATCAGATGCCTAGACATCAGCAAAATTTACAAGCCTTTTAAGAAACAGGAAGATATGGCCCAGACAAAGGAAACAAATGAAAAATCCTGACTAGACAGAATTTAAGACAACTGATAATGATGCTCACACAAATCTTCTAAATCAATTCAAGAAGTTGAAGGAAAATATGGATAAAGAGTTAAAGGATATTAAGAAGACACTAGATGAGCATAAAGAAGAATTTGAAAAGCTTGCAAAGAAAAGTAACAGATTTTATGGGAATAAAAGACCCAATGAATATGATTAAAAATACAGTAGAGGCATATAACACCAGATTTGAAATGAGTGAAGAATGAATAAATGAATTGGAGAACAGAGCATCTTAACTTGGAAAGACAGGAGAACAGACAAAGAAAAGAATATAAAAAATTGAGCAGGATCTCAGGAAATTGAATGACTGAGCAAAATGCACAAACATATGAGTTATGGGTGTCCTGGAAAGATAAGAGAACAGAAGGGGGACAGAGAATATTTGAGAAAATAATAACCCCAAATTTCCCAACCCTTATAAAAAACATAAATATTAATATCCATGGACTCCAAACAGAATTAATCCAAACAGACCTACTCAGAGACACCTATTATTCAAAATGTCAAATGCCAGAGATAAAGAAAATTCTGAAAGCAGCAAAAGAAAACAAGTCATCACATTCAAGGGATGCTCAATACAACTAAGTGCTGACTTCTCATCAGAAACCATGGAGGCAAGAAGGCAGTGGTATATATATATAAGATACTGAAATTAAAAAACTGCCAGCCAAGAATTCTTTATCTGGAAAAACTGTTCTTCAAACTCAAGGTGAGTTTAAAGTCTTCATAGATAAACAGAAACTGAGAGCATTTGTCACCAAGATACTGGACTTACAAGAAATTCTAAAGGGAGTGCTGTAGACTGAAAGGAAAAGACAGGAGAAAGATGCTTGGAGAAGAGTATAGAAATGATTATTAGTAAGGGTAACTAAAAGGGTAAAAACACTGACAGTAGTAAGATATAACAACAGAAAGCCAAAGGATAAAATAGACAAAGTAAGTAATGTCTTTACAGTAATAACATTGAGTATTAATGGATTGTATTTCCCAATGAAAAGACACAGACTGGCAGAATGGATAAAAAATATAAACCATCTTTATGCTCTTTACAAGAGACTTATCTTAGACACAAGGACAGAAACAGGCTGAAAGTGAAAAGTTGGAAAAAGATATTCCATGCAAATAATAACCAAAAAAGAGCTAGAGTAGCGATACTAATATTGGACAAAATAGATTATAAATGCAAAACTGTTATAAGAAATGAAGAAGGTCATTATATATTAATAAAAGGGGCAATTCACCAAGAAAAAATAACAATAATGAATATTTATGCACCTAACCTTGATGCCCCAAAATATACGAGACAAACACTGGTACAACTGAAAGGAGAAATAGATGTCTCTACAATAATAGTTGGAGACTTCAATACACCACTCTCATCACTACATAGAACATCTGAAGAGAGAATCAATAAAGAAACAGAAATCTTGAATAATATGATAAATGATCTAGACCTAACAGACATATATAGAACATTGTACCCCCAAACAGCAGGATTTATATTCTTCTCAAGTGCTCATGGATTTTTCTCCAAGATAGGCTATATGTTGGAGAACAAAACAGGTTTCAATACCTTTAAAAAGACTAAAGTTATACAAAGCACCTTCTCTGGTCATAATGGAAAGAAGCTAGAAATCAATGACAGGTAGAAAAAGGGAAAATACACAAATATATGGTAATTAGACAACACACTCTTAAACAGCCAGTAGATCAGAGAAGAAATTGCAAGAGAAATCAGTAAATATCTCAAGATGAATGAAATGAGGAAACAACATATCAAAATCTATGGGATGCAGTGAAAGCCAGGCTGAGAGGAAAATTTATAGCCCCATTGAGGGCTAAAAAAAAAAAAAAAGCTAAAACCAAAGACCTAACTGCACACCGACAGGAATTATAAAAAGAGCAGCAAACTAATCCCAAAGTAAACAGAAGGAAAGAAATCACAAAGAATAGAACAGAAATAAATGAAGTTGAGAACAAGAAAACAAGAGAGAGAATCAACAAAACCAAAAGGTGATTCTTTGAGAAGATCAACAAAATCGACAAACCCTTAGCTGGAATGACAAAGAAAAAAAAAAGGAGAGAAGATGCAAATTAATAAAATCAGAAATAAGAGGGGGGATATCACTACTGACCTCACAGAAATAAGAGAGATCGTGGGAGGATACTATGAACAACTATATGTCACTAAATAGACAATGTAGATAAAATGGACTAATTCCTAGAAATACAAGAACACTGACCCTAGAAGAAATAGAAGACCTCAAAAACCAATCACAGGAGATTGAAACAGTCATCAAAAACCTCTCCAAAATGAAAACCTCAGGACAAAATAACTTCACGGGTGAATTCCAGCAATCATTCAAAGAATATTTAATACCAATCTTGTGCAAACTCTTCCAAAAAGATGAACAGGAGGGAACACTACCAAACTCATTCTATGAAGCCAATATCACTCTAATACCAAAGCCAGAAAAAGATACTACAAAAAAAGAAAATTACAGACCAATTTATCTATGAATATTAATGCAAAAATCCTCAAATATACTTGCTAGTCAAATCCAAAAGCTCATTAAAAGAATTATACACTACAATCAACTGGGTTTTATCAGAGGTATGCAAGAGTGGTTCAACACAAGAAAATCAGTCAGTGTAATATACCACATTAATAAATCGAAGAACAAACACATGATCATCTTGATTGATGCACAAAAGGCATTTGGCAAAGTACAGCACCCTTTCTTGCTAAAAACACTCTGAAAGACAGGAATAGAAGTTAACTTTCTCAGCATGATAAAGTGCATATATGAATAACCCACAGGTAACACTGTACTCAATGGTGAAAGACTGAAAGCTTTCCTGCTGAGACTGGGAACAAGACAAGGATGCTCACTGTCACCATTGTTATTCAACATTGTGTTAAAAGTCCTATCTAGAGCAATTAGGCAAGAAAAAGAAATAAAATGTGTCCAAATTGGAAAGAAAGAGGAAAACTTTTGCTATTCACTGATGATAGGATCCTATACATAGAAAACCCTGAAAAATTCACAAGAAAGCTACTAGAGCTAATAAATGAGTTCAGCAAAGTTGCAGGATATAAGATTAATTCCCCAAAATCAGTAGCATTTCTATACAATATTAATGAGCAACCTGAGGAGGAAGTCAGGAAAAAAATTCCATTTACAATAACAACTAAAAGAATCAACTATTTAAGAATAAACCTAACCAAGGACATAAAGGACCTGTATTTAAAAACTATAAAACATTGCTAAAGAAATGAGGACTTGGGAAGCGGCTGTGGCTCAATCAGTGGGGCTCCCGTTTACCATGTGGGAGGCCCTGGGTTCGGTTCCCGGGGCCTCCTGGTGGGGGCAGGCCCGCCTGCACGGCGTGGTTGGCTGACCCGGCGAGCACAAGCAGCAAGGGGGAGATAGATGAATAAATAAATAAAATCTTTAAAAAAAAAAAAAAAAAAAAAAAAAGAAATGAGGACTTAAATAAATGGAAGAACATTCCATGTTCAGGATTGGACGATGAAATATTGTTACAATGTCAATTCTACCCAAATTGATTTACAGATTCAATACAATCCCAATAAACTTCCAACAGCCTTTTTTCCCCCTTAAATGGAAAAGCCAATTGCAAAATATATTTGGAAGGATAAGGGGTCCCAAATAGCCAAAAATACCTTTAAAAGAAGAACGAAGTTGGAGGACTCTCACTTCCTGACTTTAAACACTTTTGTTCTTCAAATGACTTTGTCAAAAAGCTGAAAAGGCAGGCCACTCAATGGGGGAAAATATTTGGTAACCAATATCTGATAAGGGTTTGATTTCCATGCTATATAAAGAGCACATACAACTCAATGATAAAAAGACAAGCAACCCAATTTAAAAAAATGGGCAAAAACCTGAATAGACATTTTTCCAAAGAGGAAATACAAATGGCAAAAATGCACATGAAGGGGGGCGGATGTGGCTCAAATGGTTGGGCGTCCGTCTGCCATATGGAGGGACCTGGGTTCGATCCCTGGGACCTCCCGGTAAAATTTAAAAAAAAAAAAAAAAAATGCACATGAAAAGATGTTCAATATTACTATTAGGGAAGTGCAGATCAAAACTACAATGAGATATCATCTCATACCTAATAGAATGGCCATTTTAAGAAAACAGATAACTACAAGTGCTCGAGAGGATGTAGAAAAATAGGAACATTCCTTCACTGCTGGTGGGAATGTAAAATGGTGCAGCCTCTGTGGAAGACAGTTTGGTGGTTCTTCAGGGAGCTAAATATAGAACTGTTGTATGATCTACCAATCTTTCTACTAGGAACATAACTCAGAAAAACTGAAAGCAGGGATGCAAACAGATATTAGCACACTTTGTTCAAAGCAGTATTATTCACACTTGCTAAAAGATGGAAACAACCCAAGTGTCCATCAATGGATGAATGGATAAACAAACTGTAGTATATACATACAATGGAATACTATTCAGTTGTAAGAAGGAATGAAGTCTGGTGCATATGACAACATGTATAGACCTTAAGGACATTATGTTGAGTGAAATAAGCCAGACACAAAATAAGTAATATACGGTCTCACTAATATGAACTAAGTATGATGAGTAAACTCACAAAGTTAAACTCTAGAGTAGAGTTTACTAGGAGATAGAATGAAGGTTGAGAAGGGGGTGCTGATACTTAATGAATGTAGAATTTTTAATAAGCTTTATTGTAAATATGCAAAAATGGATAGAGTTGATGGTAACACATTATAGTGAGTATAACTTAACACTGATGATTTATAAATGTGGTTGTAGCTGAAAGGGGTAGTCTAGGGATGTAAATGTCAGTTGAAAGAATGCTAGAGGATAATTTAGGAATTGTATAATATAGTGAACTTGGCAGTAGATGAGGATTGTTAATATTACAAATATAAGAATATTCTTCTATGAACTAGAATAAATGTACATCACTATTACAAGGTGTTAAGAATATGGTGATATGTGGGAAAGATACAACTAATGTAACTTATAGACCATAGTTAACAGTAATAATATAATAGTCTTGCATCAATGGCAAAGAAGGTACTTTATCAATGCTTAGGTCAACAATAGGGGGTTTAAGGGTGTGTGGGATTTTTCTTTTTGGAGTAATGACCAAGGTGATGACAGCACAACTCTGATGAAACTGAGAGCCACTAAGTGTATGTTTTGGGTGGACCATATAAGGCATGGGATCGTATATCACAGTGAACCCTGTGGTAGAGGATGGAGACTATGGCTAACAGTACAAATAAGAGACCATTCTCTCATGAACTATAACGAATAAAAAATACTAATACATGGTGTGAACAATAGGGTGGTTTTTGGTAAAAATATACCAAATGTAAGCTATGGACTATAGTTAGCAGTAATATTTTGATGATGTTCTTTCATCATCCATCACAAATGTTCCACAACAATGCAAGGTGTTGGTGGTGGGGTGATGTATGGGAATCCTGTATGTTATGCATGGTTGTTTTGTAAACTTGCAACTTCTGTAATAAAAAATATACAGAAGGGGCATACCTTCTTTTTTATTTACAAAGAAAAGTTAAACATGATTGAGTTCGGCTTTAGCTTTTGGGTGGGTAAAGACTACCTATCAGCCTGTAACAGAGCTCTGAGCATTGTTAGCTGATGCTTTGTAAGACACAAAAAAGATATAATGTTAAGATAAATTAAGTTAAGCAGGTTTCTTTACTACAGGACTTCTTAGAGCATTCAATAGCAGATGTGCAATGGCACTAATGGACACTGTGGTTTCTTGTGGACAGGGTTCAGGGGAACTGAGTCTTCTCTTGCTTTCCAAACTTATCTGATCACAAAAGGCTTTTTTCATGGAGCATCTATTAAAAGACTTTGGAAACTGGTGTTCCATGGAATAGTTTGGGAAATGCCATTTTAGTGGATCGAATATGGAGTTTGGAGTTAAACAAGCATTTGCATCTTGACTTTGTCATGAGTGCGAGTTCTGACAAGCTAGTTAATTGTTTTGAGCTTGTTTCCTACTCTGCAAAAATAGAGAAAAGAATGAATCCCTCCTATGTAGATGAGGATTATGAACCGTGCCTGACAAATAATAAATCTTAGCTCCCCATACTTCCTACTCCACAGTAAGCCTCTCAAGGGAGGTATTGTGTCTCATATTTGTATCCCTGGCAGGCCTAGCACATCACGTTGCACACAGTAAATGCTCCATAAATACTTGCTGAACTGAATAAGAATCATAACAATTAGAAAGAAAAGCACACAAAGATTGAGATAAAAACAGCAGCTTTGCCCTTTGCTAAGGTGCTGGCCACTAAGAGGCTGAGAGGGGACTATCGCGGTGGCCTGCCACTCTTGCAGAGCCACAAAGGGCTGCAAGGGGCTTTGCTGTGGAATATCTGGTGACACAATTTGTTGCTGAATCTGCACTCAGGGACCTGAGACTGACATGCTGGCCAATTAGCCAGTAACACAGGGCTGAGGCTCAGCAAATGATTTAATGCAATCAAAACAACTCAGATATGGGGAAACTAGCCCACAGGAGGCAAGAATAGCTGGCGTATTTGGAAGGGTGCTTTGGTAGGGAGTTGCCAAAGACAGAATTTTGCCTAAAAAAGGAGAACAGCCACTTGGAGATCAGCCGCAGTGGATCTTATGCCACAGTAACCGAGGAGGGAGTGCTTCTGCAGGTACAACACGCTCACCTCAGGACGAGCCCACACTTTAGGGGCACACTGACCTGCTGGAAAGTGGCCTTGATCAAACCCAGCGCTACAGAATACCCAGTGGTCCCTGCGAAGAAATGTATTTCATGCTCCCACAGAGGGTTTATTCACTGTGGCTCACTGTGAAAACCAGCTACACATCAGGACAGAGGGAAATTAACTTTCCAGGGCAGCATGGACAGGTCACAAAATGTGTTCAAGGAAAACAATGGGACACTCCCTCCTGGATTTACTTAATAGCCTCCTCCCCAAGAGTGCCAGCGCTCCTCCATGAGCTCTTCTGTGAGTGGATACATGTGCGCCATCCAGACGAGAGGCGCTGGCTCTACAATCTCCATACCAATAGGGGGCAGAATTCTGAGAGGAGGCTCACCAGCACCGAGGAGGTCCTAATGGAGATAACCTACAGGGCATCATTGCCATTCCCAGTCAGTCCCCAGTAATGAGGAGAGCCTTTGTCTTCCCTTTTCACAAGGTCCTGACTCAGACTTGAAGGACAATGTTGGAGTGTGGGGTGGTCAGCATTAAACAGAAGATGGAGGAAACCTGGGAATAATTTTAGGGTTCTTTCTCAGAAAATGAGTAAGTAAAGATAATATGTCTGAGCCGCACAGCTTCTTTGCCCATTTTCCTTTTGCGAGGCTCCATTCCAGTAATCAAAAGCACTGTCTTAGGTATTCTCATTAAGAGCCAACACAAAAGAACAGCTTTCAGAATCATATGCCAGCCTTTGGGAGAAGACATGACAGACAAAAAGAAAGTATTAGGGGAATGAAGAATAATGCTCATTAGAAACATTCCTTTCTATTATGCACTGGGAGCCACTACACTACCTTGAATATTTTATGTAATTCTGCTGCTTCCACACCGTGGCATACCAAAGTGCAAAACAACTACATCACAAATGCAGTTTCTGCTTCTCTGTGGAACACAACACAGAATGGATTTTTTTTTTTTAGTCCAGAGTAGCAAAGCACCATAACTTAAAGCACTCAAAGGAATTTTCATAATTTACAAGGCACAGGCAGTACCCTATTTTGGAAGGTCTCATGTGAAAGGACACATCACACCATCTACTTGAGCTTTTCAGTTTACTCCTATCGAAAGACCTTAGTATACTTGGAGTAATCAATCTTAATCTTCAAGTTGAATATCAGTGTTATTCATGTAGTTGTCAGTCAAAGAATTTTTCTTTGCTGATGTTTATGGTTTAAACTACATGTTCAGAGGCTACTACAGGTCATTTACTTGAGTTTAAATTAGCTGCAAAAGTTGTATAAGTCAACTATGGATCTCTATGAATTTTTTTCCAAATGGGCATCTTTTAAAAAAAAAATATGACTAATATATGCCTGTTAAAAAAATCTCAAACACTTAAAGTGAGGTCCTCCATCATTTCTCTTTAAGGATTTGCATAAATATTAAAAATTATACTTCTTTTAAACATTCATGTTTTGATCCTCTTTTCCCACCCCTTTCTTCTTTTTCTTTTAAATCCACTCTATCATCTTCTTCCATTTCCACACACTCAGACTTGACCTTAACCAAACAAACCTTTAGGCATCACGTGTCTATTCCTATGGTATAAGCTATGGCTGGTTACTGGTGAGCATGGGCATCCTGCATGCCAACTTGGTGGACTTTATAAATACTTACATTCCATACACATTGAATCTAATTGACTGGACTGATATAAATGCGATTACTCCAGGGCTACAGAATTTTGTTCTGATATTATAAGACGTGTTTTTATATCATTTATTGATAGCTAAGTTATATAAAGTTATGAGAGAAAAAGGGACAAAGCTTGACTATCATTTGCTTGTTACTATCTCATTAGAACCCAGTTATTTCCTCTTTCTTGTTGTCCAGGGGTTTAATTCCCTTAACTGTCATATTTGGCCATTTTGTTTTGCTGTTATTGGATAGTCGGGGTTAAGGAGACTGTACCTGAGGGCTTCTGGCTCATTTTCTACATACCCTGTTGAAGCCTGCGTGGAGAAGAGGAAGGACTGAGGCCTCTTCATGGTCACCCAATCTGCAGCAAAGCAGAAAACTTGGTCACTCAGCAGATACAAACCAGGATTCCTCACACCAAAACATAGAGAGAGAGCAATGAGGCAACAGCTTTAGCTTTGAGTGGCTTCTTGACCTGCACGTGCGGCAGGGCATTCCCAGACTGAGGCTCCCCCCATTGGCCTTCCAGATGCAAAAAGAACAAAAACAGTGAAGGAAAAACTCCAATGGTGTGCCTGAAAGTATCCCCCCACAGGTTCCCATGAGTGACCCCCTCTAACTCTTGGCTGCCTTTTGGAGCTGGAGCAAAGTTTGATGATAACGTAGAGGGAAATGTTCCCAGAAAGGGACAAGCTGGGTGCACGGCTCATCCCAGAGTCCCCCTTGCTGCCCCCAAACCTCTGGAAGCTGACTCCCACCCCAAGATCTACCTGGCCCAACTCTCAATGTGAAGAAGTCATGTGCTTGAACCCACAGCCAAATGAAGAAGAGGCAACATCAAGAATGCAAAGTTAGAAGAGAGGAAGAGAACCGAAAACATTACTGTCACCCATTTCACCTATCCTGAGCCTATAGCTGGGTCTCAGAACTTCGCCTTAAGTCGACTTTGATGGTGTGGACTGGTGCATCATGAAGACATGCCACTGGCCTGCCTCTGTTACCAGAGAGAAACGGTGTCCCTGAGACAGCCAGCAAGTAAATGGATTACACACACTGGAAAACTGGGAAGAAAAATGGAACAAAAGTGATTGGATGGAGGAACATAGAAAATGAGAAGAGAAATATTAATGCTTATCTGTGGCTTTACCTATACCTGATTCCTGCCTAACCACGTATAATTAATGTGAGCTGTCCTCTCTGCTCCTTTTTTTCCCCGCTTCAGAAACTCAAGGTTCTACCCTTCTGTGAATGTTATAGAGAAAACGTACAAGGTGGGTTCCAAAAGTATTAATAATGTTCTAGTTCATAAACTGCGTGATGCAGACACAGGCACTCCTTTTGTTATTAATCTTTATAATTTCTTTTATGAAATATTTTATAACAAAAAATAGAAAAAAGGTAAAAAACAATTAAAAAAAATAAGCCACAGTAACCATTATTTGTCAAAGACTAGTAAACAGTTTTGCTATATGAGTAGGACAAAGAGGACTGCTTCCTTCTGTGGTCTGTGGGACAAGTCAGGCTTGGGGGAAATGCTGTGTGGCTTGGTAACCTTCCAGTATCCACGGTCAAAGACCCTGCTCAGATCTCAGAGTTCCCAGAGGAGAAAACATAAGCAAGAGGGCTGAAGATGACTGATTTCACACCTAGGCATCCCTCATCCTTCCCCTCGGGGTTCCGTCTTCCACCAGGACAGACAGGTGGCAAGGAACCAATGGGTACAATTTCTTCCCTTTCCTCAGACCACAGCCAGTCATAGGAAGCAAACAAAGTGAAGAGACACAGCTCCTAAGAAGAGACTCAAGGAGTATCAGGTAAGTGGGATTCTCTGGTGATGTCAAGACTTTGAAACTGTGGTACTAACGTGGCTTTGGGATAAAGTGTGCCAAGTCTCCCCTAAGCCAGCCTTGCCTAGGGAGGCCTAACCTTTCCTGTTGGTTTGCTGGCTTGGCAGTTCCTTTATTGAACAAGCTGAGTCAAACTCCTCCATGGGACCCACACCCAGCAGGTCCTAGGCCCTAATTAAGGTCTTGTTCTCTCTGAAGCTAAAGACAGCCATTAAGTGGCTACAACAAAATTTGATACTTGCAAAGAATCCAAGCATGGTAGCTTGTACAAACAACTTTTTCCCCTCTGTTGGCTATTTTATGTTAAGTGCTGGCCATTTCATACAATAAACGCAGCAGATCCAGTTTCCCACCCCACAGTCTAATTGCACCTACAACTCAGTCCCTCTTCTTTGCCTTTCAACACTTGCATAAATCATTTTGTCCTGCTTCTAGCTACAAAGCAGTCCTAACATAAACTGTACAATCCTTTTCTTGCAGTGGATTTAGCACCTTTTTGTTCTCATGCTACAATTTGTTTCTTCTTAAGTGAAAAATGAGCATTTTTCTATTTCTTTTCTTCAAAGAAAAAGATAAACAGGAACAATGTCCTCTCCAGACCTCTTCCTCCCCAGATTTTCTATTTGTTGCTAGCAGATAATTGGTAACCTTTTTTCCTGAGGTGTGTGAAACAAACAAAACCCCCAAACACCAGGTCTGAGGTTGGTGTTATAGGACCAAATAAACCGCCATTACTTTGCCAGCTCAGAGACAGGATAAATCAGACAAGTGTTGCACAATGAATGGTACTTGCAGCTGGGGACGGGGAGGATGAGCTTACGCTTGTGAAATCACCGCAAGGATCACTGTGTGCTCGGAGGGATTTGTGGCCCGGATCAACCTGCAATGAGAAGGATCCAAGTCAAACAAGGTGATCTGGGCTTGGTTACATTAAATGAATATGGAAGTTCTTCACATTGAATATGGCACAAAATCAAGTGGTTCTGTAAAGAGAAAGCCTGAAAACGTGGAAGCTAATGTAGAAAGATGGCCTTGTGACTTAGGACAATTGCTTTATTTAATGAAAATTAAAAAAAAAAAATTTTTTTTAACTCCCAGGCAATTAGCCAACAGGTCAGAGCTGCCAACTTTCCACTTCAAAAAATGGCAAATTCCACGTTTTCTGATTGAAATTCCACTCTGCAAAACCTGGCAGTCTTACAGTTTTCTACTTATCAGTTTGTACTTGGGGAGCTAATTGGGATCTTTTTTCTTTTTAATATAGTTGGTAGTTTGGAAAAATAACCTTATAATAAAAATTAAAGGACTCTCTCGCAGCTGTATGTACAAATGTAGGTTAAAGCCTATTAAAGAAAGTACAAATAGCTGCCCAAAATTCTTCTATTGTACTGTTGTTTGTGCTCAAATACTTTAAACAACTGGGTCATCAGCTGGGATTGAAAATTTTATAATATAGTAGTGGCCACTGGAATGATATTTGTTGTACTAAGACACACCTATATATAGTTATTTATTCCATAGGAATATAACAGGATGAAAATTTATAAGGATGTAGAATTTTGAGGTCCCTGAGTCTTCTTCGAAGATGTGCTGTGCTGCAACTCAGATTCTGAATTATTCTGGTCAGGGAACCATAAATTGGATGACCTTTTAGTAAAGGGCCACATATTCTAATCTTATTACAAAAAGAATGCTTGTTTTGACCTCTCTCTTTGGTCTGGCCTCTGTTTATTTTGAGATCCCTTGGAAGGGAACTATCATCTCCAAGAACAGAAGGCTCAAGGCTGTTTCTGAGTAACTGAAACAACGTGTATTTGTTTTTCTTTCTAGCTATAGGCATTTCTGTTCCTCTCCACTTTACTGTGTATAGACTCCCTCTCCCCCAGAGACAGCCAGCTCATATTGCTTCATCCTCTGTAGGCAACTCCAAATTTTCCTGACCTTTTAAAAAATATATACCTTTTCCAATGTCCTATTCCTTGAGACCTCATTCTATGTGGGTGGGAAGCTCAGGAAAATGACCAACAGCTATCTATCTACCTGGGAAGTGAAGATTCCCCTGGTGGATAAATGATGTTTGAATGAGCTCCTTTGAGAGAGAATGCCTTAACTCCCTCTGGGGCAGTAAGAATAAGTCAATACCCTCCAAAGCAAGCACAGACTACGTCCCATTCAGCTGCCCCATAGAATAGGTCCTGCTCAAGTGAAACTACACTGATTTTATACTTAGGTGCTTAGTGGATACTCATCAGAAATAACAATTAGCATTGAATTTTAAAAATGCACGGTGTTCTAGGGGCATGCTGCAATCTCCAGTGAAGTACTAAGTACTCCTCATCTTTACTTGGCCTATTCCACCCCAATGAAGTGTCAAGGGTGTGCTGCTGGGCTACATTCTCAGGGGCGGGCCCAGAGCAGAGGATAAAGGACATGGTGAACGTGACTGACTGGAGCACTCACTCTCTCGGCCTCTTTTGGGATTGGCTTCCGACTTTTGGGTTGCTTCCTGCTGCTTACCTCTTCTCTCATCCCTCCCAAGGAACTGGTGTAGTAAGAGGGCCCTAGCTCTCTTGCTGGTTGAGAGGGCTAAGGCAGACCTAGCCCTCTCAACCAGCGCCATAGATGAAAATAAAGAATGTGCACCCACAAAGTGGCCCTCCCATTTCTGTAGGGAATGTGCTGTGGTCAAGCATTTGGGGAATCTTGGCTACCCTCAAGAAAACCAATAATGGTCAGTAACATACCGCCAGTATGTACATCTGACTTGCAGACCCCACAATCCCCCATTGTGTAGTCAGCTAAGACAGAGGCGCATTTTATATTCAAGGTATAATGTAAAGCTTTTCTGCTAATGCTAAACTGGAACTTTGCCTGCATCAAAAGATTTCTTCCTATTAATTTTTTTTTTTTTTTTTACATCTGAAGCTTGTATTAAATCTATGTCTATACAAAAGACATGGTATTTCTATTACAAAACCACGTAATAAAAGTAAATGAAAAGGGGATGTGGCTCAAGCAGTTGAGCACCTGCTTCCCATATGGGAGGTCCTGGGTTCAGTTCCTGGTGACTCCTAAAAACAAACAAGCAAACTAATGAAAAGACCAATTCAGGGGAGCCAATGTGGCTCAGTGGTTGAGCACCAGCTTTCCACATACAAAGTCCTGGGTTCAATTCCTGGCCCCAGTACCTCAAAAAAAAAAAAAAAAAAAAGTAAATGAAGGCCAAGAAAAAAATAGGTATTGTATATAAATGACCCGATTTTACCCTGAAAGCCACTTTAAAAGAAAAACATATTTCTTAATACTTAAAATATCCAAATATTTTATGATCAAATATGTATATTTTAAATAGGCAGATATTTCTATGCAGAAAGATAAGCTTATTTAAGACCAATAAAACTTATAAAAATGTTTCATAAGAAAAATTCTTCTTTGGGAAACTTTGAGATCATCAAAGAATACAGTAAGGCAATGCCTCTGAGAAACTTCCCTTAATCTACTAACTTCCTGTCAGCATGCCAAAGGTTCCAAGAAGCCATTTCCCTACTTTTTGTTTCACTTGGTAATATTCTAGAAAATTTCAGCTCCATATGTTAGTGGAGTCTGTCCTGGTTTAGCATTTAATTTTAGCGACCTCTTCCCATGTAGCTTCAAAGCATTTTATTTCTGCTAAATGGACCCATCCATCCAGACTATGCATTTATTTATGAACAGACATGCTTTTCTTCTCCAGAGCACAAGCATTTCTGTAAACAAGCAGGGGGTCTTAACCCTTGGATGATTTTCGGCTGCTGCAGAACGGCTGCCTTTGCTCCTTTTGCTACCCATCTGTGTGAGGCAGAGAAAAATTGATATTTCACATATATCTGATGCTCACTTTGGGACAGAATAATGAGGATTGAAATATCTGGTTTAAATCTAAACCATATCTGTACAATAAGAACTGTGTGGATTTTAATGTTTTTTCTTGAAATATGAGCAACACATGGAGGAGATCAAAACCCTGAAGTTTTCTGTGGAACCCCACTCACATCTCCAAATTCAGTGTAACACAGATTTGGAAACGTAGAAAAGGCGAGATAACTCCCCAGGAAGAGCTATAGCTTTTATCTACAGTAGTAGATACTACTTAGAAATGTCAACACATAGTTTGGAAATATTGGGGATGGAACAAAACACATCTATAAATGAAATACATATTAAATGGACTGTTAAATGGTCATTTACTAAGCAGGGTAAATTACGGAGGGTACCTGCACACAGCTTCTGCATCAAAGTTTCGAGTTTGTCTGTGATCGATTACAATAATTTCATGATGCTTATCTAAAAAGCATTCAAGGGCTGACTCTGGAGTCCGAGCAATATTGCATCTATAACCGGCTCTGTCACAGGCCCACCAGAATCCATCACTCTGACTATCTTCCTTTGCAAAGATCAGCAAAACCTGAAACACACAGAAAAGGTCATCTGGACAGAAATAATGATCTTTAGAGATGGTCTTAAAAACAGGTCTCTGGAGTGATGCTATCTGGGTTCAAACCCAAGCTCCTCCAATAGATAACAGTAGGTCTTTGCACAAGTTCTTTCATCTCTTTGGCCTACCATTTCTGAGCTGTAAGATGTAATATGAGCAGCATCCAATAAGCTAGAGTGAGAACTGAATAAATATAGGTCGAATGCTCAGTCGGGCTGGCAGTGGTTGTTATTCACTACAATTCCAAGCAGTTTTCATTTTCCTAATTAGCTTTGTTTTTAAATAGATTAAATACTGAAATTATTAACAGGATAATTAACACAGGCTACATTACGGCTCATGTAAACAAACATACACATATATTTGGTTCCTGGGCAATGTGTTTGCCTCACAGTCCCTGGAGACCACTTCTCTGAACTTAGCACCAAGAGACCTATAAAGACAAAGGAAAATAAGGGCTCTCAAAGCAACCTTCAAAACGAATTCTAAGACTATCATGAAATGTGAAACTGGTGGAGCTAAGTTGAAGAAAATTTGCCTCAGTCTGCCTCATTGAAAAGCACAGCACCCCCCAACCCCGAAAAGAAGATAGCAGTAGTTTACACATGTTCCCCCTCATCATCCCCTGGCTCAGGGGCCCAGGTCCTCCATAGCCAGAAAGCCAGAGACAGTCTTTCCACCACCTGAACTTACTTATTTGTTTGTGGTCTATTCCCCTCACCATAATTATGCTTCAGGAGACCAAGAATTTGTTCCCTTTTGTATCCCTCGGGCCCAGCATGGGGCTGGCACTAACTAGCTGCTCAGAAAGTATTTGTAAAGTGAAAAAACTACCTGTAGGGTCTTCTGAGACATGCTAGAAGAATTTACTATCAGTAGGAGTAAGACTACCTCACAGTAATAGGGACAATAAGAAAAGCATGTAATAATCTCTCAAGGCATTTAATACTCTTCAGTACCCATTTCTGATTTATAGTTTCTCAGCATGAAGAACTTTTAAGTCAATAGCCAATATCATTCTTCATGTAGAAATACCAAATATTTCTCATTTAAAATAAGAAACAAGACATATAGTCCTATGCTTGCATTTTAAAAACATTTTATTAATGGAAAATTGAAAATATTACTGGAAACAATAATATAATGAACCTCATGTACCCATGGTCCAGTTTCAGCAATTTCCAACTCCTGGCAAATCCTGTTTCATCTCCATACCTTCCCACTTTCCCAACCCTCATATTATTTTGAGGCAAACCCTAGATATTATATAATTTTATCCATAAATATATCGGTATGCATCTGTTAAAGATAAGGAATCTTTAAAAACAAACAAACAAACCACAATGCCATTCATATCTAATTCCTCCAATAATTCCTTAAAGTTATCAAATATCCAGATGTACATAAATGTCATTTTTAAAACATTGTTTGAATCATGATCCAAATAAGATTCCCATATTGCAACTGGTTGAGATGGCTCTTAAGCTTCTTTTGATCTATAGGTCCCTCTCAATCTCTTTCTTCTCCTTGTTTTTTGTTGATGAAATGAGTCATATACTTTTTACACTTGTAGCTAATGTAAAAGACATGAAATAAAAGAAAAAAAAAAAAAAAACAGTAACTCTCCAAAACCAGAAGATAAAATTATCATCATTTGCAGACCATATGTACCAAGACAACCCAAAAGAATCAATTACAAAAATTAAGAATCAGTAAGAATTCAGTAAACTTAAAACAGAACATGATAAAACAGTATATACAAATAAATTGCTTTCCTATATTACAATAATCAATTAGAACATATAATGGAGAAAATAAATTGCTTTTCTATTTAGGATAATAATATATCTTAAATTATCTGCCAAACAATGTTAGGAAATTTGATTATTTGGGGAAGAAGTCAAGATAAATCCTCCTCCACACCCTATATCACAGTCAATTCCAGAGGCATTAAAGAGCTAAATATAAAAACAATATAGTCAAGCTAAACAATGAACTTGGAGGAAATATTTTCAACAGATATCAACAGAAAAGGGGTGTAGCAGTTTGGTATTATTTATGAATTCCAAAAATAGAAACTGGATTGTGTTTGTAAACTGGTCTGATCCTCTGGGCATATTAGATTGTATTTGAATCAGAGGTTTCACTTTTACTTGATTAAATTATGATTAAGACTTTGATGGGGCCACATCAGTAGGACGTTGAGTCCCTGCCCCCTTGGTGAGCGGGGACTCACAGAGAAAATGACAGGGCAGAGGAGAGAGCTGGAGTTTTGATGTTGGATCCCTGAGAAGTAAACACACAGGAGAAAAACACAGAGGAATAGAGTCTGCTCCATAGACACAGCAGAGGCCCCAGGAAGATAGAGAGCCTGATAATCTACAGCTGACCCTGTGGAGAGAAGCTGAACCTGGAGAGAAACAAGCCCTGGGAGAGAAATGAGATTTATCCCAGCCTACAGCTGATACTGGAAGAAGCTGGGGCCATGGAGCCTTAAGAGGAAGAGGAAGGCTGGACCCTTGCAGACATTGGCAGCCATCTTGCTCCAACACGTGGCAACAGACTTTGGTGAGGGAAGTAACTTACGCTTTATGGTCTTGTGACTGTAAGCTTCTACCCCAAATAAATACCCTTTATAAAAGCCAACAGATTTCTGGCATTTTGCATCAGCACCCCTTAAGCTAATACAGAATTTGTTACCAGAGAGTGGGGTCATGCTTTTGCAATTACCAAAATGCTGAAATGGTTTTATAAATGGGTAAGGGGTATTTTTGGAGCATTTGTGATATGCTTGATGGAAAAGGCCTAGATTGCTTTGAAGAGACTGTTGGTAGGAATATGGATGCTAAAGAGACTTTTTATGAGGACTTAGAAGTAAATGATGAAACTATTATTGGAAACTCAAGGAAAGATGATCAGTGTTTTAAAGTTGCAGAGAACCTAGCAAGATTAACTCCTGATGTTTTATGGAAGGGAGAATTTGAAAATGGCGAGCCTGGGCATTTAGCTGAAGAACTTTCCAAAATAAGTTCAGAGAATGTGGCTTGGCTTCTCCTTGCAGCTTATAGTAAACTCCTAGAAAGAGATAAGCTGAGAACTTAACTGTTGGGCACAAAGAACACAGAAACGGATTCCAGAAATTCCAAGCCTCTGGAAATCAAGCCCCCAGATAATAGTGCCCCATTTGAGGAATTAACTAACCTTGGAAATTGTAAATTGGAATTAAAAATGCAGTTATCTAGGAAAGACTTGTGGAAAGTCTTACTGTCTGATGGCTTGGACCCTTGCTTCTTGCATGCTAGACCAACATGCTTTTTGAGAGAGCTGTATGAACAAAACCACTGCCAGCTTGGACTAAAAGGGACATGTAGGGGAAAGATGGAAGGGGAAACAGCTTTAAGAGGAAAACCATGTAAGCTGAGATCTGGAATTAAGACATCTCCTTGGGCCAAGAGAGGAGCCCCACCCATGCATACAGAGGATGAATTTTCCCCAGCAGTTGAAGAGAGTGGATGTCCCCGCCCACTGTTCAGGGACAGTTTTGCCGCCCCAGGGTACAGAGAGGTGGAACACATTCCCCAAAGATTAGGGAGGGTAAGGTCAACATCCTATAGGTCTGAGAGGGGTGGGCCTGCCCCCCCCCCCTGGATTAGGGAAGGCCAGGTCACCAACTCATTGCTCTGAGAGGGTTGGTCCTGTATGCCAAAGGTTAGGGAGGAGGTTGTCTTCACTTCACTGTACTAGGGGGGTTAAGACTTTATCCCAGAGGTCAGGGAAGGTGTGGCCATCAACCCAAGGTACTTAGAAGGTGAGGTCTGGAGCTTGGTTGCCAACAAGATGCTTGATGAGGGTGGAACCAAGAAAACACCATTGGGCAAGCCTGTGGATAGGGTGGGTCTTTATGAAGCCCCAGGGAGAAGAAACCATCATCGTGAGAATGACTCTCAGACTTTGAAATCTAATGAAGTATGCCCTGCAGGTTTTCAGAACTGTTCTAGACCCATGACTCATGCTTCCCTCCCAGTTTATGATAATGCAAGTGTTTATCCTTTTTCTGTCCATTTGTATATTGGAAGCAGATTAATGATTTTGTAGGTTTCAGAAGTCTACAGCCAGATGGGACTTTGCCTCAAGACAAACTGTATTTCTTTAAACTGATTGTGATATCATTTTGTACTTAGCATTGCTACTGAAATAAGGTTTTTTGAATATTGTAATGTCTTTTTGGAATTCAGAGGGTAGAATATAGCAGTTTGGTATTATTTAAGAATTCCAAAAATAGATATTGGATTATGTTTGTAAACTGGTCTGTTCCTCTGGGTATATTAGATTGTATTAGATTCAGAGTTTTCACTTTTTCTTGATTAAATTATGATTAGGGCTTTGATTCGGCCACTTCAGTAGGATGTTGAGTCCCTACCTCTTGGTGGGCAGGGTCTCACAGAGAAAATGACACAGAGAAGGAGATCACAGAGTTGAGTTTTGGGTGCTGGAGCCCCAGGGAGAGAGCCAAGCCATTTGCCTGATGAGACCTGTTTTGCTATGAAAGAGGCAGAAGCTTTAAATGCTATGCAAAGGCAACTTTATTTAATCAAATGAGTTTTTGGTTATAGCAAATGATTATAACAATTGAGGAATAACAAAAGAAAATAATCAATTAAATACACAGCAAAGAATGAAAGTATATACAACCACTCACCAAATCAGGGTAAAACACAACATCTGATCTCTCATGAAGCTGGGAAGTCCCTCTGCAGCCAATCAGAGTCCCAACTGGAAAAAACTATCCCAGGCAGAGCATCCCCTCCTGGGTGAGACCTTGACTGGCAGCTAAGGGGCTATCCCTTTTAAGGAGTTTCGAACCTCAGAACTCCAATTTGTCTTGCAACTTGTGAGGAATGACCTCATTTGAAAGTAAAACGAATCTATCTGGCAGGGGTGGGGTGGGGGGGTGGCCAGTCCTCCACAGGAGAAATACAGTGTCTCAAGAGGTCTTTTGTTCTATTCTGTTCATGGTACAATAACATCAGCTTTAACTTGATGTTAACTTTACAGGGGATACAAACAGAATGTGCAAATACCACATCTAGTAACTTGTTCCTTTTAAACATTTGTTTTTTGGGTAATGGAAGATTGGGTTGCCTGCACAGCAAGCAGCATTATAACATTCCAAAGGACAAAGGACAAGTTAATCATTCACAAATCTAGGCTGAAACAGTAGAGATTATTGATTAGAAAGCTTATGAATTCACAATTCTTAATAATAATTTTCTTATAGTACAACATTCAGTCCCAAGAGTTGGGAATTTATATATACAAAAGAAAAACAACAGACATATTTTCTCAGTGCCATAAGGAAAGAAGAAAAGAAAAACAACCCTGACCTGTAAGGTACCATACTCACAACAGGTATCCACAAGCTCTTAGAAGGCACCATACTCAAAACAGGTGCCTACAAGTTTAATTATTCTACATATTGATTTTGGACAAAGCTTATCCTAACACCTGTAATATCAGTAATAGATTATAAGCAGAATGAGTAACACCAAGTCATCAAGCAATAACTTAATATAAAACAGCACAATGCAATAGCAATACCTATTAATGCCTTCTTCCAGGTACAGCTAAAAGAGGAAAACCAATTACTTATAGGGTCATGGGTTAAAGTTCCAATATCTGTAATATGAGATACCATATGCTGCAGGGCTTGGGTGATACTTTAAAAGTTTTGGATGACTTTTATTTTCCATGGACTTAAGATTCTTAACCAGTAAGGCTGCATAGACCAGTCCCATGATCAAAATGACCTCATTTTCCCCCATTTTGTATAGTTTGAGGCATAGGCAACAACAAATTATTATTACTTCCACTTTTGGGGCTGTGGGGCAGCTGGCAATTTAACTTGTAATTTCAATGCCTGCATTGGTTCTGCTGTTAGCATCTTAACTGGAGCTGTGGCCATAGCCCACAGCGCTGAATTTAAACTTCATCCATTGTTGTAAGCATTTGGTTACAAGAGTCCTGTTGCAGTGTCTGCAGAACTGAAAGAATACCTTGCCCCTTCTGAGAGCAGGAGGGCACCGATGTTGCAGTCATTAGAGTGAGCATGAAGGACACTCATGGGTGATGTCCATGAGCTGCTGGCGAGTGATAGGCAGCTGGAACTGCTGGGCTAGGCACCACAAGGTCTGGTATCTACAATGTTCACCTTTCTGGTGGAGCCACTCTGCTACTTCTCAGGTCTCAATGGTATGGCTCTGGATCTTTGCGAGGGCATCTGCCTCAATAGTCCCGAGGGGGAGTTAGAGAAGTGGGCAGGGAAATGAAAGTTACCTGCTGTTGCTGGCAGGCATCCCAGATGTTCTTCCTCAGATCTCTCCCCCACAGAAGGTAGCCCACAACAGTCCATTGTTCCTGTCTCGTTTTCAGTATCTGCAATCCACCCTTGGATGGGGATGGTGGTCATCAGAGTGACCAGACACTATTGAGTTAAGCCTCCTACTTGCAACAAGGCATGGTATGCTGCACATAGTTGTTTTCCTAAGGGGCTATATTGTACTTTGGCCCCATCCCACAAATGTGACTAAAACCCAAAGACTATTTGTTTAGAATGTTGCCTCTGCCACAAACCCCACCTAAGGCCAATCTCAGTACTGGCCACATCCAATTCACAGGGTAAGTTAAGATCTATCACCTCCCACTGCCCTTACTGCTTAAACTTGTGCCAATGCCTTCGAATTTTTTTTTAAAGTAGCCTGCTGGAGGTCCTCCTATTCCCATGAATGACCTTTCCTGATTAACACATATAATGGTTTTAATATTTGAGCTAAATGAGGGATGAAGGGTCCCCAGTACCCCAACAATATTATAAACTCTATTAATATGAGAAAACATTGTATTTTATCGATTACAGCAGAGGGTATAGTTTTTGTTTTACTCAACTAAACAACATTTAAGAATTTGATAGACAGCCAGGACTCTGTAGCTTGTCCCAATTGTTTGCCTATCCTAGGCTCTTAAGATAAGATACCATGGTCTCTGATGCTTCTTTTAATTCTGAAAAAAGGATTACTGGTTAATAATATAATATCATCAATAGGGTTATAGCCACAGGTTTCTTCCACACAGCAAGATTTTTTTGCCACCAGGCCAGGACAGATGGAAATAACTTAAAAAGACAACTGGGACATGGTCAAAAATGATATATTTACACAGTGGAATATGTATGGGAATAGATATTTCCCATACTACTGAGTATGCTTCAAAAATATTTTAATGGCTCTATACTATTTAATGGCAGTATACTATATTAAATGATATTTTTGAAGCATACTCAGAGATATGGGAACTGTGTCTATTCAGTGCCAAGGACAGGACTCTACTGAGGAGGACATCAATTTCCTGCAATAAAACCTGAAGCTCTTCTATCATGTCTCTTTCTGATAACAGAGCTTCCTTAGTGAAAGTTGTATTTAGAATGTTTTCTTTTAATTAATGTGGCAAACACATGTGATCATATACCTTAACTCTAGAAGTTCTGAGTCATATGCTCTGTCTTCAAAATCCATTGCAGTACCATGAATAGGTTCAATAATCTAGAAAAATCCAGCAGACTAGCCCCCAAAATAACCTCAAAAGTCACTCTTCCATCAACAGATGAATGGATAAACAAACTGTGGTCTATTCATATGATGGAATATTATGCAGCTGTAAGAAGAAATGAAGTCATAAAGCATATGGCAACATGGATGAAACTGGAGGACATTATGTTGAGTGAAGCAAGCCAGACACAAAAGGACAAATACTGTATCAATGTGTTACTATGAACCAAATATATTGTGTAATATATTGTTTGATTAAAAAAAAAAAAAAAAAAAAAAAGTTACTCTTTTCATTCAACAAGCTCCCCAAATCCCATCTTCACTGGGACTTTCTGACCTAGGGTTCTAATTTCCCTTCACTTGCCCCATGAGTTCTCCTCCGTAAGTGTTTCTCCAAAACAAGAACTTATCCTTATTTAAGGTACCCAATCTCCAGAGATGGGCCTTGGCATCTTACCATGTCCATTTTCCCTATCACACTGGGCTACCACTGCATACCTCACCTTCCACAATGAAGTCCTCACACTGAGGTGAGTTCTAGATATAGCAAAGAAAAGACCCTGAAGGGAAACCGTTCCTATCTTGTCAGTCAGAACCAAGTACCTTTCATCATTGCAGGTCCTCAATAAACTTGAACTTCAGGGATGTGAATGATCTGATGTAGGTGGTAAAGTTCCATAGCCCCAAAGTGCTAAATCATGTGAATTTGCAAGAACATATTTTATTTCTTACAGTACTAGTATAAGCAATCCTTAGGAAAAGCCCCTTTATAGAGTTTGCATCCTAAGAGGGGTCAGCACACTCCCTTCCCTCTTTGAATGGTGTCCTCATCATGCTCTCAGAGGTTCAACTGCAGGTCATGAGAAACCTTGCCCTGAACTTTGCCCTCAGACAAAATGACTGGACAATTGAAGCACCCCACTTTTAGGCACAGGACATGAGCCAGCTGTGCCTGGGGAATACAGGAGGAGCAAGCCCCTTTTGGAACTGGTCTCTCAATGTCCTGACATTTCTGTTTCACGGCAATAAACAAAATCAAAATTCACTCTTTCCCAGAGAGGTGAGGCATCCCAAACTTTGTGTCTCATTTTCCATTTTCTCAAATGCCATGTTTCCAGGGGAGAAAGAATATATTTTTCAGCATGGTTTTAATATTTTCTCTTTAGGACATGGCTTGAAATCACACCCCCAAGCAATCACATTTATTAAGGACTCACTCTGGGCTAGGACCTGTCCAGGATGTTCCTAAAATCTTCAGCCACTGAGCTCCTTCTAGGAAGAAAGAGGAGGTGGCTCCCCCAAGAGATATGGAAGGTACATTTTGGTAGTGAAACCAAACTATTAACAAGGGAGCCACAATGAAAAAATCAGGTAGGAAAGTCGGTTTGTGCAAGAAGTCAATGGCCTTTTACTTGATGCAGCTGCAGTGCTAGTGAGAGAAACTCAACATGCAGAGCCTACCTGCCTTTCATCTGGCTGACTTCTAAATAAGAATCTCAACAATCCATACTTCCTTGATACAATTATGCCTCAATTGTTGACTAATACAATTAGAACACAACTCTATTCTCATATGGGGCCCTGCTACCGATATTGCTAAACTCACTTGTCTTAAGGGTCCTTAAAAATCTTTTTTTTTTTTTTTTTTTTTTTTAGTGATTATAATTAGTATTTTATTGTTACATTAGAAATGGAAATAGACTGTGACAAACTACAAAAGCATGCAATTTCATGACTATTAGGGAACAATGGTGATACCCATTGGAGAAGGTTAAAAGTGGATTATCTTGCAGAGAGTGCAAGGATGACATACACAAATGTCATCAATGGTGAGATTGTTGACAGCATTGGCTATCTGGAATTTACACATCAATGGGAAGTTTTAAAACAAAGGTAATGGAGCATTCACTGCCCCTGTCTTAGGGAATATGAGTTAGAAGACATAAGAAAATGCCTAAAATCTCTACAAACACATAAGCTTACATGCCCATTAACAAGCCCATAACCAAGACAGTCAGGTAATGCTGAAATTTGGTCTTGTGAGGAGATCCCCATTTTAGGATGTTTGGACACATTCTTTCTCCTGCTGGATAATTTCCTTCGAGGGGAGAGTATTTTTTTCTTCAGTGTTGGTTTTCTTCAGTTTTGATCTGTCGAACTTCTCCACTTCAGACAAGTCTGGCTTATCACTCATCTTGCATCTTTTAATGACTATCGCTGTCGACGCTCAGTCTAATGCCACCGAGGAGGAGTGGGGCGAGGGGTGACCCCCAATCTCCTCATCCTCGCAGCCTCGGAGCTGCAGTTACGGCGGCTGGGTCCTCTCCCTCGGCCTTCCAGGGCTGGCACCCGGGATTCGGCTTCCGGCCAAAGGCGCCGCGGGAAGACAAAGCCTTAAAAATCTTGAATGTCCCACTTTTGGGTAAAATTTATAAAGGTAATTTATTCAGTGAATGTTTCCTGAGCACCTACTATATGCCAAGCATTGGTTTAATGGCTTAGGATACATCGATCAACAAAATAAAGAGCCCTACCCTGATGGACCTTGCCTTTTAGTGGTAGAACGACATACAATAAACAATGAGTATAAGAGGAAAGTAAATTATACAGAATGTTAATGAATGATAAGGGCTATGCAAAAGAACAGTAAAGTAGGGTAAGGGGGATCAGGAGTAGAGTGGTACCTGCAGTATTAAGTAGGGAGGTTAGGGTGGGCCTCACTGAGAAGGTGGCACTTGTATAAACACCTACAGGAAATAGGAAAGTGAGTCAAGTGAATCTCTGAAGGAAAAGCATTTTAGGCAGAGGGAGTAGTTGGCAGGATGGCTACCTGGTGTGTTCAAGGACCCACAAGGAAGCTGTCGGGACTGGAGAGGACTGTGGGGGGGGGGGGGCGAGAGGGCAGGAGAGGAGATCAAGTTCACAGCAGAGGGCTAGATTAGGGAAGGCTGTATAGGACATTCTAAGTACTTAAAAAAGCTGGATTTCCCATAGAGACTGATTGAAGGTAGTGAATGTTTATGTTACATAAGCACTCACTAGAGAATTTCTTTGGATAGTATTTAAAATTCTTTCCATTTATAAAAAAATAATTTAGAAAGATAACTTTTAAATAATTCAACTCTTCAGCAAAGTAAAAAAATCTATAGGGAAAAAGCTAAACACTTTAGAGTAAAATACTGAATCAATCACCTTTTTCTGATGTCTGTTCAGTTCAGGACATGTCTTGCTTCTCTAGGCAAGCCCTAGAGTCATGGTGGACCTAAATTACCAGGGCTGGATTCTTTGTCCTCTTCTCCCAGGCCACAGTGGGCCAATGATATTCTGTTTCCAGGAATTTAGAATTTCAGCAGAGAGCTACAGAGGCTGGAATTGGGGCCTGAAAGACTTAATAGTAGTGATATTGAAGAAAGAGCCTTAAACCCCTGCTGCCAAGTTACTCAGAGCTGGCCCACTGCCATGGCTTTTCAACAGTTCCTTGGATTTTACAAAAAAAAAAATTCACTCTTTCTAATATACGTCTTACTAATTCATTTCGTTTTTGTTTTGTTTTGTTTTTTTTGCATAAGGCAGCTATTTCATGTACCTAAAAAAAATCTTAATACCACCCCTCTTCAGCTTTAACTGAAGTAACTCTGTGTATCAACAATTATAAAAACATTAGAGGTTTTTGTTAGAAATGGCCATTTAAAAATCTTTATTGACATTCACTGAGATGAATCCCATAAATTTTTTTTGTAAAATTACAGAAACTCATCATTAAAGGAATGTAATTTAACTTGATTTGTAAAGAGTAAAAGCAAACTGACCCTTTTGTTTGCTCTAAATAATATGGAGAACATTCATTCAAAGGACATTGATGACCTGTTGTTCAAGATATCGAGTTAAGAACTGGGAACAAAAAGATGACAGAGTCAGCCCATAGGCCAGTGCCCGCCCTTAGTACCCCAGCACAGGCAAGAGTCAGGTAAGCAGATAATTAAAATAAATGTACTAATAAGTGGTAAATACAGACAGACATAGCACAGGCATAACATCAAAGCACAGGACATGAGTAGAAGGAAGTAGCTGTGTTGCATCAACCTCACTGTACTGTTGTAAACACAGCATAAGATTTGAGGATGAAGATCTGATCTATGATGAAGTCTGTGACAACGAGGAAACATCTTTCTGCAGGAGATCTTGACCAATTTACGTTCTATCCAGGGTCAGGACACAACTCTAGGCAGTCCTTGCGTTGTATGTTAGTGTAGGACCATGCAAGCTATACTCTACAAAGAAATCTTAACAATCAATGGGGAAAAAATAGGATTGTTCCATGACCTGTAAAAATTTTTGTCAAAACATTCAAAACTCTCTTATTGTTGACTAGAAATGGAAAAAATAAAACATTTATTTAGTATACAATGATTAAAAGTATTAGAAAAATTGAAAATTAAAATGTTTTATTTCTTTTTCAAAAACTCATCCATTACCAATGAATGGATTAATAAAATGTGGTATAGATATACAATGGAATATTATTCAGATGTACAAAGGAATGAAGTCTTGATATATGTGACAACATGGTTAAACCCTGAAGACATCATGTTGAGTGCAATGAGCCAGTCACAAACATTGTATGACTCAGTGATTTGAAAATAATTAGAATAAGCAAACTTATTAAGTCAGACTCTAGAATATAGGTTACCAGGGGACAGGGTAGGGATTTGGAATGCGAAGTTAAGTCTTAAAATGTATAGGGTTCCTATTTGGAATGCTGGAAATGTTTTGATAATAGAAGGTGGTGATGTTAGCACAAGATTGTGAATGTAATTAACAGTATCTGAATGTAATTAAAAGGAACCCTAAGTTAAACCATGGACTTTAATGGTACAATTATAAAAATGTGCTATCATCAATTGTAACAAACATTCCACACCAATGCAAGTTGTTGTTGGTGGGGTGGTATTTGGGAATCCTGTATTTTATGAATGATTGTAAACCTACAACTTCTCTAATAAAAAAAAAAAAGTTCAATGGGGACTAATGCTGTCAAACATTCATTTCTATGAATGAAACAATGGCATATAGAAAATTTCAAGACATTGATCCAATTCATGTACAATAAATCCTATAATGCAAATTATTAAAAAATACTTATTAAGAGTAGTTTGAACAGTGCCTGCCTTCTTCTACTCATATAAACTACATAAACTACAATATGGAGTGAGCATCCTTTCTACACCTTGGTGAATTGTCATACTCCTAAGTTTGGATCAGCTTCCAACATTTTATACTTCATGCTTTCAATGTCATGAAACATCCCCATGAGTTTCTTTAACTAATGTGAAGATTTTTGCTTGCATCACTTCCCCTGGGATCTTCATTTTTTTTTTGGCACAGCCACTTTCTTCAGTTACGTAGATAAGTTTTAACCTTCACTAATTTCTTCTGACTACAAATCTAGACTCCTTCAAAGGCAGTGTTGTCAGTGTTCCCACAGTCAGCTAGTCCTTCTATAATTCCATTTACATTCTATTCAATTTTCTCTTCCAGCATTATCACTTTTCCTTTCTTTGCTACACTTTCATTTCTTTTGGCAAAATTCCTCTTTCAAAAGTCCATTTTTGTAAAATGTCATGCAGGCTTATCACTTTGAAACAAGGAAGCAACACAACTACATGTTTTGCTGTCAGCATGTGAACTGAATAACAGATATACAATGACAATCACTGAGACTTTGAGAAAAAAAAGATGTGATTGGCCGGTGATCATGATGAGCTTGCAGCAAAGTCTGTGCTTTATGTAATTACTCATAGTTAATATACAGTGGTAACTGAAATTTGAATTGTGTGGTTGGTATTATTTAACTAAATCAAGGAAATGGAAATTTGTGCTTATTGGAACAGTACAAAGCAAGGGCTGCCTGTACTACTTTTCAAGTGTAGCTACAAAGATCTCAAACTGCCATATAAGGCTTCCTTCTATCTCCAGGGAGAATTCCAGCTAAACCTTCTGGGAATGGGGACATTTAATCTGGCTTTCACTGAGCTAGGAGGAGAAAATAAGGGCTTCACCAAGGCAAGGCTGAGAAACTGAAGCAGAAAGGCCAGTAGGAGAGGCTACAGAGGGCAGCACACAAGCTACAGATTTGGGGTTACCAGTAGCAATGACAGAAACTAGGGCCCTGACTCTTAGGAGTTCTCTGAGAAGAAAGGGACTCCTAGATGACCCAGCCAACCACCACTTAACAGATGAGAACACCAATTTCCCCAAAGCAAAGCAGTGGCAGAGAGAAAACCCACATCTCTCAGCTACTTCTTCAGGGATCTTCCTATAGCTCCAGTTCATCTTGCTTTGCTAGAAATCCTTGTAACCATTCCTTTGACAGCTAAATTAGAATGCAGCTTTATTTTCTCTGGTGAAGGCTAATTATGAAAAAGAGGAAAATAAAGCTAATTGAGTCAAATAAACAATACAGTGCTTGTATATGTGAGTGTACTTTTTAAAGAAGGGGGTGTCTACACATCTCTAGATTATCAATGTCTATCATTAAACATCCAATTTTCAGATTTCTCGGTATAGTGAGCTGAATATATCCCCCCAAAACACATTTCACCCAGAACCTGTGAGTGTGACCTTATTTGGAAATACAATCTTTGCAGATGTTATTAGTTAAGGACAGAGATGAGATCATAGTGGATTAGAGGGGCTCCTAAATCCAAAGAACGTGTCCTTACTAGAGACAGAGAAGGACACACAGAGATGAGAAGCCCCTGTGAAGATGGAGGTAGAGATTGGAGTTGTGCTGCCACCAGCCAAGAAATGCCTGGAACTACCAGAAGCTGGAAGAAACAAGGAAGGCTCTCCTAGAGAATGGCCCTGTTGGCACCTGGGGTTTGGAATTTTAGCCTCCAGAACTGAAAGAGAGAAAATTTCTGTTGTTTTAACCCACCCAGTTTATGGTAATTTGTTATGGTATCCCTAGGAAACGAATACACTGGATTTGACTTTAAGGAACTTCTAGAGTAGACCACACGTATAAATCCTGTCAGTTGTGCCCACATAATACTAAACAAATGGCAATTTGATCAGAGGGAGGGTCCAATTCCGTTTGGGAAAATGGTTTGGGATCATTCTCTATCTGTCCCTAGGAAAGTGATACTAGTAACAGCTATAGTTGGATGAGAATTTTCTAAGGATCAGCCATTATACTGAAAGTACTTTAAATATACCATCTCACTTAATAACCCCTTAACAACTCTCTGCGGTTGGTATTATACCCATTTTACAGGCATGGAAACTGAGGCTTAAAGTGGTTAAGACACTCATTCAAAGCCACAGAGCAAGTAAGGTCATCCTGTGCAATCATCACGTTAAATAATCCAATCTTTCTCAGTTTGACTTTGATCTCCTAAAATATTAGACCAAAATCCCTAACAACTCTGTGCTTCCACAAAACTGGCTGGGCTAGACAGAGGACAAAATCTGATAGCAGTGGTCAGGACTGGCAGGAAGGGTGACGCATGTTGAGTCTCAACATCTCCACCACTCAGTCATTCTACTTAATGTGTAGTGGTCAGCTCCCACAGATGCCATGTGATCTCCAATGTATGAAATCCCCCATAAATGTTTCCAGAAAAATCCAAGCCCACACAATTTGGAAGAAAAGTTTTGAAGGGAAGTGCTGCTTTTCTAAGATAAAGCTTAGGCCACAGCTGTGGGGCTCCATTTCCAAGTCCAGATGGAAAGCTCTGCAAGGGAAGTGGGGACAGCACTTTCTAAGCTGAAACACATCAATTCTCCACTTTGGGGAAGTAACTGTTCCAGGCACTGATGAAGAAAAGGCCATTTGATTTTCAGAGGATAGTGTTTTGATATGATTCTGCTGCCTCATAATATTTCCCTTACTTTTTAGTTTCTTGCCAAGATTGGAAAATATGCCTTTCACTGTGAGTCATATGCGCTCACCCAGGAGAGCTGGCCCTGCTCTACAATGCCACACTGCACTTGCCTGCAGCTCTTCCCACCCATTCCACTCCCAATATTGCTCCTGCCAGCTTAGTGTGGGGCTAGTGGGGCACCATGTTAGATATCTTGTCGTGGGAGCAAACTTCTCCTGGTGAGCTCAGAAATGCACCCTCAGAAGCCACCATATCCTGAAATATTCTGATAAAGCATTTTCTTTCATAACCCCAAGGGCTCTGGCTGATGTAACTAATTAACATTTTTGGCATTCCAATGACATAACGGAACCAATGTTTTCTCCAAGAAAAATGAAATAAGACAAAATCAAAGGCACTAGACAGTTTGATTTGTTTAAGACAGTTGTAACATCGGCAGCAGATGCACAGAAACACTTGGCAAGATAACCATGCCCCCTAAAGTTGGAATGTCATAAACAATAAAAGCCACCTCCCAGACCTCACCGTGTGGTCAGGGAACATCGTGCCATCTCTACATCCCCTGCGGCATCTAGCACGGAGTCTTGAACATAGTAGATGCTTAAGAAAGTCTTACTGAATGGACCAATGAGAGAAACTCTATATTTGAAGGAGGCCAATTAGTAAAGACATCCTTATTTCTAAGTTGGGCATGTTACCTTTTATATAAGAGTCTCTTAATTATGCTGTTCCTCATTCAGAGGGGAACTCAGGATTATGTGCATCTGTTGCCATTTGGGATAAAGTCACGTGAAGTCCAGGCCCTATGTTTTCTAGTCTTCTTAAAAAAATGCCCAGACCAAAGATTAAAAATATATATGCTCCTGAAGAGATGCTTCTGAGTCAACACATTGGGCTATATCTCTGTATACAGAGACACGTTCTTGCTGTATGTTTTTGGCCAAATGACTTCTTATCCATTCTGGAGACTTTGTTCACCTGTTCAACTGTCTCAAGGATGCACCTCATGATGATTTCGCGACTGCATGATCTTATCTGGAATAGCATTTCCCTGGAAGGTGGTCACACTCAGTGACAGGAAGCTTTTCTGAAAGGCAAGTTAAATATGAGCCAAACTCACTTCCAACTGAGGCTGCTTGTTTAGACCAGCACTTTTCAAAGTTGAATGGGCATGTCATTCACCTGGGGATCTTGCTAAAACACAGATTCTGAATGCACAGGCCTGGAGGAGATCCGAATTTCTGAACTTCCAAGAAGCTCCCACGGGATGCCAGTGTTCCTGTCCCATGGCTTGCAGGTTGGGTAGCCTGATCAGTGGTTCCCAGTGTTGAAAATTCATCCAAACCAACTGGGATACTTGTAAAAACTAGATTTCTAGGCCACCTGAAATCTAGTTTGGATATCTACCGAATCCAAATCTTTGGAGTAGTCCCCAGAATCTGGTGATTCCAGTGCAACCAGTTCACAGACCAACATATGGGGACCAATGAAAAGCACCATAATTCTTTTCAAAGAATTCTAATACAAGAAAATTCAACATACAGGTAAATGACAGTGAATGTCCTTTCATCTGGCTTTGAGGACTGAGTATCCATTTAAGAATCCTGGAAACTTCCAGTCAAGATGGTTCCAAACATATAGCAGTGAAAGCTAAAATACAGGAGTGGAATCCAAAAAGATACTGCAAAGTAAACATCTCAGAGTCAGAAACAGATCAGAAATTTAAGTGTGAACAGAACTGAAGCCAAAGCCTGTTGGACTCCACATCCTAAAGGGGCAGGACTGGTGGCCAGAACTGAAATGCTGAGAGGTTAAGGGGCAAAAGGGGTCTGTCCATGAGTACTTCACCACTTGGAGTATAGTGGCGTAGGGGTCCCCTAGAGTCACAGCTGAGGAGACAGAAGGACATAAATGCCATCCCCAAGCCAGCCACTGAATAGAGGTGCCTGCTGACTCAAAGTGCAGCTGCAGCAGCCCCACTGTCTGCTGGGAAATGCCATATAAGAGCTGGTTCTGGACCAAGAGTGCAGGTGGAAGGCAAATTAAAAACACCCCTGACACTCTGGGCTGAGCTCACAGTGAGATGCATGCATACGGGTATAAGCTACGGAGAGAAACAAGAATGGGTTAAAACAAAATTCAGGATAGTAGTCTCCTCTAGAGGGGAAGCAGGAGGACAGGAAGCAGGGGGTACAGGCAGTGCCACTAGTGACACTTATGCTGAGTGGATTTCACAGTGCTCATTTTATTATTATGCTTCATACATTCTGAGTGCATTACATATTTTGATATGTTTTATATATCAAATATAATAAATCCAAAGTTATAGAAAATTATTTTTGATGTATGGGGCTTGGGCTGTTAAAGGATATTTAAGTCCTGCAAAGCACCATTTCATCTTCGAAGAACAGAAATAAATGATAACTTTAGATACTGTTGTAAGAATTGACTGCTAAGCATGCACATTAAAAAATAATTTAACTATAGCAACTATAAGAATAGATACACAACCTTTAGCTTCCAAGACATCAGAGAAAACAAAAGGTGATTTAGAAAATGTTATCAGTTAAAAAAAAAAAAAAAAGAATAAATAGCAAACCTAAAATAAAATCATTCGTATCAGCTATCACACCCAATGTATCCAGACTGAACCCACCTACTAAAAAACAGATTATCAGAGTAGATTTTAGAAAAATAAAATTACGTCCAAGAGGCATATTGAAAATACAGTTATAGACTTCTGGTCAACCAAGAGGTGGCCTAAGATGTTCTAGGGTGCTGTTCCCTGACAGAATCTTGAACAACTGGCAAAAACTGGCAAAACCGTTTTTCCTCAAAACTCCAGAAAACAGTTAAAGAGTTGCAGAAACTGGGCAAATGCTGCAGGAGAGGCTAATGGCACCCTTGCTGGCCCCTCCCCAGCATGGATCCCTGGCCCTGTTCCAAAAACAGCAGAGTAATTCCTATGCACATACTGTGGTGCCTATATGTTAGTGCCGGTTGATCATGTGGCAGCCTGAAAAACAGAACCAGGAAACCCATCTCTGGCTCACTTTCTCAGAACTTGTCCTGTAGGCAGAAGCAGTTTGTGGACACCCAAGTAGTTTAAGAAATAATTATGTCAAAGTGGACAGGGGCAAAGAATTACCTACTTTAAAACATGCAACAGAGTACCAGGGAGGACAAAAGGAGTCTATTTCATAGGGAGTAGAGGAGGCATTTGGATTCCTAGGGTCACAAGTGAGCACAAGCCCACGACAAGATGCAAGCTCAGAAAAGACAGAGGACCCTGTATTTTACTTTCACCTGGGGCTGATCATCCTGATAGGAGGGCTAAACTCTGAAGGAGAGTACCAGCCAACACAGCCAATTTGCAAAGACTGTAAAAAGTGTGCTTTGCTTTGGCTTGTTTGTTTTTGTTAGTTCCTGGCACTCAAGGAAATCTCTGTAATATCACTAGCTGGATACAGATTTAAGGAACAGTCAGGTAAGGGACTAAATCCTAGAGTTAACATTTTAAGATATTAAAATGTGCAGTGTACAACAGAGGATTTAGAAGACAAAGAAACAGGAAATGGCCCATCAAAAGGAATCTAGAAACTATCAATGAAGATCAGACTTTGGACACACCAAAGACTTTTGAAAAATGACCCTTAATATACTCAGGGAGACAAAGGAAAACATGGAGACAGAACTAAAGGATATCAGGAAACAATGAATTAACAATATGAGAATCTCAATAAAGAGTCTGAGGTTTTAAAAAGGAACAAAGCGGAAATACTGGAGTTGAAGACCATAATAACTATAATGAAAAACTCCCTAGAGCGCTGCAAAAGCAAACTGGAGCTGGCAGAAGAAAGAATCAATGAAGTCAAAGACAAGGCAATTGAAATGAGTCAGGCTGAGGAACAGAAAGGAAAAAGAATTTTATAAAAGTGAACAGAGCGTAAGACACCTGTAGGACACCATCAAGTATACCAATATAGGTATTATGGGAGTTCCAGAAGGAGAAGAAAGTGAGAAGGAATATTCAATGAAATGACAGAAAATTTCCCAAATTCAATGAATTTGAGTATACATATTCAAGAGGCTCAATGAAGCCCAAACAGGATAAACACTAAGAAAACCATTCCTTGACACATAGTAGTCAAACTGTCCAATGCCAAGTACAAGGAAAGAGTTCAGAAAGCTGTAAGAGAAAAGCAACATGTTAGGTACAAGGGAGTCCCAAAAAGATTAAGTACCAATTTCTCACCAGAAACCATAGAGTCAAGAAGGCAGGGGATGAAATATTAAAGTGTTGAGAGAAAACAAACAACAGTGAAGAATTTTATATCTGGCAAAACTGTATTTAAAAAATGAGGGAGACATTAAGATATTCCCAGATAAATAAAAGCTGAAGGTGTTCATAACCAATAGACCTGCCCTACAAGTAATGCTAAAGGGATTCCTAAATAAACAACCCCAGTAAAGGGAACCATGGGTAATTATAAATGCCAGCAGTATTGTATTGTAATTTTGGGTATGTAACTCCACTTTTAACTTCTTACAGTTTATGTATAAAAGTAATGATAAATCTATGGTTTTGGACATACAATGCATAAGATATGATCTATAACAATTACAATGAAAAGGCAGGAAGGACAGAGAGATATAGGAAAAGTGCATGTGTATGCAGTTGAAGTTAACTTGGTATCAAATCAAACATGACTGTTATAGACTTAGGATGTACAATTTAAGCCCCATGGTAACCAAAAAGAACACACCTGAAAATATATATAGGAAATAAAAATGGACTCAAAATGCTACCCTACAAAAATTACATAGTTATGAAATAGGAATTAATGGAAGAATTGAGGGATAAAAAGGCATGAGATTGACAAAGACCAAATAGCAAAATGACAGAAGAAAGTCCTATATTATCAGTAGTTGCTTTAAATGTAAATTGATTAAACTCTCTGCATTAATCAGCCAAAGGGGTGCTGTTGGCTTTTATAAAGGGTATTTATTGGGGGTAGAAGCTTACAGTTACCAGGCCATAAAGCATAAGTTACTTCCCTCACCAGTCTGTTGCCACGTGTTGGAGCACGATGGCTGCCAACATTCACCCTTCCTTTTCCTCTTAAGGCTCTGTGGTCCCAGCTTCTTCCAATATCAGCTGTAGGCTGGGATAAGTCTCGTCTCTCCCGGGGCTCGATTCTCTCCGGGCTCTGCTGCTCTGCTCTCTCCCATGTGTTTACTTCCCCGGCTCCAGCTCAAAACTCCAACCTCCCTTCTCTGCTGTGCGGTTTTTCTGTGAGTCCCTGCTCACCGAGGGGGCGAGGACTCAACATCCTACTGACATGGTCCAATCAAAGCCTTACTCACTATTTAATCAAGTATAAGTGAAACCTCTGAATCCAATATAATCTAATATGCCCAGAGGGACAGACCAGTTCACAAACATAATCCAATATCTATTTTGTGGGTTCATAAACAATATCAAACTGATACTCTCTCCAATCATAAGGCAGAGTTTGGCAGAATCGATAGGTAATTATGATCCCATTACATGCTATTTACAAAAGACTCACCTTTAATTCAAAGAAACAAGTAGGTTGGAAGTGAAAGAATCGAAAAAATATATACTATGCAAGTAGTAATCAAAAGAGAGCTGGGATAGCTATAATAATATCAGATAAAATAGACTAAGTAAAAAACTGTTATATGGGGAAAAAAGGTCACTACATATTGATAAAGGGATCAATTCGACAAGAAGATAGAGCAATTATAATTGTATATGCTCCTAACAGCAGAGCCACAATATATTTGAAGCAAATATTGATATTTTAAAAAAATCAATTTTATTCATACATATTAATAAAGCAAATCCATCCAAAGTGTACAATCAATGGTATTCAGTATAATCACATAGTTGTGCATTCATCACTTCAATCATTTTTAGGGCATTTTCATTATTAAAGTAATAATAATAATAAATAGTAATAATAAAACAAAGCTCATTACCTCTTAATCTCTCTATGCTTCCCCTGCTGTACAGAGCTGCTCCTCTGTTTTCTTCTCTCTAGTTTATTTGTATTTATATTTTGTAAAAAGTCTTATAAATGCAATATCACCCATATTTGTATTTCACATGAGTTTTCACTATGTTATACCATATGTTACGTTTTTAGCTTTCCTTCTAGTGATATACATATCCTTAGACTTTCCCTTTCAAGTACTGTCATATTCATATAATAGCTCTGCTAGTCACAAATAACAATGTGCTCTCAACATTTCCATTTATTTCCAAAGATTTACAAACAACCTTTTAACCAGTTCTGCACAGATTAACCATCACCTTTCCATTCTCTACCCTCATTCTATTTTCCGGTGACCTATGTTCTAATTATTAATCCCATGGATTTACATGATATATTTGGATCATAACAGCGCAATCATATAGTATTTGTCCTTTTGTGTCTGGCTTGCTTCACTCAACATAATGTCCTCCAGGTTCATCCAAGTTGTCATATGCTTCATGATTTCATTTCTTCTTATCGCTGCATGATATTTCACTGTGATTACACCACAATTTGTTTATCCATTCATCAGTTGATGGACACCTGGGTTGTCTCCAACTTTTGGCTATCGTGAATAATGCCGCTATGGACATCGCTGTGCAGATGTCTTTTCATGTTACTGCTCTCCTAGTAGTGGTATTGCTGGGTCACATGGCAAGTGTATATTTAACTTCCTTAGGAACTGCCAAACAGTCCTCCACAGTGGCTGTATCATTCTACATTCCCACCAATGGGGGGGGGGTGACTAAGCATTCCTATCTTTCTGCATCCTCTCCAACATTTACAGTTTTCTGACTTTTTAATAGTGGCCAGTCTAATAGGTGTGAAATGATATCTCATTGTAGTTTTGATTTACATTTCCCTAATCGCTAGTGATGTTGAACATTTTTTCATGTATTTCTTTGCCATTTTTATTTCTTCTTTGGACAACTGTCTTTTCAAGTCTTTTGCCCATTATTTAATTGGAGAGCTTGTCTTTTTATTGTTGAGTTGTATGATCTCTTTATATATCATGGAAATTAAACCCTTATCTGATATGTGATTTCCAAATATTTTCTCCCATTGAGTTGGCTGCCTTTTCACTCTTTTGATAGTCTTTGAGGTGCAAAAGTGTTTCAATTTTAAACACTTTTTAATTTTAATTTTGAGGAGGTACATTTTTTTTTTCTTTTGTCACTCATGCTTTGGGTGTAAGGTTTAAGAAACTACTGCCTACCGCAAGAATGTGAAGATGTTTTCCTACATGTTTTTCTAGGAGTTTTATGGTTATTTTTTTATTTAGGTTATTGATCCACTTTGAGTTAATTTTTGTATAAGGTGTGAGATAGGGGTCCTCTTTCTTTCTTTTGGATATGGATATCCAGTGCTCGAGCACCATTTGTTGAATACACTGTTCTGGTCCAGGAGGGTGGGCTTAATAGCCTTATCAAAAATCACTTGACTGTAGATGTGGTGGTCTATTTCTGAGCTCTCAATTCAATTTCATTGACCAATTTGTCTGTCATTATACCAGTACCATGCTGTTTTTACCATTGTAGCTAAGTAATATGCTTTAAGGTCAGGAAGTGAAAGTTCTTCAACTTTGTTCTTCTTTTTAAAAGATATTTTTGGTTATTTGGGGCCCCTTACCCTTCCAAATAAATTTAATTATTGGATTTTTCCATTTCTTCAAAACAGACTGTTGGGAGTTTTATTGGGATTGCATTGAATCTGCAAATCAGTTTGGGTAGAATTGACATCTTAATGATATTTAGTTTTCCAGTCCATGAACACAGAATGTCCTCTCATTTATTTCTCTTCTTTGGTTTCTTTAAAGCAATGTTTTGTAGTTTTCTGAATACAAGTGCTTTAGTCCTTGGTTAAGTTTATTCATATATATTTGATTTTTTAAATCACTATTATAAATAATTTTTTTCCTGATTTCCTCATCAAATTGCACATTAGTAGTAAATAGAAATGCTATTGATTTTTGCATATTAATCTTGTAACCCACCACTTTGCTGAATTTATCTTTTAATTCTAGTAGCTTTGTTGTAGATTTTTCAGGATTTTCTAGATGTAAGATCACAGCATCAGTGAATAGTGAAAGTTTCAATTCTTCCTTTCCTTGGGTGCCTTTTATTTCTTTATCTTGCCTAACTGCTCTAGCTAGAATTTCTAGAGCAATATTGAATAACAATGGTGACAGCGGGCATCTTTGCCTTGTTCCTGATCTCAGCAGGAAAGCTTTCAGTCTGTCACCATTGAGTAAAAGATGCTAGCTGTAGGTTTTACATATGCACACTTTATCATATTGAGATAGATAGTTTCTATTCCTATCTTTTGGAGTGTTTTTATCAAGAAAGGTGCTGTATTTTGTCAAATGCCTTTTCTGCATCAATTGAGAGGATCATGTGATTTTTCTTCTTCAATTTATCAATGTGGTTTATTATGTTAACTGATTTTCTTGTGTTGAACCACCCTCGCATACCTGGGATAAAACCCACTTGATCGTGGAATATAATTCTTCTAAAGTGCTTTTGGATTCTGCTTGCAAGTATTTTGTTGAGGATTTTTGCATCTATATTTATTAAAGATATAGGTTTGTAATATTCTTTTTTTTTCATAGTATCTCTATCTGGTTTTGATATTAGGGTAATATTGGCTTCATATAATGAGTTTGGTAGTGTTCTGCCCAGTTCAATTTTTTTGGAAGAGCTTGAGCAAGATTGGTATTAGGTTGTCTTTGAATGATTGGTAGAATTCACCTGTGAAGCCATCTGGTCCTGGGCTTTCATCTTTGGGAAGTTTTTGATGACTGCCTCAGTCTCTTTACTTATGATTGGTTTGTTAAGGTCTTCTATTTCTTCTACGGTCAGTGTAGGTTGCTTGCGTGTTTCTAGGAATTTGTCCATCTCATCTATATTGTCTAGTTTATTGGTCTACAGTTGTATCCTGTTATGCTCTCTGTTATTTCTGTGGGTTTCCCCCACCCCCACTCATGATTTTATTTATTTGCATCTTCTCTCTTTTTTTTCTTAGTCAGTCTAGCTAAGGGTTTGTCTATTTTGCTGATCTTCTCAAAGAACCATGTTTTGGTTTTGTTGATTCTCTCTATTGTTTTTTTGTTCTTGATTATATTTATTTCTGCTCCAATCTTTACTATTTCTTTCCTTTGGCTTGCTTTGGGATTAATTTTTTTTTCTTTCTTTTTTCTAGTTTCTTCAGGTATGCAGTTAGAGCTTCCATTTTAGCTCTTTCTTCTTTTTTAATGTAAGCATTGAGGGCTAAAACTTCCCTCTCGGCACTGCCTTTGTGATGTCTCATAGATTTTGAAATGTTGTGTTCTCTTCTTCATTCATTTCAAGAAATTTGCTGAATTCTCTTGCAATTTCTTCTTTGATCCACTGATTATTGAAGGGTGTATTGTTTAATCTCCATATATTTATAAATTTTCCCTTTTTCCATCCATTATTGATTTCCAGCTTCATTCCATTATGATCAGAGAAAGTGTTTTGTATAATTTCAATTTTTCTAAGTTTATTGAGACTTATCTAGTGAACCAAACTATGGTCTATCTTGGAGAAGGATCCACAAGCACTTGAAAAGAATATATATCCTGCTGTTTTGGGATGCAATGCTCTGTAGATGTCTATTATGTCTAGTTCATTTACCATATTATTCAAGCTCTCTATTTATTTATCCTCTGTCCAGATGTTTTATTCAATACTTAGAATGGTGTATTGAAGTCTCGAACTATTATTGTAGAGACATCTGTTTCTCCCTTCAGCTTTGCCAGTGTGTGCCTCATGTGTCTTGGGTCACCCAGGTTAGGTGCATAAATATTTAGTATAGTTATTTCTTCTTGCTGAATTGTCCCTTTTATTAATATATAATGACTGTCCTCATCCCTTATAACAGTTTTCAATTTAAAATCTATTGTGTCCAATATTTGTATCGCTGTTCTAGTTCTTTTTTTGGTTGCTATGTGCATGGAATATCTTTTTCCACCCTTTCACTTTTAACCTGGTTGTGCCCTTACATCGGAGGTGAGTCTCTTGAAGACAATACACAGATGGCTCATATTTTTTTTATCCATTCTATCAGTCTATGTCTTTTGATTGGGGAGTTCAAGCCATTAACATTCAATGTTATTACTGTAAAGGCATTACTTACTTCTGGCTTTCTGTTGTCATATCATACTATTGTCTATCTTTTTACCCTTTAATTTACCCTGTCTAATGATCTTCATTTCTACACTCTTTTCCATGTCTCCCACCCTTGTTTTTTCTTTCAGGCTGCAGCACTTCCTTTAGTATCTCTTGTAATTCTGGTCTTTTGGTAACAAATTCTATCAATTTTTGTTTGTCTGTGAAGACTTTGAACTCCCCCTCATTTCTGAAGGAATGTTTTGCCAGATACAGAATTCTTGACTGGCAGTTTTTCTCTTTCAGTACCTTAAATACATCATACCACTTTCTTTTCTTCTTCTTGGTTTCTGATGAGAGATTTTCACTTAATCTTACTGAGGTTCCCTTGTATGTGACACTTTGCTTTTCTCTTGCTGCTTTCAGAACTTCTCTTTATCTCTGATATTTGTCATTCTGCATAGTAGGTGTTTAGGGTAGGTCTGTTTTATTCTGTTTGGGGTGCATTGTCCTTTTTGGATATTGATGTTTATGTCTTTCATAAGTTTGGGAAGTTTTCAGTCATTATTTCCTCAAATATTATTTCTGCCCCCTTTCCATTTTCTTCTCCTTCTGGGACACCAATAATGCAATGTTTTTGTGTTTCCCATTGTCATTCAATTCCTTTGGCAGAGCTACCTCTTCCTGTTTCCCAATATGGCTTGCAATTTTTTGCTGATGTCTAGGCATCTGACAGTGTTGGAGAATTTACTCTGATGGCCAATTTCTCTCTCTTGCCTATTGTTTTTTTCCCCACAGCTCTTCTTTGATATTTGGCTCAACTTATCCTAAGTCTTTAAAATTGCCCTGCTTAAGTTATCAAAATTGGGCCAGGGACTCACTAATGGGGCACAGATTTTCTCCCAGGAGTTACGGTACAGAAAGAACCCAAAGCAGTTTTTGTCCATGCAACTTCCAGCCTGGCCAGCAGATGGCATTCATTGACACACCTGTCCATGGAGGTGTTTCAATTTCCTTTTTCCTGTGTTTTGGTCTGGCCAGAGCAAGATTCAAAGCAGGCTCTGCTGGCCAAATTCACTAAAGAATTGACCCCTGATGCTCCTTCCCTTTTTCCTTGTAACAACTGACAGTGAAGAAGTTATCTGTTCCCCTCTTAGCTGCAGTGAGCCAGGGATTTTTCCCCAGCTTAAGATCTTTGGGATTGGGGTAGGGGAACTCTTCCCAGCTGCTGTGGGGGTTTGGTAACTCATGTTTATTGTTTTGGGTTCTTCATCTCTCTGTCCCTCACCCTCCTGGCAGTTGTATAGCACTGTCCTGGTCTGCTGACCCCTAAAACAGGTCCTTCAGACAACTTTTGGCTCTTTCTCCATTGTTTTTTTGAGAGAGTTCAGCCCTGCCTGCCTAGTCCGATGCCATCTTCCCACCAAATATTGATAGTTTTGAAGGGAAAAATAGACGATCCTACAGGAAAAAGAGAAGACTTAAATATACCACTTTCAATAATGGATAGAACATTTATACAGAAGATCAACAAGGAAATAGATTTGAATGATACCATAAACCAAATAGACCTACCAGACATGTATATAACACTTCTCCTAAAAACAGCAGAATACACATTCTTCTCTAGTGTACATGGTCATCCTCTAGGATAGATCATATGGTAGGTCATAAAACAAATCTTGATAAATTTAAAAAATATTAAAATCATACTATGTATCCTCTCCAACCACACTGGAAAGAGGCTAGAAATCAATAACAGAGCAAGAACTGGCAAATTTGCAATGTGAAAATTACTGTACTCTTAAGCAACTAATGGGTCTAAGAAGAAATCACAAGAGAAATCACAAGGGAAACTAGGAAATATCTTAAAGAAAATGGAAACAAAAATACAACATATTAAAATTTATGGGATGCAGCAATGAGAGTGCTTTAGGAAATTTATGGCTCTCAATGAATGCTTACGTTAAAAAACAAGAAAGATCTCAAACTAGAGACCTAATCTCACACATTGAGTATCTAGAAAAAGAAAAGCAAACTAATCCCAAAGCAAGATATAGAAGGTCTCAATACACCAATAACAAGTAGAAATTAGATAAGTAATAAAAAACCTCACAACAAAGGAATGCCCATGATCACATGGGCTTCACAGGGGAATTTTACCAAACATTCCAAGAGGAAATAGCACCAATCCTGCTCAAACTCTTCCAAAATAATCAAAGGGATTTGATTATTTCCCTAACTCATGAATTATGAGGCCAACATCTCCTTAATACCAAAGATACCATAAAGATACCACAAGAAAAAAAAAATTACAGACCAATATCCCTTAAGAATAAAGATGCAAAAATCCTCAACAAAATACTAGCAAATAAAATTCAACTGCACATTAAAAGAATTATATACCATGATGTAGTGGGATTTACCCCAGGAATGCAAAGGTGGTTCAACATTAGAAAGCCAATTACTATAATACACCACATTGATAGAATGAAGGATAAAAAGCACATGGCCATCTCAATTGATTAAGAAAAGGCATTTGACAACTTCCAACAACCCTTCCTGATAAAAACACTTAGAAAACTAGAAGTAGAAATAGAAGGTAACTTCCTCAACATAATAAAGGGCATATATGAAAAACCCACAGCTAACATACTTAACGGTGAAAGACTGAAATTTTCCCTCTAAGATAGGAATTAGACAAGGATGCCCACTGTTACCACTTTTATTCAACATTGTACTAGAAGTTCTAGCCAGAGCAATTCATCAAGAAAAAATAAAAAGGCATCCACACTGGAAAGGAAGAAGTAAAATACCCTGTTGTAGATGACATGGTTCTATATATAGAAAATCCTGAAAAATCCATAATAAAGCCAAAAGTTAAAAAATGAATTCAGCAAAGTGACACAGGGTACAAGATCAACATGCAAAAATCAGCAGTGTTTCTATACACTAGTAACGAACAATTGGTAGAAGAAATCAAGATAAAAATTTCATTTACAATAGCAACTAAAAGAACCAAAAACAGGAATAAATTTAACCAAGTATGTAAAGGACTTATACATAGTAAACTACAAAACATTGCTAAAAGGAGTCAAAGACTTAAATAAATGGAAGGACATTTCATGTTCATGGATTGGAAGACTCAATATTGCTAAGATGTCAATTCTACCCAAAGCAATTTGCAGATTCATTGCAATCCCAATCAAAATTCCAATAGTTGCCTTTGCATAAATGGAAAATCCAATCATAGAATTTATTTGGAAGAGTAACAGGCTCCAAATAGCCGAAGTCATCTAGAAAAAGAAGAACCAAGTTAGAGGAATCATATTTCTCTATTTTCAAACAAAGCTACAATAACCAAAACAGCAGTGCACTGGTTAAGGACAGACATATAAACCAATGAATTGAGAATTCAGAAATAGACCCTCACATCTATGGTCAATTGACTTTTGACCTGTGTGTCATCTTCACTCAGTGGGGTAAGAATTGTCTCTTCAACAAATGGTGCTGGGAAAACTGGATATCCATATGTGGAAAAATAGAATACTTGTTCATTGTTGGGAATATAAAAGGTGCAGCCACTGTGGAAGAGGGTTTGGTTGCTCTTAAGAAAGTATAGAATTTCCATTTGAACTGGCAATACCACTCATAGGTATATACCCAAAAGAATGGGAGAGACTTGAACAGATACTTGTACACCGATGTTCATAGGGGCATTATTCACAATTACCACCAGATGGAAGCAACCCAAGTGCCCATCACCCAACAAATGGATGAACAAAATGTGGGATATACATACAAGGGAATGTTATTCAGCTGTAAAAAGGAATGACGTTCTAATACATGCAACAACATAGTTGAATCTTGAAGACCTTCCTGATTAGCATAATGGATAAACTTGCATGTTCTTATGATATAATTCTACACATCAGTGAAAATGAATGACTTAGAACTTCATGTTTCAACAACGATAGCTCTCACAAGTTATACTGACTGAAGAAAGCAAATTTCAGAATGATACCTATAGAATGATCCCTTTCAAATAAAGTTAGAAAACATTCAAAACAATAGTAAATATTATGAATGGATACATACGTATGTAGTAAAAGTATACAGCTGTACATCATAATCAGTCTCAGGATAGTAGTTATTTGGGAGGAAAGGAAGGGGAACAAAGGGATAGATACAGGATTTAAATGTTATTTGTAAAATTTTGTTTCTGAAAAAAATTCTGAAACAAATAGGGCACACTGTTAATATCTGACAAAAATGGGTATGTATACACACAAATACAATTGAAGCAGGCTAGTTTAGGGAATCAAAAGATGAATCTGGGACGTGGCAGAAAAATATGGCTGTCAAACACGTGGCCACGGAATTCCACCCGGAAATCCTCTGAGAAAAAGACCCAACCAGAAAGCCGCTGGAAGAACCCGATCCGTGGGAATTTCTCTTGATCGTCTAGGATCAAAGAAAAGCCCCGGATATTCTCAAGGGGCCTTATCATTGGCGCCCTGCCCCCTCCCACCCCACCCCCCAATTTACAGACAGGGTAATCAATCAAAAAAGCAAACAACTGGGACCCCTTTCCTGAACATTAGCAAGTGGGAGGAATAATTAATGTTTAAAAAGCAAGCACAGAGGCAAAATCACCCTTTTTCCCTTTTTTCCCCTTTTCTGTCTAGACCAGCCTGCAAGTATGATCTGTTATTTCTTCCATTTCTACTCTCCTCTCTCAATTCCTTAATAAACTACTGGCCTAACTAAACTGGCGTGTTCTTAAATTCTTTTATGTAACGTAGCCAAGAACCTAGAGGAAATCCGGCAACACGTTTATGAACATTTGAACTATTTTACAATTTAACAAATTACATTTTAGAAAGATGGAGATATTGTTATCACGGGCACTCACTGCCAGTGCATCAGCAGAGAGCAATAATGAAGGTGAAGAAGACGGATGTAAAACAGGTATGATCCCATGAAGAACACTGGGAATTACTTTTGGGAATTAATTGCTGATATCTGCTCCTTTATTTGTCATTGCCTTTACTCAAAATTGGAGTGCAAAGTACGTGTCCCCATAATGCTTACTGGTATTTTCCACTTGTTTATATGCTATACAAATAGTTGTGGACTTTGTTTATTTTAGTAATTTTTTCTCTCTCTCTGCTCCTAAATTTGTTTTTATCAAATTTTTCCCAAGCTTCAATCTCTTCCTTTTGTTTTTTCACCTTCCCTAGATTTGCATTTCCTTTTCTAAGCATCTGTAAAATGTTATTTTCTTTTCCATTTGTTCATAAATCCCACAGTAGTCTTCCTCAGTTGGTTTTTCACAGTCATGTGTATGTTGGTTGGTTGGTTTACATCTTTCCTGCACTTCACTTATTCCCAATACAGGATAAGCTTCCAGGTGCTAAGAAGCTACACTTTTTACAAGGAAGAGGTTCCCTTATTTAGGACTAAAGGGATGATTCATATGCAAATGAGGATTTAACAATTGTTTTAAAAGGTGTACCTCCCTTTCCGACAATTTTCTCCAAAAGGCGCCAAGGAAGCTGGAGGGTACCCAGGGAGGAAAGTCACTGATGTTGCGCTGCTGTGGTTAGCGCGAGGTCCAGTCTGCAGGTGGCTGGGCCACTCTCCCAGGACACTGGCTCCCTCTGTGTCCCAGAGCTCAGTAGGCTGCTTGGCTCAAATCCCACAGGACAAGAAAAGAGTGCCTTTGATCATCTTCCCAGCCCACAAAAGTGGCCATGTCCTGGGCACCTCCCATGTGCCAGACAGTGTTCCAGGCACCAGAGGCTACTTCATTTGACACAAAATGCCCTAGATGTCCTAACGTCCACTTTACAGACAGCCCCTCCAGCTTCCTATGCCTCTTTCGAAGAAACAAGGAGGAAAGGGAGGTGCACTCTTTAAAACAATTGTTAAATCCCACTTGCATATGAATCATCCCTTTAGGCCTAAATAAGGGAACCTCTTCCTTGTGAACATTGTAGCTTGTTAGCACCTAGAAGCTTACCCTGCAGAGGAACAAGTGAAGCTGCAGAAAAAATGTAAACCAACCCCGCAACATAGAGATGAGAGGCGTCATCATCTCTACTCCATGCAGAGAAGAGAAGCAACGCACGCAGGGGCACACAGCTGCTCACGGGCAGGGCCAGCATCGCGCCAGCTGCGGCAAGGGGCAAAGCTCTGCCCTGCACACCACACCACCTCGTCCCTTCCCGGCTGCAGCTGGATGCACAGCAGACTAGGTCTTGGGTGGAAGAGCTGATCTTCCTCACAACCCACCAGGCAATCCACCTATTACATCTCTTCTCAAAACAGGGTACTCTTTATGTCTTCAGGAGAACAATTTGAGTCCTCAAATACAACATTAATAACAATAAGCATCCCTACCCCCCCACCTATATGGATCTACATGCAGATGCCCTATCCATGTTTATGTGTACGTAAGTGTGTGGTGGCAAGGATGGCTGTGTGCTAGGTGCTGTGGTACCAGAAGAGCCCATCAGATCTTCATCACGTCTCTGAAAACACGCCCTGGCTCAGTCACAGAGGCGTACCTGAATGGGGTCCTGCGTCAGTCTCATGGGCCCGACGTGTACCTCCGCAGAAGAAACCTGCTGAAGAAAGGACAGCACGTGAGCTGTGTCAAGACTTCAACTATACAAACCGACAAATCTATCCTTACACAGGATATTGTACTATACCACTTTGCAGACTCTAAATATAAGGATCTGTGCTTACTGACAGGTGACAAAACATCTCATAAAGTCTGATCCTCGTTTTGTGCAAGAATATATACATTGAAGACCTCTGGAAGGCTAACCCCAAATGCTGAGCGGTGTGGATTTGGGATTATTTATACTTTACATGCCTGAATTTTTACCATAAGCACGTACCATTTTATGGGGAAAAAACCCAACAATTCAATTCAATTCATTATTTATGGAGCACTTACTTTGTGCCAGGTACCATGTCAGGCTATTAGTATTTTTAAATTTCAAAAGAGTAACTATTGCACTCAAATGTGGATACTAAAGTTTTTCTATGGTTTAAGAACGGCTCCTATATTTAGATCTGTTTTTTATCTTCATGTTTTAGTATGAGGAGAAAACAGCTTACCCATGTTTACTGTGAATCAATGGATCATCTCAGTTGTATTTCTTCAAATAAACTGATTAATACCAACTGCGACGGTAAGAGGCGAAACGCTGCCTCACGACTCCGGGGATGAGTCTGGACCTCTTATATGTTCCCTGGGCAACACCATCTAACTGGTGTTGGCTTGTAAGCACAGTGCAAATGTTTGTCTTTCTTTTTGATTACTTCTCATGGATTTCTAAAAACGACTTTTTGCTGAACTCATTTGGTTTAAAGTCTTGGCCTCACCTGCCTGGATCCAGTCTTGTTATTCTATAAGAGACTGTGGTCATTTTGCCACTACTTGGAAGCTCATCCTGCATTCAACACACATCCATGTGGCTGTTGTTGGTTGGACAGAACATTTCAGCAGGCATCAGAGTTTACATGGCCAGAGACATTGCAATAACCCAGAGGTCAGAGGACGCTTTATCAGTTAAAAATAAAAAAGAAGGCAGAACTGTTCTCTAAACTATACTTTTGAAAAGGCTCTAGAATTTTCCCTTTCTCCTGTCTTCCTCTTTCCCCATGCTTAACTTCCAACGCGTGGCCATGGGTGGCCGACATTCTCCTCCCTCTGTCAGGCTTATGATTCCCCCACTCCCGCCCCAGCATCAAGGCATAAATAACCAGACAGCAGAAAACCCAAAGAGTTCTCAAGTGACTGCTCAGCCCAGGCTCTTTGCGTTTTGCTGTGGTTCTCTGCAGGGCAACACCGCGGGCTCCCGCTCTGCCCGGGGAGGCGGCCTCCCCAGCAGCGGGTCGGTCCAGAGGGCCTGGAGCAACAGAACCAGCTCGGGGGCTCAAGACCCCAATTCCGACAACCACCAATAAGGCCCTTCAGCGTTTCGCTTCAGGTAAGAGCGACCCATTCAAGTTGAATGGGTGCACACTTCTTTGCTCTAAGCAAAACCATATCCCACAAGGTGTGGGTGCACCCAGCACCCAGCGTAAGGGACAGCCCCAAGAACTACTCCACTGGAAGAAGCTCGGCTCTCCAGCAGACCTGGGCCTCCTTCCTCATACCATGGCACAACTACCAGCATTTTGCTAAACAGTTAATGATTAGAAATGAAAGCAATTTGGTATATTAAGATAAATGTGATTGCTAATCTGGGATTATTTTTCATTCTTCCTGTGATTTCTCTTTGGTTCACTGCAATCACCACACCTGGTAAACCCCCTCCAACAAGGTTTCTTCAGCAAAACCAGGCTCCCCAAATAGTCATCCAGAGGCAGAAAGTAAATAAATAAATGAAACACCTAAATAAAATTTAAAGCAGAGCAAAATAAAGAGCAAATTGTTCTGAAGGCTAAGAGACTGGGAAAGGGTGCCCAGCTGGAAGGGCACAGAATTTACCCTTAACTGATAACATTGCCTGTTTGTTTTTCTAAACAAGCACTAAGCCCACAAAGTAGCTATATGGTTTCACAAGGCAGGCCATTTGAAACTCTTCCAGGAGAATATCTGATGACTGTCCCAGGCATGGGGCTCAGCACCTTCACATGTATCGTCTTAATGGAGACATGCAATGGCCACTAATGAAAGGGCATCTCCTTGACAGCATGGAGCTCTCAAAGCAATGCTCCCATTAGAAGATATCCTTTTCCCTGCCTAAAGACAGGAAAGACCTGTCAGCTTTCTCCTGCACCCATACCAGTTCCCTGCTGGTATCCAGCATTTTCATCTCTGCCCGACCCAGCCCAGCCCAGCCAGAAGGTGAATTCATGTAGAAGGAAAGCAGAGTCCAGTACAGGAACTGAAGGTTGGTGAGGAAAGGCCCTGATCAAGACCTCTGCCTCTCCCACCTCTACTTGCCCCTCACCTCTCCTCCCCCAGCCCAATGTCACTGTATAACAGTAAGGTGCTTCCACTCCACCTCCACCTTGGGTGCCTCAGTTTAACAGATTCCCTAGTCTTGGCCTGCACTTTGCTTCCTCTCATTTGGCTGGCCTTTTCCTTCTTGTTCTGTGCTCCCAGTCATCTGACCTTGGCTTCTGTCCCCTTTCTGGTTACCTATCCCAAAAGAAGCCTGGAATCTGTCCCCACTAGCTCTGAGGGCTGGCACCAGGCAGTGACCAGCCAAGGGAAATTGGCAGCAGTTATATTCACAGAAAGCATCTTACAGAGTTCTGTTCCTGACATAGGAAAGTCTTACTGCCTGCATTTCACCAATTTGTAAGACAGCTATTATGAACAGAAATAGGAGAGCATTTACTGAAGTCTGTGTAGCCAAGGCAGAAAGATTCTCTACTTCAACTGCAGATGCACAGGTCCTCTATTAGTATGTTAGCTCTGATTTCAGGAAGTGACCAAGTTTGTGAGGAATAGAGAAGCAACAAGGGGGAGGGGTCATAAGGTAATACAATTCTAGCAGATTCTGATGAGAGGGGAAGATGGGAGCACGTGTGTAAAGACAGACATACTTCCTAGCTATTCTATCAACAAGGCTTTCCCCAACAGGCTAATGAGGAGGGATTGTTGCAGTTTCAACTGTACAGGATTTATAGTGTGTCAAATATTTTTGTGACACACATACATATATGTACATAGCAGGGTCACCAATTCACATTCAGATGAGCCCCCTCTCTGGGGGAAAAAGCTTCCTATTTTGTCGCACTTGCTGATGGCCCATGGTGTAAATTCTTTCCCCGTGGCTGCTCTCAAGTTAGCAACATAGGTCACTGAATGTGCAGTGGCCAAGATATCTTTTCATTCAGAGAGGATCTAGAAGTGGCAGACTCTTTCAGTCTTTGTTGATTTGTAAATTCTATCACTCACTTTTATTTGATAGTTTAGCTGGATATAGAATTCTGGTTGAAAGATATTTTCCCTCAGACTTTGAAGTTGAGAGAGAGAAGATAATACTTTTGGCTTTGGGTATGGAAGATAAAGAAAGCTTCATGAAAGAAGGCAGGTCGGGAAGAATTGGAAGACTAAGAGACTGGGTTGGGGGGGAAATTCCAGGCCTACGGAACAGCACAAGCAAAGGCAGAAGGCAGGACAGCAAAAGCGCTCATGGGGAAGAAAACAAGGGCCTGGATTGGATTATAGAGTGTATGAAAAGAAAGACTGGGAATGTTGGTGTCAGATCCTTAGAGGATACTGGAAAGGAGCTCCGTTTTCATTCTGTAGGCACCAGCCATATTGCAGGTTCTTGAGCAGTGAATTAATATGATCAGGTCTGTGACTTGAGAAAATTGAACATTTGGTTTGCCTACTTTCTGGATAAACAAGCACAGAGATTTGGCAAATAAAAACCAAACATAAAAACACTGTTATGAGTGGGAACATAGTAGTGAAAGTTAGTAGGAAAAGGGATTACAATGACTAAGAAAAGAATTACAAGATAAAAACCAGCTTGGCGTCAGTCAATAGAGAGGCAATGCCAAGATAAAAACCAGCTGGTTTAGGGAAGGCAAATGAAAGAGACAAAATCTTGAGAGCTATACACAAATGAAATTTCATCTCCTATTTTTTTTTGTTTGTTTGTTTTTTTTTTTGTTTTTTTTTTGTACTTTTTTTTTTTCTTTTTTAAGGATTTATTTATTTATTTACTTTTATCCATTTTTACACCCCTTCCCCCTCCCCCCCATTTTTGCTGTTTCTGTGTCCATTCACTGGGCAACTCTGTGTCCATTTTCTGCCCTCTCTTCTCATCCTTCTCCTCCTGTCTTCACTGGGATTCAATCCTTGGAATCTCTGATGTAGGAGAGAGGCATCCTGCCCGCACAACCTTAGTTGCTGGTTTTTCGGTACGTCTCATCTTGCCTCTCCCTTGTGTCACTCTCCTATTATGTCATCATCTTGCTGTGTGGCTCGCGGGAACTGGTGGTGCGCCCGCGCACAGGGCCTGGCGGCCCACGCACCTTCCATATATTTTTTAAATTTTTACCAGGAGGTCCCGGGGATCGAACCCAGGTCCCTCCATATGGGAGATGGACGCCAACCAGATATAGCCCCCTGCTATATCTCTTAAATTTGACCAGAGATACCTAGAGTTACAGTCTTTTCCCATACAGGATGGACATATAATAAATCAGGCTTAGTTTATCACCAGCACTCTAAAAACCAGACCTAGGGAGGAAAACGAGGTCTGGGGACACATGCATGGTTTCTAATATAGCGAATGTTTAGCCCACCCTGATTATCACAGAATCAGGACAGTGAGAATATTCGCTGTTCATCTCCTATTAATATTTCTAGTCAAGTGATTTTGATGGACCAGAGAGTAAAAGAAAGTGATCAGCAGATTCTCAAACAACAACTTCAAACAAAAACAGCCAAATGAGTCAGTTTTAATATAAATTTTATATTCATAACCATTATAACTTACATGCTGGCTTTTGAAAGATAATTATATATTATGATGCACTAAATCTCTCTGTATATACATTGCTGTTTTATACATAGTAATTTTAATTGAATAAAGAACAATCACTCAAAAAACAAACAAAAAGTCTTGAGATTTATCAAGGCAGTTTACCTGTCACTGCACCAAAAATCTCTAGTCAGAATTGCTATGGCAATTCTGGTTGTTTGAGTTTCAGCAATCACCAAATTTTAGAGCTTCCCTCAAACAAAAGGGCAGCTGAGGATTCAGGAAGGGAAGCAGCTGACCTCGAAAACCCTTGCCTACCTTCTCTGCTCAGCTCAACTTATTCATCCTTCAAAGACATACTCAAATGGCCCCCCTACTCTTTGAAAACATTTTAAGCCCAACCTCAGCCAAGGTAGAATTAACTCTTCTCTCCTCAGTAATCAGTGACCCTTCTGTACTTCATTGCAGTTATCTTATTAGTCATGTGAATATCATTCTCCTTGGCAAACTGAGTTTCTTGAGGACATAGACTATGTCTTTTTCACAATTTTATCCCCAGCATCTAATAAATACTCAATAAATACTTTACAGAATTGACTTAAACTGCCTCAGATCACGCAGATTTTAAGTAACAGAGTCATTGTTTCTTCCTGCCAGTGCACTGCTCTTCCAATATGCCCCCATATTTGCAGCATTAATTCTGACTGCACTGCCTAAATTTCTGTTATCGTGAGTCCTAAATGGGTTCTGGACAGCGTTCTCATTCTGCAAACTAGATGATCCAGTACCTGGCAATCCCTGCACATTCCCTGGTCTGTACTGCTGCTCAGAGGGCTGCAAGCACTAAGAAGGAAAGGGCTGTGCGAATGTGTGCTGAAGGGGAGATCCATAACTTCTACCTTCCAAAAAGAAGCTCAGAATCAGAATCATTACCCACTTCAATGACTCTTCCTTTGGAATCCCTTCCTCCCCATCAGATACAGCACTGCATGTTCACACACAGCTGTATACATACATACACATGCAGCTGAGCACAAACTTGACTTCACTTTACTAGAGGGGGACTCCATAGCAAATATCATTTTTCACTCATAAAAGGGACCAGTTGTGGGAATAGGAATAGGCATTTTTTATTAGAGAAGTTGTAGGTTTACAGAGCAATCATGCATAAAATACAGAATTCCCATATACCACCCTATTAGCAACTTGCATTGGTGTGGTGCACTTGTTAAAACTGATGAGGGTATGTTTTTATAATTGTACTATTAACTACGGTCCATGGTTTAAATTAGGGTTCACTGTGTTGTGCAGTTCCATGTTTTTTTAAATTCGATTAACATATATACATCTAAAATTTCCCCTTTTAACCACATTCAAATATATAGTTCAGTGCTGTTAATTGTATTCATTTTTAAACATCCTTAAACAACCCTGCTTTTAAAACAGCATATAATTCTCTTAAGGTGCCCCCTGTCTACCTTTTGCTCCCAGATCAAACTTCTTTCTTTATTCTTCTGAGCTCTGAGTAAGCAAAGGTTGTGTTTGCCTTTTGCCTTTTTAATGGGCCCTGTCTGCCCTGTCTTCCAGCCAGAAAGGCACTAGAAATGCAGCCCCCACGTGCCTGCAGCATAAGGCTGGGCATGCCTGCTCCCACCTGGGAAACCCTGTCCCATCACCCTCAACCCTCCCCCTCCCATGCCCTGCCAAATGCCCTTAGCACACCCAGACTCCCTCTTCTTCCTTCTGTCTCTTCTCAGCTGTGGGGCTGACCGGGCGGCCCTCACACCAGCCCTCTGCTCTCTGCTGCTGTGATTCTGGCCCTTCTCTGGCACTTCCTGGCAGTCCTGCCTTGGATCTTTCAGGCCACTGGAGAGCATATGATCCTCTCTCGCCTTCCTGCTTCCAATTCTCTGATCAAGAAGTTCTCAACCTGTGCTTTATATTAAAATTACCTGGAGAACTTATAAAAATTATCAATGCCTGGCTCCTACTCCAAACCAAGTGAATCAGACTATCTAATGATGGGGCCTAGGCAGCAGTATTTTTAAAAACATCCTTGGGTACAGTCAGGGTTGAGAGCCACTAGCCCATTCTTTTGGGAATCTAAATGTTTTTGCAGCAGACACATCTCTTGTCAACATTAGCTCCTGCCTCCTCATTAGTCTCTCCCACAGACTTTTAATACACATTCATTTACTCAACCAAATATCAATGGAGTGCTCACTTTGGGGAAGGCACTTAAAATCACCCAAGACTCAGCAGTCACACCTGGACCCAGACACCCATAGGGTCTTTTCCAGATACCCCTCCAAAAATAAAAGTTATCACTTAGGCAAGAGGAAGATATATTCTTTCACATTTGATGAATTATACGCCACCCCCCCACCCGAGTACCCCTAAATTATAATCAAAATTTTCTTTTAGAATTTGTTATGTATTTAAGTAAATGGTTACTTGCAGCCATGATATATTCACAGTGCATGACATACATAATTCTTTGTGTTTTATGACTGCTATTTAGAATATTACATTAATTTGGCAGCACAATGTCCTATCACGTAATTGCAAATTCACAAACATCTATTCATCAAAATATACAACCATAAAATAAAAGATCAATGTAACTTAATTAAAATTTCTGTTCATTCCTCCCTCCCCCCCCCCAAAAAAAAAAAAAAAAAACCCACAAAGACACTCTAATACAAGAGAAAAAAAGGTAGCCACAGGCTGGAATATGATATCTAAAATATACAAAACAAACAAATACTAGTAACATAATAGAACATAATTTTTTAAAAACTCAGTTTAAAAAATGAACCAAAAAGAAAACTGCAGGAAAAAAACTTGAAAAAAAATTTCACAGAAGAGGAAACACAAGTATGAAGAGATGCTCAACCTCATTAAAAAATAGGAAAATGAAATATTTCAACTACAATAAGGTACTATTTTTTTCAACAGAATGATAATATCAAAAGTCAATAGCTAGTATGGGCAAGAAGATAGACCCACAGGAACTCTTATACACTGTTGGTAGGAGTAAAACTTGGTTCAGCCACTTAGAAAAACAATTCAGGGGTATTTGGTAAAGATGAAAAAGTGTATATCCTATAATCAGCCCCCTAGGGGAGAGCTTCTCTAGGGTATATCAGGAGGTATTTGTAAGACTATTCAGAGCAGCGTTATAGCAAAAATTTAGAAACAGCCTAATTCACCAATCCATTAATACCTATCACCAGAAAAATTGATAGGTATATTAAGGAGTATCCATACAATGAAATATCATAGAGAAATGTGAATGAGTTAACTAGGGCTACCCATTCCAAATGGTTGAAGCTCACAAACAAATATTGATTAAAACAAAACCAAAAATAAGCAAATTTTAAAAGATTACATACATTAGGATACCACTTAGACAAAGTTTTAAAATATGTGAAACACTGCTGAATAAAGTGAGGGATAAAATAACAGCACAAAGAAACTCATGGGAATGATAAATATCCAGTTGAGGTGAGTGGTCCCCCTGGGGAGAGAAGGATGTGTTCAGGGAGGGATCTGCCAGGCACTTCCACTATATTGTTTACATGTATTTTTTGAGCACAGAAGTGTTCATTGAATTATATTTCCTATTTTTTATATACCTTCAATATTGCAAAAATAAACTTAAAATACATTTAATTTTTATTGGGAAAGTCTACTTTGTATTTTTATGTTAACATTTATTTAGCAATAGCCATTATACAAGTATTTTACATATTCTATTTTTTTTCCAGGGAAGTCTTTATTTGGTAAAATAAGGTGCTATATTTTAAATTCCTCAGAACATGGATAGAGTGTAGACTTGGTAATAAGAAATCTTAGAACACTGGACTGAGATTTAGGGACCATGTTGAAGATAAGTAACCGCTGTGTGCCTCAGTAAAACAAGAGGGGTTGATGAGGCCCCCATGGATGGCTTCTCATGTCAGGGATATCAGCCCATTTTTATAGCTAAAGAAGTTAAAGATGCAGAAAGTTTAGGAGTTGAGATGTAAACCCAGGCTTTCTCTCCAGGAAGGCCATGCTCTCATTTACATATTTACTTATACCTCAATTTGTTCAGATGGTCCACAGAAAGACTTAAAATTAAGTAAGAGGTTTTTTGTTTTTTTTTTAAGATTTATTTTTATTTATTTATTTATTCCCCCCTTGCTGCTTGTGCTTGCTGTGTCCATTTGCTTTTTTGTGTGTTTTTCTGTGTCTGCTTGTCTCCCTTTGTTGAGTCATTTTGTTGCGTCGACTCACTATGCTGCGGGGGCCAGGGCCTCCCATATGGTAAACGGGAGCCCAACCAATTGAGCCACAGCCACTTCCCTAAGTAAGAGTTTTTTTTTGTTTTTTTGTTTTTTTTTATTTATTTTTATTGTGGGTAAAAATCAAAATTCTCACAATACATACAAACATTTGCAAAATGATATATAAATATATATGCATATATGAGTATTTGCTTACAAAAATGTTATTTATATATATATATACATATATTTTAAGAGGTGCTTAGATTACCCAAAATATTACACGGAACCCACTGGGATTCCCATGTTGCCCACCTCCCACACCTCCCACCACATCCCACACAAACATCTCCCACAAGTGTGGCCCACCAACCTCAATGAACTTACACATCCTGGAGCCTTGCCACCAACCATAGACCACAGTTCACACTGTAGACCACACTCTCTCCCACTCAGTTCTGAGTGGTGTGTGCTGATTTAAAATGGCCTACATCCGTTGCCACAACAGTACTCAGGACAACCTCCAACTCCCAAAGAAACCCCTGTATTTCAACTGTTCATCCCCTCCCTACCCCAAAAGTGTCAAGTGGCCACTGACTCCACCTCATTGTTATAATTTCTTGCATTGCTAGAATCACTAAGAGTTTTAAAATGACTTATACATAGATGTGAAAGATCCGGATGAGAAATAGTGGACATGGGAAAGACAAAGTAAGGAGGGAGGTCAGTATGTGCGATGCTTACCAAAAGCACCATGGGCCTGCGGAAGTAAGCTACAGGTCCATGGTCCACTGCTAGTGTGAGGGGGGACGATATGATGCCCGCCCATGCACAAGGCACAGTGAGGGGCTGCAGAGCCCGGCTGCTCACAGAGGCCCTCCGTGCCCTCTGCCCCATTCCTCACTGTCACTGTGAGCAATGACACAGCAGGTCTTTCTTAAAAGTATTCTACTACACTCAGCGAGCCTCACTGGGCAAGTGGAGGACAGGCCAGGATATCCCACTGCACTTGGAAAATTCGGTTGTGAAAAAAGATAAAGAGACCGTCTTCTTGTTAGCTCTGAAGTGGTGTGATGGTTAATTTCATGTGTCAATTTGGCAAGGTTATGGTGCCCAATTGTTTGGTCAAAGACTGGTCTAGTTGTTACTGTGGAGGGATTTCACAGATGGGTTTAGCATCTACAATCCAACTGACCTTAAGTAAAGGAGACTACCCTCCCTAATGTGGGGAGGCCTCATCCAATCAGTTGGAGGTCTCAACAGCGAGAGTTAGGGTCCCAGACACCACAAGAATTTCTGCCTCAAGACTTCAACTTCACCTTCCAGCCTGCAGCCTGCCCTACACAGTTCAGACTAACCAGCCTCTGTAATTGTGCGAGCCAATTCCTTATAATAATACATCTCATTATACACACACCCCCACACGCACACGTCCCATTGGTTCTTTTCTTTGGAGAACCCTGAGCAATATGAGTGGTAATTAAAAAATGAACACAGAAGACATCCAGATGCCATCAGATCCAAACACAGAAAACCTGGCCCACAGAGAAGCCATCTCCTACCCCTCAAGCCCACAAATACTAGGTGAAAGGGAGAGGTTACTTCGACAAAACAGTCATTTCATTTACAACCACAAGAAAAGAACTCAGCCTGATTTCGATTATGCATTAAAGTGGAAAGGAAGAAAAAAAGGTCTAGAAGATAATCCATGAAGTGACCAGTACCCAAAGGAGGTCAGCTCAAGGAAGCCTGAGAGAGAATTAACTTTAGAAGAGGGAAAAAAACTTAATCTTACGCACTTTAATATTATGATTCTATAAAGAGGCTTTACATTACACACGCAGTGCTAGAATCAAAACATCAAGCTTTCACAAATGCAATAAATAACTCAGCCACAGTATCCTTAGGCTGAGAGTGTGTAAACATAATGCTAGTTCCCAGATTCCAAAGGTCAAGCCCAGGGTCTGACTTGGAGAATGGAAGAATTTAAGGGCAGCAGCAAAACGTGACATTCTTCCACTAACTTCCTTCCTTTTATTAGGGGTACTACCGATAATAGAAACAGTGGGATGACTTCAAACATTTAAAATTACATTGTGTAAGAGAGGACAAGCAAAGAACAGTCACTCTCTGATTATTCAGGAGACAATTATCCAGCTTGTGGAAAAACCCAAGCATTCATTTCTGCTCTGATGTCTTCCCTTCCCCTTAACATTAAATGAAGAGGATAGAAGGATGGTATTCAAATCAGTCAATTTTACTACTTGGTCAGCATTCTGGTAAATAGATTTAATGGGCAATGAAGCAGAAAATCTGCTAAAATGAGTTTTAGAGATTTTCTGTGGATTTCGATTATCCATGCTGCCTCTGCCCTCAATTTTTTCACGGATAAGCCAGAGCTGCCTTAGACAACTGAGAGCTGAGCACCCTCCCTGCTTGACTCTGAGAGAATCTAACACTGGGGCCCGGACGACCCAGAAGCAGCTCTCTGGATTTGAGCGGAATCTAGTAGCCCACCGAGAATTCAACCACGCCGCTTTCCTGACTGGTGTTTCAGGCCCACTCACGCTGGGATGTACTGCAGCCTTCTGTCCCTGACTCACCACTCATCACAATGGCACCAGGAGAAAGAAATCGGTGCCAGGCAGGTGCAAGTTCCTTGTGGCACTCACATCCTTTTATTTCCACTTAATTCCCGATAAAAATAAGTAACTCATGAAAGGCAAATGCCCACTTTTTAAAAAGGGTATTAGACTTACTTGCAAAAACAACACTTCTAAGCTATTCACTCGGAACAATTCGCATCCTAAAAATGCTAAAACCCCAGTAAAACTCTATAACCTAAAACTTCAACATTTTTAGAAGTTTAGCAAACATGACAGATGTGCCTTAGACCAGCAGGGCTAATCCCGGGAAGGACTCCCCAAGGTGTCAGACCTAGCTCCTTGTCGGTACTCCCTTTTAACGAACTGAATTGCACATGTGATGGGCAAGTCCTCATTTCACCTTGCTTCCCTGGGTCCTCTGTGGCTTATACCTCAAAAGCCAATGTGAAAGGTGGAGGCAACCCAAGTGCCCACCAACCAATGAATGGATAAATAAAATGTCATCTATAGATATAACGGAATGTTATTCATACCTAAAAAGGAATGACATTCTAATACATGCTACAACATGGATGATCCTTGAAGACATTACGCCAAATGAAACAAGGCAGACACAAAAGGACAAATATTGTATGATTTCACTTACATTGAATACCTAGAAAAGCAAATTCATAGACACAGAAGTAGATTAGAGGTTACCAGGGGCTGGGAGGATGAGGAGAGGGGAGTTATTGCTTAATGGGTGTGGAGTTTCTGTTTGGGGTGATGAAAAAGTTTTGGTAATAGAGAGTGGTGATGGCTGCACAACATTGTGAATGTAAGTAATGCCACTGAATTGAATACTTGAAAATGGTTAAATGGCAAATTCTATGGCACACGTGTATATATATTACTACATTAAAAATTTTTTTAAAAGTCAATGTGACAAAACCTGTGTCATATTTCTTCCATTCTAAAAAGACTGCTTCCTCAGATTCAGGGAGGAGAGCAGGGAGCAGAATGAGGGAGGAAGCAACTGCTTTCCTGGCAGGTGGCTGAGCTGAGGAAGGGCTCCTAGCCACTGTCTCCCCTCTCCCCATCCTATTTTCCCAGAAACCCAGGCAGTTAAAAAGGGACACAGAATGAAGGTGTCCATCAGTGGAGAAAAAAAAAATAGGACACTCTCAAAGCACAGTGAAGGAATAAGTAATTCCCCAAAGACCATTATATGTTCAACCAAAGTACATTTCTTTTCAAAAACATTTCAACTCGCCGCCTAGCCAATCTTGGATCCACTGACATCATTCTCTTCTCTTGGTTAGAGGAAAGGTTGAGTAACATACTCTCGCCTGATGTGAGGCTCCATTTTATTCTTGCTCTAGAGCTTGGCTTTCTTGCTTGCACTGCCAAGCATCAGGTCCTCACCTTTCTATACTCAAGTCATTCCAATCTCCTCATCAGAGAAGATGGCACTCTGCACCCAGCACCAAGCCTCTCTGTTCACTCTCCAGCTTCGTGGAACTTTGCTTCAAGTCTCCTCTGTCAGCACCGAGCACTGGCCTGCTCCACTGCCCTATGTGGGGAACTCCAACGTAAGGAGAGGGCCTTCCAAGCTATTCACTTGGAACTCTTGAGCTCCCAGCTACTGTGTCAGTGGTAATGTAGATTCATGGGTAGAAAGAGAAGAAGGTCCTCTTTCAGACTCCACTCACCTGGAATCTTGTTAAAAATCATTACTATTTGTGATGAGCCTTGAGTCCCTTGTATAAAAGGTCTTATATTTTATTTCTAGTTTTTGGTGTTTTTGAAATACATATACATTAACTACAAGTTTTTTTTTTAATTTATTAACCAATAATCAATAGTTATCACTATCTATATGTAAAATTAAAGCCCTGCCTCCTGGCCCCAAAGAAAGAAGCAGAGGAGTTACTATAATGAATTTAATTGCAGAGTTAGTATTCAAGTGAAACTTCACAACATACTATAAGACATTCAGATTTGTTATTCCAATTGTAAAATAGTTTATTTCTAAGGCACAGTATTTTCTCTATTATTAAAAGTCTTAAAATATGAAAACTGTGAAAAAGTGTCTTGACTCTCTGCTCTGCCCTCCTCCCGCCCTGAGACCTTGCTACCACACTAAAGCTCACCATCGCCATGGCCCACCCGGGTAATGGAGGTCTTCAAGAGACGCAATGGCTCCAAAATGGGGATGGCGCAGACATGGGGCCAGGAGACAAACAAAGCTACAGACGCATCCTGCTGGAGCATCCATTTTTACACTAAGATAAAGTTAAATAATTGAACTGTAAAGTCATTCAAAATATTCTTATATTACCTGAGGAGAAAAGACTGGAGTAGAATGCAAAGTTCATGTGGATTTTAAAGCTAACTTCACAAAACTCGGTACCTGCAGCAGGTCACTTAAGACAGGCATTCACTCTTGCCACCCTCAGATTTGAGATGGTGTGAGAAGCACCAGCTGAAGGAAGTAAGAGGGACTCAAGGAGTGAAGGCCTTTGTGCTTAGGATTCAGAGTCTCTGAAGCCACATTATCACACACAAGGTGTGAGAGATCCCTGGGAGCCCTGGTCAGTCAGATGGTGAAAATTCTGGGAATGATCATCTGGTAGACGTGTTGGCAGGCCTACATGGACTTGGCAGTGTGAAAGATGCAGGTCCAGAGGCTTTCTAGACCACTGGTAGACAACTCCATGCATTAGAAAGCTCTGCCTTCAATTGCACTGAAATCTGTATTTTTTTTTTTTTTAAAGAGCTCACATCCTAAAAGTCACCTGCCTGTCTACCCTTATAGGCCAAGGCTGCTTTAGCCTGTCACTTGGGTACCACCATCCTCTCCATCTCTTTTCAAACTCTCACATTTTCAAAAAGAGGAAGAAACTTAAGGAAACAGAAGGCCATGATGATTTGTCATTGAGTCCACCCTCAGTCTAAGTCCAGCCATAGGGGGAGGATATATAAAGACTGAGGTAACTAGAGGGATAACAAACCCCAGAACCAGGTGGGCCCAGCCCTCCACTTTTCAGCAATTGCCTATAAGGCACTGTATTTCCTTACAGTGGGATGAAGGTGTTAGTGTCTATGTGGTGGGGCTCCTGGGGGGAGGGGGGTAGGAATGTCCATAGAAGCACTAATATCCAGTTACGTTCCACAAATGTTCATCAAGCATCTATTATGTGCCAGGCACTGCACAGGAAAGGATTGTAAAAAGATGAGTAAGACTTAGTTTCATGCCTACAAAGAACCCACAGACTGGGGGAGTGAGACACACATGAACCAATCAATTCAATAGTGGGCGGTAAGTGATAAGCCAGAGGTGCTACAATAACTCAGGCAAGATACATTTAGCTCCATCTGGGGATTCAGGCAACCTTCCAAGAAATCACATTGGAGCTCCACATAGAAGGATGAGAGTGAATGAGTCAGGTGAAGCCTAGTAGAAGAGACATTTCAGACAGGCAGAATAGGATGAGTAATGCAAAGAGCATAGTTCATGTGGACATCAACAAGTAACTTGGGGCCTGTGGAAGGGCGACAATGCAACCACAGAGGTGAGAAGAAGCCAGGTCACACTTGGTTTCTATGTTGAGAAATGTGGCTATAAGAGGGACAAAGGTATAGCATAATTGGATTAGTATTTAGCTGGATGACTGTGGTTGTAGTGTGGACAGACTAAGCAGGTGAGGACTGGAGGAGCAGAGATCAGAAGGACCTGCATGATGACTTAGCCCAGAGATTCTCAAAGCGTATTCTCTGAACTAGCAGCATCAGCATCACCTGGAATTTATTAGAAATGCAAAATCTCATCCAGACCTACTAAATCAGAAACTATAAGGTTAGGGCCCAGCAATGTGTATATTGCCTGACAATTGTGATTGTGATGCTCACTAAAGTTTGAGAACCACTGGTGAAGACCAGGGATGGTGATGCCTGCACTGGGATCAATGGTAGAGGGGAAAGAAAGAAGAGGATGAATTAGAGGCATATATAGGTCATAGAATCAACTGAAAGATTTGTGGACAAGTGAGGGAAGAGAAAGGAAAGTCCAAGGGTTCTGGCTTGAGTGACTGGGTGGACCTATCAAGAACACAGGAGGTAAACTAGGCTTTTAAGTGCTGGATATGCTGAGTTTGAGATCCTGTGGGCCATTCAAGACACAACATCAGCAGTGAGATGTATCTGCAGGGAGCTCAGGGAGAGGAACACCAGCATACAGGAGAGGCAGTTAAAATTATGCCATCAGCCAGAGCAGAAGACTTCCGGGGAACATTGTATCAGAGGGCTGAGCAGAGGCAGAGAAATCCACATAAGAATGGAAGAAGGAAAAATAGAAGAAAAAGAAACAGACTGATTTTCTTGGACCTTAGTTACTCCTGCAGGGTATACTAAGGTTTTGTCTTCTAATCTAACATTAGGTAATCTATTTACATAACTTACCATAATCAATAAGAGAAAAGCCATATATGATTATTTCAAAAGATACCAAAATGGCATTTTGAAAAAATTCAGAACTTCTAAAATTCCTTTATTGATAGCCACTCCAAAAATCATTCCCCCCTTCCTTCTTCTAGGGGTCACTGATTTGTGCCTGGGGATCTATGTGGATCTGAAAAACGTAGGTGAATATATGTCAACACAGCTAACCATTTAATTTCCCTGGCTACAGTGATTCGTTTAGGGTGGTCATGTGAATTAGGTTGGTCCAATCAAAGTTTATCTTAGGATTTTGCTAGTAATGTTGAGATAAAGCTATTCTCTTTTTAGTTACTTTTTTCTTTAATTCTCACTGGTTGTCAGAAAAGGATCAAGTAGCCAGGACCTGCTCTTAATATCTTGACACCTTGTGAGAATTGAAACCAAAGTGGAGAACTGGAAAGAAACCAGAACCTTTGTAACACCATCAAACTTCTGGATCAAGTCTTGCCACAAAAAATATCTACTTGTGGACTTTTTAGTTATATGGGCCAATAAGTTTCCTTTTATTATTTAAGAAAGTTTGAATGAGCTTTTCTGTTGTATAAGGGTATCAAAAGCTTCTATCAATTTCCACAACAGCTTCTGCTATTGACGATGATGGATATCATATACTGCATATACTGCAGTAACTCAACTCATGCCTGACTTTACCTGGAGTTAGGACATACTTCTCAGATTAAGAGTAAACTTTAACAAAACTGTCCTTCAGGTACCAGTCACAAGTTTGGTGGTCACCCTCATTTCTGAACAAGTGGCTACAAATTTGGGGGTTCCCACTACCTCATCGGGTTTGATAATTTGCTAAACCGTTTTAGAATTCACTGAAAGCACTATGCTTATGATTATAGCTTTATTACAGTAAAAGGATACAAATCCTTTTACAATAATCCAAAGAAGTATAAGTCTTGACTGATAGACTAAACAACTAGACCTACCAAACATATATAGATAGGACACTGCACCTAACAAAAACAGAGTACACACTCTCCTCTAGTGCACATGGATCATTCTCCAGGATAGACTGTATGTTGGGTCACAAAAAAAGTCTCAATAAATTAAAAAATACTGAAATCATACAATGTATATTCTCTGACCACAATGGGATGGAGCTAGAAATCAATAAGAGGGAGAAATAGAAAATTCACAAATATGTGGAAATTAAACAATATACTCTTAAACAAACAATGGATATGGAGGAAATCAGAAGTGAAATTAGGAAATATCTTGAGGGAAGTGAAAATGAAAATACAACATACTAAAACTTATGGGATGCAGCAAAGGCAGTACTGAGAGGGAAATTTATAGTGCTAAATGCTTATATTAAAAAGAAAAAAGACTAAAATTCAGATACCTCACCTCAAAACTGGAAGAAGTAGAAAAAGAAGACAAACTAAACCCAAAGCGAGCAGAATGAAGGATATAACAGAGATTAGAGTGGAGTAAATGAAACAGAAAACAAACAAACAAAAAGACAGAATCACAAAACTAAAAGTTGGTTGTTTGAAAAGATCAACAAAATTGACAAACCTTTATCTATACTGACAAACAAAAAAGAGAGAGATACAGATAACAAAAATCCAATGAAAAGAGGGGCATTACTATTGACCCTACTGAAATAAAAAAGGATTATAAGAGGATACTATGAATAACTGTATGCCAGTAAATTAGATAACCTAGTTGAAATGGATAAATTCTTAGAAAAACATGAACTACCTACACTGACTCAAGAAGAAATAGACGATCTCAAAAAAGCACTTATTAGAAAAGAGATTGAATCAGTAAACAAAAACCTCCTGACAAAGAAAAGCCCACAACCAGTTGGCTTCACAGGGGAATTCTACCAAACATTCCAAGAAGACTCAACTCCAATTTTGCTCAAATTCACCCAAAAAATTGAACAGGAGGGAACACTTCCTAACTCATTCTACAAGGCTAACATCACCCTCCTACCAAAGCTGGATAAAGTTACCACAGGAAAGAAAACTAAAGACTAATATCTCTTATGAATATAGATGTCAAAATCATCAACAAAATACTAGCAAACCAAATTCAACAGCAAATTAAAAGAATTATATACCATGATCAAGTGCAAGGTTGGTTCAACATAAGAAAATCAATTAATGTAATACACCACATTAATAGAACGAAGGGAAAAAAACACATGATCTCAATAGACACAGAGAAGACATTTGACAAAATACAGCACCCTTTCCTGATAAAATAATTTAGAACATTAGGAAGAGAAAGAAACTTCCTCAACATGTTAAGAGCATATATGAAAAGCCCACAGTTAACATCCTACTTAATGGTGAAAGACTGAATGAAAGCTTTCCGCCTAAGATCTGGAACAAGACAAGGATGCCCACTGTTACCACTGTTATCAAACATTGTCCTGGAAGTTCTTGACAGAGCAATTAGGCAAGAGAAAGAAATGAAAGGCATCCAAATTGGAAAGGAAAAAGTAAAATTCTCCTATTTGCAGATGATATGATCCTATATACAGAAAATCCTGAAAAATCCACAACAAAGCTCCTAGAGCTAATAAATGAATTCAGCAAAGTGGCACAGGGTAGAAGACCAACACCCCAAAATCAGTAGTGTTTCTATACACTAATAATGAACAGTTGAAAGAAGAAATCAAGAAAAAATCCATTCACAATATCAACGAAAATAATAAAATATCTAGGAATAAATCTAACCAAGTATGCAGAAAACTGCAAACCATTGGTAAAAGAAATTAAAGAAGACCTAAATAAATGGAAGGGCATTTTGTGTTCATGGATTGGAAGACTAAATGTCAGTAAGATGTCAATAATACCCAAAGCAATTTATAGATTCAATGCAATAATGATCAAAATTCTAACAACTTTCTTCGCAGAAATGGAAAAGCCAATCATCAAATTTATATGGAAAAGTAAAAGGCCCCAAATAGCTAAAGCCATCTTGAAAAAGAATGAAGTTTGAAGACTCACACTTCCCAATCTTAAAATTTATTACTAAGTCACAAATAATCAAACAGCATGGTCTGGAACAAGGATAGACATACAGATCAATGGAATAGAATTGAGAGCTCAGAAATCAACTCTCCTATTTATGGCCAACTGATTTTTGACAAATGTGCCAAGACCCCTCAATTGGGAAAGAACAGTCTCCTCAACAAATAGTGCTGGGAAACTGGATATCCATTTGCAAAAAAAAGGAGGACCCTACCTCACACCATATACAAAAATCATCTCAAAATGGATCAAAGACTGTATATAAGAGCTAGAACTATCAAGCTCCTAGAAGAAAATGTAGGGAAGCATCTTCAGTACCTTGTGCTAGGCAATTTAAGTGGGAAAAACCAGTTTGAAAAGATGATATACTGTATGATTCCATTACATGATATTCTGGAAAATGCAAAACTATTAAGACAGCAAAAAGATCAGTAATTTCTAGAGGCTCAGGAGAAGGGAAGAAGCACAGGGGATTTTTTAGGGTGATAAAACTATTCTGTATGATATTGTAATTATGGATACATGGCAAAATGCATTTATTAAAATCCATTAAACTGTATAGCACAAAGAGTGAAACAATGTACGCAAATTAAGAAATCACTTAGGAGGTCAGGGAATCCAAGGATGAAATGCAGAATGTGACAAGAAAATCAAACTGTATTATAAATATATGAAACAACTCCATTGAAGTGGTGGGGGAAAAGATGCTAACCTAAATAACTTTGGAAATGAGTAGAAAATTTTCTAACTAAAGACAAAAAAAAAAAAAAGTTTATATAAGCACTGTAGTCTACCTGATAAAGTTATTTCCCATCAGGGTACAGGTTGACAAATGTAATACTGTCGTATATGTATGTAGGAAGTGTAAAATTCAGTAAATGGATGGCAGATGGTAGAAGCCAGGTAGGTCACTGTTGGAGGAAGTTTACAGACAAGCTAAGTAAGGAGGTTAGAATGATCCGTGTGGTAATATTAGAGTTGGAGACAGTATGAACTAATGTTTTGCTTAATATATGTATATATATATAGACACACAAAAATGTAAGTATATATACACGTATATGCATTTGTATATATCCTTGCAGTAATGTATTAGAGTTGAAAACATCAGTACAAATTCATGTTTAGCGTAATATAAATACAGATGGTTACATATGTATACATGCATAAATATATATACTTTTATTTATGAGTATATGCATAGGTTAGCATACACATAAAGATTTCCTTGCTCTGTCAGCTGAGAGGATTTAGAAGCAATGACACTCAGAAGACAGGAGCACACCTAACACCCAGATCTTTTTTTTCAATATCATTGTTCAATAAGAGGAACCAGGGCTCCTTGGAAAAATAGCTGATTCTAGGACTGGGACAGAAGATACACAAGATGAGCCTGGAGTATTTTGTAGTGTCAGAAATTAAAGAAGTGCTCAAAAAAAAAAAAAACAAACAAACAAACAAACAAACAAACAAAAAAAACACAACTGAATAAATATCACAAAACAACCCTCAATCAAGGAGGCATGTTAAAGGGACACAAAAACCAAATGAAAGTGCTCCCATTGCCCAAAGTTGGAACAATGTGAACAACAAAATAAAGTAGTAATTGGATTATAACCTATAATATCATAGCCTAAAATAAATATCCATCTGTCCATACTGACATGAATGATTAAATAAAGAAATGTAGAAGAATTCCAAATAATTTATGTAGATACTCCCTGCAAGAAGATAGAGAATACTCCACACTCATTAAGCATGAGCTGTGCATAGTGTCTTTCTTCCAAAAAGTACAGTATAGGAGGGGGGGATGGAGAGAATACCTTGACAGTGGAGGAATCTGATAAATGCTACCTCAATGTGGTGATTAAAGTCAATATCACCTGCGATCAGCCAGGTTGATTGTATGATATATATAAAGTGATGAAAATGGCACCTTACCTATGGGGTCTTCCTCCCCCAAACCCTTACCGTGGTCAAATCAAGGAAAAAACATTAATTCACTAATTGAGACAAATGTCCCATACTAATATAAGATGTTAATAATAGGGAGGTAAGAGATGGCAGAGTAGGAAGCTCAGGAATCAGTCCGTCCACCAGAACAAATGGGCAAGAAATGTCTGAATCAACTATTTTGAAACTCTAGAGTCTAGTAGAATACTGTACAGCATCCAGAGAAAAGCAGGAGGAAAAGGCTGGTAAAGTATAGTAAATACTAGTGAATTACACTCTCTGTGCAGTGGCTATCACATGATATCCCCCAGCCTCACAGCACATAGCAGTGAAATCTTCAACCCCAGCTTGCTGGTACCAAAGTGGAATATAAAGACCTAGCTATCTCAGGATCTGAGGGTGTGCAGCCCAATCACTGATCACTGTTTTTGATGGGCTACTTCAGATCAGATGATGGCCATTGTTCCAAACTGTTGAGGCAAAAGCAGCAGAGGAGACTTAAGACATTACCCTTCCTCAATACTATGGAAAACAGTTAAAGGGCTATGTTTACTGAGCAAATGCAGAAATTTTAAAGAACACAGCTTCAAGGGTAATCTAAGCACCTCTTAAAATATATTTATATATATATATATATAAATAACATTTTTGTAAGCAAATGCACATATATGCATATATATTTATATATCATTTTGCAAATGTTGGTATGTATTGTGAAAATTTTGATTTTTACCCACAATAAAAAAAAAAGGAAAAAAAAAAAAGTCATAGGAGAAACTTGGGTGTCCTTGCTGGCTATTCCCTAATCAATTCCAGGGGGAAGTGTGGAGCTATTCAGAACTCCCATTGTGGGTCCTTGGCATTGTTCTGATTGGAAAGGAATGACCTAGGAAACACCTCTCCAGCTCTCCCTATCCCAGAATTTGCCCTCCAGGCAAAAGCAGTTTGGAAAGTTAAAGTAGGGTAAGAAAAAATTAAGGCAAACATGAAGCAAAAGCTCACCTGCTTTAAGTCCTACAATAGAGCACCTGGGAGAGGAAGAAAGTTTGTTTCATGGGGAGTAGAGGGGGAATTTAAATGCCTGTAAATGGGGAACTCTTAGGATACCAGGAAGCACAAGACACAGGCTCAGAGAAGATAGGGAAGACCACTACACTTTGCATTTGTCTAAGGCTGACCTTGATAGGAAGGCTGAACTCTGAAGTAGAAAACCAAGCAACACAAAGTCAATTTACAAAGAACATGAAAGATGTTTTCTTGCATTGGTTTGTATAGCTATAAGAGCTTCTGTCATTCAAGGAAATTTTGGTTATAATGACAGCAGGATACAACTCAAGAAACAGATAACTCAGGAACTGTGGTCGTTTGAAGCTGTATGTACCCTAGAAAACATATTCTTAAATTTAATCCATTCCTGTGGGTGAGAACCCATTGGAAGTAGGACTTTTTAATAAGGCTACATCAGTAAAGTTGTGACCCACCTCAATCAAGATGGGTTTTAATCCTATTACTGGAGTCCTTATAAGAAGAATGAAATTCAGAAAAAGAGAGAGAAAGCTACGGATGGAACTCAGAATAGAAGGGAGAGACCAGGAGATGCTATCATGTGCCTTGCCATATCACAAAGTAAGGACAAAGGATCATGGGCAGCCAGCTCCAGAATTGGGGAAAAGCATCTCTTTGATGATGGCTTGATTTGGGCATTTCCCATCCTCAAAACCATGAGCAAATAAATTCCCATTGTTTTACCTGACTTATTTTCATGGCATTTGCTTAAGTAGTCTAGGAAACTAAAGCAGGTACTAACTACAAGAGTTAACACATTAAAAATTCAAATGCACAGTGTGCAACAAAAGATCACAAAAGAAAGAGAAATTGATGGTCCATCCAAAGGAAGAGGATAAAAATCCAGAAAACATCAACGAAGAAGACCAAATTATGAATATATCAGACAAAGACTTTAAGAAAATGATCCTCGAGATAGTCAAGGAGATGAAGCTACTTCAGATGCTACAGAGAAAGACCCAAAATATATCAGGAAATCAACAAATGAACAATATGAGAATTTCAATAAGGAGAAATTTTAAAGAGAAACAATTCGAACTAGTGGAGTGGAAGACCACAATTATTGAAATAAAAAAATTCCTTAGAGGGTTTCAACAGTAGAGTGGAGCTGGCAGAAGAAAGAATCAGTGAACTTGAAAACAAGACAATTGAAATGAGTCGAGCTGAGGAGTAGAAACAAAATAATATTAGAAAAAGTAAACAGAGCTAAGAGACCTGTGGAACACCATCAAGTATACTAACATATGAATTATGGGAGTCCCAGAAAGAGAAGAAAGAGGAAGGGGCAGAAGGGATCTTCAAAGAAATGATGAGAGAAAACTTCCCAAATTCAATTAAAGGCATGAATATACATCTTCAAGAAGCCCAATGAACCCAGAACAGGACAAACTCTATGAGAACCTTGGCTACACACATAGTAGTCAAAGTGTCGAATGCTAAGGGCAAGGAAAGATTCTGGAAAAGAGCAAGAGAAAAGCAATGTTTTAGGTGCAATGTCGTTCCAATTAGATTAAGTGTTGACTCCTCATCAGAAACCATGGAGGCAAGAAGGCAGTGAAATGAAATACTTAAAGTGTAAGAGAAAACAACTGTCAACCAAGAATTTTATAGCTAGTGAGACGATCTTTCAAAAATGAGTGAGATATTAAGACATTCCCAGATGAACAAAAGCTGAGGTAGTTCATCACCAATAGACCTGCCCTACAAACAATGCTAAAGGGAGTTCCTCAGACTAAAAGAAAAAGATACTAGACAGAGGATCAAAGTGGCATAAAGAAATATAGACTTCTGAAAGTTAATAATATGGGTAATTATGACTCTCAATACCATTGTATTGTATTTACTGGTATGTAATTCCTCTTCTTATTTCTTACAGATGCTAAAATGCAAATGCATAAAAAGCAGTGACAAAACTACAGTTTTGGAATAAAATGTACAAAGATATAACTTGGAAAAATACAAAAAAAAAATAAGGAAGGGGGATGGAGGTGTTCAGGAAGAGTATATGCTGTTACATACATATAACTCACCATAAGTTCAAAGACATAAGTAGATGAAAAGTGAAAGGTTGGGAAATTATACACCACATAAGTAGTAACCAAAGGAAAACTGGGGTGGCTATACTAATATCAGATAAATTAGACTTAAAGTAAAAAACTATTACAAGGGGAAAAGATGGTCACTATATACTGATAAAGGGCTCAATTCAATAAGAGACATATCAATTATAAATATATATGCACCTAACAGCAGAGCCCAAAATACATGAAGCAAATATTGACAGATTTGAAGGGAGAAATAGACAGTTCTACATTAAAAGTAGCTGACTTTAATATGCCATTTTCAATAATGGATAGACCATTCAGACAGAAGATAAATAAGGAAATAGAAAACTTGAATGATATTCTAGACCCAAAAGACATATCTAGAGCACTTTACCCAATGGCAGCAGAATACACATTCTTCTCGAGTGCACAAGGATCCTTCTCCAGGATAGCCATAGCTCAGGTCACAAAACAAGTCTCAGTAAATTAAAATATATTGAAATTGTACACTGTATCTTTCTCCAACCACAAATGAAATGAAGTTAGAAATCAATAACAGAGGGAGGAATGGAAAATTCACAAATATGTGGAAATTAAACAATTTACTCTTAAACAACGAATGGGTTAAAGAGGAAATCACAAGGGAAATTAGGAAATATCCTGAGGTGAATGAAAATGAAATACAACATACCAAAACATGTGGGATGCCACAAAGGGAATGCTGAGGGGAATTTATAGCTCCAAATGTTTACATTTAAAAAGAAGAAAGTTTTCAAATCAGAAAGCTAGCCTAAAAAAAAAAAAAAAAGGAAAGCAAACTAAACCCAAAGTAAGCAAAGGAAGGAAATAAAGATTAGAGTGGGAATAAATGAAATAGAGAATAAATAAAACAAAAGAGAGAACCAACAAAATGAAATGGTTCTTGCAAAGGTCAATACAATTTACAAACCTTTAGCTAGACTCAAACAAAAAAGAGAAAGGATACCAATAACAAAAACCAGAAATGAAAAGGGGGACATTATTATCAACCCCACTGAAATAAAATGATTATATGAGGATAGATCACCACAAATTAAATAACCTATATGAAATGGATAAATTCCCAGAAACATTCAAACTACCAACACTGACTCAAGAAGAAATAGATGATCTCAACAAACCAATTACTAGTAAAGAGAGTCTGTACTCAAAAAACTCCCAGAAAAGAAAAGCCCTGAATGGCTTCACAGGGAAATTTTACCAAACCTTCTACTAAGAAATAACACCAGTCCTGCTCAAAGTCTTCCAAAAAGTTGATGAGGAGGGGACACTTGCTAATTCATTCTATTAGGCCAAAATCAACCTCATGCCAAAGCCAGATAAATATACCACAAGAAAAGAAAATTGTAGACCAATATCACTAATACATACAGATGGAAAAATCCTCAACAAAATACAAGCAAACCAAATCACACAGAACATTAAAAGAATTATACACCATGATCAAGTTGGATTTATCCTTGGTATGCAAGGGTGGTTCAACACAAGAAAATCAATTAATGTCATACACCACATTAACAGAACAAAGGGAGAAAATCACACGATCATATCAATTGATACAGAAAAGACATGTGACAAAATCCAGTATCCTTTCTTGATAAAAATATTTTAAAAACTAGGAATAGAAGGACACTTCCTCAACATGATAAAGGGCACGTGAAAAACCCAAGGCTAACATCATACCTAATGATGAAAGACTGAAAGAGTTCCATCTAAGATCAGGAAGAAGACAAGGATTCCCACTGCTACCACTGTTATTCTACACTGCACTAGAAGTTCTTGCTAGAGCAATTAGGCAAGAAAAAGAAATAAAATTGAAAATAAAGAAGTAAAACTTTTTCTATTGTAGAGGACATGGTCCCAAATATAGCGAATCCTGAAAAATCCACAATAAAGCTACTAAAGCTAATAAATTAATTTAACAAAGTGGCACAGGGTACAAGATCAACACACAAAAGTCAGTAGTTTCTATACACTAGTAATAATCAGTAGAAGAAATCAAGAAAAAAATTCCATTTAAAATAGCAATTAAAGGGACTTATGCACAGAAAACTACAAAACATTGCTAAATTAAATCAAAGAAGACCCATGATATTCCATATTCATGGCTTGGGAGACTGAATATTGTTAAGTTGTCAGTTCTACCCAGAGTGATATACAGATTCAATGCAATCCCAAAGAAAATTCCAACAACCTTCTCTGCAGGAATGGAAAAGTCAGTCATCAAATTCATATGGAAGGGTGAGGGGCTCAAAATAGCTAAAGCCATCTTGAAAAAGAAGAACCAAGTTGGAAGACTCCTACTTCCCAATCTTAAACATATTACAAAGCCACAGTAATCAAAACAATATTGTATTGGCATAAGACAGACATTTAGACCAATGGAATTGAACTGAGAGTTCAGAAATCAACCCTCACATTTATGGCCAATGGGATTTTTACAAGAGTGTCAAGACCCCACAACTGAGAAAGAATAGCCTCTTCAACAAACGGTGCTGGGAAATCTGGATGTCCATATATAAAAGAATGAAGATGGACACTGTATCAGTCTGTCAAAGGGCTGCCAGTGCAAAGTACCAGAAATTGGTTGGCTTTTATAAAGGGTATTTATTTGGGGTAAAAGCTTACAGTTGCAAGGACATAAAAAGTCCAAGGTTGCTTTCTCACCAAAGTTAGTTGCCATGCATTGAAGCAAGATGGGGACAATCTCTGGCTGGTCTCTGCCTTCCACTCTGGGCTTCCTCAGCCCAGCCTCTTGAGGCTTCATGCTTAAATGAAGTCCTTTCTCTCCTGGTGTAGAGCTTGTTTCTTTCTGGGCCTCCTATATCAGTCTTAGCTCTCTTCCCAAAGTCAGCTGTAAGCTATCAGGCAAAATGGTTCCTGTCTCACCGGGACTTTAGCTGTTTGAGCTTTCTCCTTTCTGACACATGGCAGGATCAAAACATGACAAAGCTCTCTCTTCCCATGTGTCTTCTTGAGTTAGTGTCCATTAATTTCAGACCCAGCAAGGAGGTGGGGCCTCAACCTGAGTCATGCCCACTGGCATAGTCAAATAAAAAAAGCCCTAACTCAGTCTTAACAGGTAATCTAATCAAAGATGCCTCAATTGAATTTAATGCAATCAAAGTGTATCACACCCAGAGGAATAGACTAGTTTATGAAAATAATTTTTCTCATTTGGGTATTCATAAAACAATCTCACTGCCATAGATCCCTACCTCACACCATATTAAAAAATCATCTCAAGATGGATTGAAGGTCAAAATATAAGAACCAGAAGTATAAAACTCCTAAAAGACAGCGCAAGGATGTATCTTCACGACCTTGTGTGAGGCAATGGTTTCTTAGACTTTACACCCAAAGCACAAGCAATATCAACATGAACAAAAAAAGATAAATGGGACCTCAACAAAATCAAAACTTTTGTGCAAAGGAATTTATCAAGAAAGTAAAACAACAACTTATACAATTAGAGAAAATATTTGGAAACCACATATCTGATAAGGGTTTAATATCCAGAATATGTAAAGAAAACCTACAACTCAACAATTAAAAAACAAACAACTCAACTTAAAAATGGCAGAAGACTTGAATAGACATTTCTCCAAAGAAGATGTACAAATGGCCAATAAGTACATGAGTAAATGTTCAACATCATTAGCCATTAGGGAAATGCAAATCAAACCCACAATGAGCTACCATTTCTGACTCTGTAGAATGGCTACTATTTATAAAATGGAAAATTACAAGTGTTGGAGAGGATGTAGAGAAACAGGAACCCTTGTTCTTTGGTGCTGAGAATGTAAAATGGTGCAGCCACTGTGGAAGACAGTTTGGCAGTTCCTCAAAAAGTTAAGTATAGAATTACTATATAAACCCAGCGATCCCACTCCTAGGTACATACCCCCAAAGAATTGAAAGCAGGGACTCAAGCAGATATTTGCACACTGATATTCATCATGGCATTATTCATAACTGCCAAAAGATAGAAGCAACCAAAGTGTCCATCACCTGATGAATTGATAAACAAAATGTGATCTATACATACAATGGATATTATTCAGCTGTGAAAAGGAATGGGTGACAATATGGATGAACCTTGAAGACATCATGTTCAGTGAAATAATCCAGACACAAAAGGATAAATATCTTATGATCTTACTGCTATAAAATAATTAGAATAAGTTAATTCATAGAGTCAGAAACTAGAATATAGGTATGATAGTTTGATGTTCTTTATGAATTCCAAAAATAGGTATTGGATTGTTCCTCTGGGCATATTAAATTGTATTAGATTCAGAGGTTTCATTTTACTTTATTAAATTAAGATTAGGGCTTTTATTGGACCACGTCATTAGGGCAACTCGATTTGAGTCTCCCCTCCCCCCCCCTTTGTGGGCTTTATAAATGGATGCTCAATCAAAGACAGGGAAGTAAATACACAGAATAAGACAGAGAGAGTTTAGTTTTGGATGCTGGAGCCCCGGGGAGAGAGCCAAGCCATTTGCCTGATAGTTTGCAGTTGAGGAGATCAGTGCCCTAAACAGCAGAGAAAGCCCAGAAAGAAAGCCCTGGGAAGAGAGACCAGCCTTATGCTAGCCTACACTGAGATGGGAAGAAGCTGGGACCACAGAGCCTTAGGAGAAAGAGGAAGGCTGAATCCTTGCATAGACTGGCAGCCATCTCGCTCCCCCCCAAAAAAAAACATGTGGCAACAGACTTTGGTGAGTGAAGTAACTTACTCTTCATGGCCTTGTGACTGTAAGCTTCTACCCCAAATAAATACCCTTTATAAAAACCAACAGAGTTCTGGTAATTTGCATCTGCACCCCTTTGCCTGATTAATAGGTTATCAAGGGCCAGAGTGTGTATAGGGGTGGGGAGTTAATGCTTAAATTGTACAGAGTTTCTATTTGGGGTGATGGAAAATTTTGGTAATGTATGGCAGTGATGGAGGCACAACATTGTGGACATAATTAACAGATATGAATTAAATATTTGAATTTGGTTAAAACAGGAAATTTTAATTTGTATATATGTTACTAGAATAAAAATTTAAAAAATAATAATAGGTGAAACTAAATGAGAGTATATGAGAGCCCTCTGTACTATCTTTGCAACTTTTCTATAAATCTCAAGCTGTTCTAAAATTAAAGTTTATTTTTTTAAAAACTGTCACCACCTCCACCATCTTGCTTCAATCTCTCTGAATTTCCATTCTTAAATTTTTAAGTAAATTATTCATATTAGGTGTTAAATTTATATAGCCACGTAATAAATATTTATCTCAAGCTAACAATTATCATTGTTGACTGTAAAATACTAGAGACAGTCACAATAAAATTAGGAGAAAATGTTATTGCTTAATACTGTGTTATCAATATTGGAAAGGAAAAAATGGAGGTGGGCAGAAGAAGAAATCTTATGCACAATAGAAAAAAAATTAAGAATCCATTTATTAAAAGAATTTTACTGAACACCCACTGTGCTTCACTCACTGAGAAAAAATATTGCTCACTGCTGTACAATCTAATAAATGGCCTGATCTGGATTTGAACCCAGACTTTCTGACTGCATATTACATTATACCACATGCTGTATTACACTCCACATTACCTGAGTGGCATTAAAGAAAAAACAAATAAACACAACTATATGCTGCCTTCCTGGATGGGAAAGAAGTATTAAAAAGGTGTCAAGTCTCCCCTAAGTTAATCTATATATTAATTACTATAAATATCCTTACACAACTTTTCTAACTTGTGAAATGATTCTCAAATCCATCTAGAAGAATAATTGACAGCAACAGGCTAAGAACCTTATGACTGAAGAGATGAGTCCTTTGTTCTGCTAGACGCAACAATATACTCAAGGCTACCTCTACCAAAAGAGTATGGCTCTGGTAGAAAGATCAATGAAACAGAAAGCCTAGAAATTGACATTATACACTTAAACACAAACACATGATTTTAAAAAAAGTATTACTTTATATCAATGGGGAAAAGTAGGTAAGTCAATAAATGGTGTGGGGACAATTGGTTAACTATGCAGAGAAAAATTAAGTCAGCTCCATGCAACATGACATATGCTCAAATTACTTCCACATATATTAAAATTTTAAATAGGACAGACAAAACCACGAGATTATTGGAAGAAAATATAGGTAAATACTTTTATCATTTAGGGGCTGGAAAGGCCTTGCTAAGAATAAAATCAAAGATATAAACCTTTTAGAAAAGAATTTCTACATTTTACTAATCAATATATAATAAAGCATAATATTAAAATAAAAAACTAACCAAGAAGAAAATAGTAGTATTATATGATAGAAATGGTGTTAAATCCTTATTAGATTTTCTTAAAAATGGAAAACTTGTTTATTAACATTCAAACTCCACTCATACGAGGCCATATATAAATTCTTAGCTTTTTGATTATACCTGTCTATATTTTCTACATAGTTACAATGATGTATAATATAATTTAGCTTTTCATAATACATTGTTAAAATATGTCATTAGTTTTGTTAAACATAAGCACTTATTTTCAAGTCCATACTTGAACAATTTTCTTCTGTACAATAGTTTAGCAGGGCTAATAAGCCTAAGATGGACTTTATTAAGAGGTATATGATTTGAGTATCAACAGTTACTTAAGTTCGGTGTTTTTATGCAGTGTTTTCTTTTTGCTTTGATCACAACCACGTAAAACCCTTAAGGATACTGAAATTCAGTAAGTAAAGTCCAGAGACATATTACTTTAGCTGATGAATCAAATTCATACATAACACTATATTATTAAAAACTTAAAAACACTTTTGATATCTGCACTAGTATAGACTGTTCCTATCAGCATAAGACTACTTGGGAATAGGAAGGAGAAAGACAGCTTAAGTATATGTTTTTCTTTGTGGTGCTGATAGGAGGAAAAAGGCATTATAATCATGCTTTGCTGCCTCTCACTAATGGTGGCAATTTGGGGATATACCAGAAAAAGATACTATTCAATTTAACAACTCTATCTAACTTGATAGAGGTGGGAGTTGGCTTAGCTCATGTTAAGTAGCAGCAACACAGACCTTGTGTGTAAAACAAAACATGCATATTGTGACCTAGGACTGCAAGCTTTACTGAGGAATTGTTATTATTATTATTATTATTATTTAATGTTGTGGCTATATATTTTACTCCAAAAGGGCAGCTGACCTGATGCCTAAGGTATAGCACCTCTGTTACTTATTAGTGAAATGAAGTATACTCCTGCAGATACATACTGGATCAAAAAACCTGTTCCAGTCATTTGATTAAACTGTAGAATACTAAAGTTATTTCTACAGAAATCTCTGAAGGGAGCAGGAAAAAAAATCAAATTATATACCTAAATAAACATTTGAAAGGGAAATAAATCAATTGCCCTCTGCAGGTCAAACAGTATTTGCCATGTTGTAATCCTGTTCACCATTAGGCTGCAGTTGGACCACGATACTATGTTCATGAATTTCATTTTCTGCAGCATTCTTGTCAGTGTCATCATTGTCATCTTCCTCATAGTCTGAAGAATCTGTCATGTTCTGATGTGAGTGCGATTCGGACAAGCTCTACATGACTGGGCGCTGACAGAAGCCAGAGGTCTAAGTAGAGGTGTATTTCTGACACTTGGTTTTCTTCTTGACTACTACCTGTGTCAGAGTCTGAATCACCTTGAGAAGGAACAACTTTTTCCTTGCAGACTGGAAAGGTGTTTTGCCTTCCGTTAGCCAAGGGTCTACACACTTGCAGCGATAAGCATGGGAACAGGGAAGGATTCCGAGCTTGTCTCCATCTTCATATTCATCCAAACAAATGGCACACACACCATACACACTCATCTCCTTTCTTGAATTTACATACAGGGAGTTTCTTAGGTTGATCTTTACGAAGTCTGTTTTTTCTTGCTCTGTGTCTGTCCTGGACAAATTTTGTGATCATGAAAATGACTATGAAGATAAGACAGATGTTTACAACGATAAGGAAGAGGATTAGGTAGTATTCCAGAGAAAGACTAGATTCTGAAACTAAAACAATGTGGCTCCCCTTTTCATATGTGAATTCATCTTTCAGGGAATTAGCTGATGACTCACCAATAAAGACAGATGGAAGGTCTGTTTTTGTTAACTCATCCATGTCGTTGGATCCCTTGTTAATGAGGTCATCAGAATCAACTTTGTGAACTATGCCTGCCTTGAATCCTGCTCTCTGTGCATTTAAAACCTTTATATCAAAATTGCAATCAAGTCTTCTAATTAACATGATGAAAGTGCTAGATGAATTATCTTTTCGTGGTAGAGACACTACAGGTTCACAGGCATTCTCTGGTTTATAGTTTATCAGAAAACTCTTTAAACCTTCAGTGGGAAGTCTACAACCAAACCTTGCAGGAAGATCATCAAATGTCTGAGATGTAGTTTCAAAATTATATGCTAAAATGTCTGCTTCTACAGGCAGTGGGTTTAAGAACTGGCCAGTCGAGATGGTGTAGACTTGTGTGGCCGGCAGCATGAGCGTTCCTCTGAGAGCAGCATATCATCATAAAATCACCTGGAAGCCCCTGGCTCACCGGCCGTGTTGCTGAGGGAGAAGCCCCTCCTGAGACTTTGTGACTGAATATCTGCCCTTATTAGATTTTTTTAAAAGCTCTAGTAAAACAATAATAAAAATATAATCACCCCAATTAAAAGTGGTTCAAGAAAAGGCCAGGCAATTCACAGAACAATCACACAAATAGGCTATAAAAATTGTACAACAATGTTCATCTGGATATCCAAAAACTACAAATCAAAACAATTAGATTCCCCATTTTGCACATCAGATTCCAAACGTTGCACAGTGATGATCACTGGTACTGTTGAGGGCCTGGGGGAATCAGTATTTTCATATCCTGCTGGAGGGAGAGGAAAACCATCCCAGTGTCACTGAATCCATTACAGACATCAAATGCCTTCCTGGGCCTTGGCAACTTAAATGATTAGAAGCTTTAATATGTGTTTGAGACTCTTTCAATTGCTGCCCCCTTTCCTCTGTTGATACATCTGCCATGATATTTATCACACGATAATTCTGCCACCTTAACTGCAAACTGTTGGGGGGTGGGGGGGACAGGGACATTAGAAGACAGATGCCAACTTCATCCAACTATGGTCCCAGAACCAGTAAATGATCAGCTGGGGCAGGACGTATCACAGCACCCAATGTCCAAATCTATCTGCTTCAACCAAGGACTCACAGATATTTCATAAGTAAGCATTTAATTTAATGCATCATTAAAAAGCCAAAAGAGCACTGGGTAAATGGGAGATTACATTGCTCCTTGGCACAAAATGCTGGGCAGCTGGAGAGCCAACGCTGCTGATGTTGCTGTTTGGTAAAAGATTTTTAATTTAAGACCAAATCTGGAATTGCGTTTCCCATGTGTAACTAAGAGGGAATAATATATGTCTTTTGGAAAGGGCAGAAGCCAAGCCTGTCTTACTCACAGATGTATCTGCAGTGCCTGACACAGGAGGCAGTTTATAAATGATAGATATTATTATGCCTTTCATTTATTCTCTTGTAAAATCTTTACTGAGCTCCACAATGGACCAGAAACAAAATAGTTGCCTTACATTCATTTCCTAATTTAATAAGTCAGTTATTCATAGCATACATTCTTTCTTTTGCTTGCATCAAAATGTAGTACTAGAACATTTGAATTGCTTACATGACAACACAAGTGTCACTTCTGAATTAGCTAGCTCTATACTTCCCCTGTTCCAGTAGCACAGAAAATCAAGTCCTGCTTTATATCTTCACTTATATTGCTAGGCAGTGCTCTTCCAGACAGTGAGTGCAAGGTAGACAATGGTTTCCCAGAATTTGAGAATTGGAAGGCTCCCAAGAAATCATCTTTTCCAATTCTTTCATTTTACAGATGATCAAATACAGCCTGAGAAGGTTTGTGTCATGTCCAAGGTCATTCACAAGTAGGTCATGTCATAAATTGGATAAAATTGAGGTATCCTGGCTGCCAGGCCAGTGATACTTCTACCCTGCCCCACTGCTTCCTCCTGGTAACCATCAAAATGCTTTCCCTTCAAAAATGGAAACTTAGAATATCACATTTATAAACTTTGCAAAGAGAGGTTGTTGGAATAGATTTACTTTTGGCCAGCTTTATTTCCGATCCTTAACTCATGGTTCTGTTTAGCTCGTTTAACCTAAGAAACTCTGCAAATATATGCCACATGCTTGAGAGAATGGCAGGAAAAAAAAAAAAAAAGCTAAAAGCCTTCACCAGCCATTTTGGAAGAATTTATGAATGAGCTTAAAAATTTCCTCTAGTGCCTCATTTCATCATTAATCTCCATATCTTAATTTCCAAAGACTTTTGAAGAATATGTATAATATGCCCAACCATAAAAGAGGACCAATGAATGAAGCAGTCTCTGAAATCATTCCACTAGTAGGCAAATCTCTCAGTGTGAACTTGCCTATAAGCCAAAGACAAGACATGTCTTATTAGAGCTGTTACAAAGAGCTGAGTCTTTCAGTAACAATACAAAATAATATGGGCCTGGAAGATGTAATAGGGGATCAAAGGTCTATATTCTGTCCCAACTCATATATTAACTAACTGTATGACTACAAACAAATCACATTATTTCTCTGGGTATCCATTTTGTAAAAAAGGAAGTTAAACAATGCTTCTCAAACTTACCCACAGACACACCCTTATAACAGAGAATGATGGTTGGGCTGTAGGATGCTGCAGGCCCCAGCTTTCTCTGGTCTTATATCTCTATTTTAAAATATTTCACAAGGATTCTGCTTCCAGAAGCTATATGGCCTTGGATAATTTATTTATCCTATCTGACCCTCAGTTGTCTTGGACCAACTCTCCCATAAGACTAACAGAGGCATTGGACAGAATATTGGGGGGGGGGATCTATTTCAAGTATCAGAGCTATGCCAATGCAGTCAGACTCTAGGGACCCAGATGTGGGAGAGAAAAGAAGGTGAGAAACAGAAGTGTGGCTTTTGGGACACACATTGCTCAAGACCACTGACAATTCTGAAAGCAGCAGGTGAGAATCTGAGATTCCAGTCATCTGGAATTGAGCCAAAATTGGAGTTCGGAAGAAAGGACATTTGTGAACACCTCAAGTTTTTAGTTGGGACCCTAATGACCTAAAAACTATGAATAAGATTGACCTGGAAATAGACCAGCCTGCACAAAAGCTGAATGCCCTTCTTTGAATTTTCTCAATCACTGAATAAATTATTAACATCTGCCCCTTTCCTAGATGATGAGTAGAAACAAATTCTCTCTGGAGGAATATACCATCATCTAAACCTCAAACTATCTCTAAAATTGTTCACATACAACGTCTAGCACACAATAAAAAATAACTAGGATTATAAGGGAAAATGTATTGACCAAAAACAAGATAAAAAGTACAATAGAAACAGATATATAGAAGATATAAATAGTGAAGTTATCAAGATGGAGAGAGAATTCAGGAACTGGAAGATATATCAGAAGAAAAGATGCAGAATAAAGCATAGGAAGACAAAAGGACAGAGAATACAGGAAGGAGCATAAGAGATATGTGGGACAGTGAAAATGTCTCATATGCATATAATTGAGGCCCCAGTAGGATTAGAAAGAAAGAATGGGATATTTGAAGAGAAAATGGTTAGGAATTTTCCATTGGTGAAGAAATAAATCAAGCCACAAATTCAAGTAGCACTAAGACCCCTAGGCAGAAAAAATGTACAAAGAAAATGACACCTAAGCACTTACAGAAGAACAGTTGAAAGCAAAATACAAAGTGAAAAATATTTTTAAATATCCATAGAAAACATGCCCAGGCCAACTAACAAAGGGATGATGATAGACAACGCCCATCCCAAAAAACAGAGTATCTACAACTGCAAGCATGACAGTCTCATCCATCTGGCCCATGGGATCTAAGCCCCCTCTCAATCAGAAACAGAGTGGGCATCACCATCCCAACATCCTCAAGATTGAGGAATGAACAAACATAAGGGTGGAATGTAACTATGGACTAAAGTGGATTTATTATAATTCTAGTAATGGAAGAACTTGTAACATTGATGTAAAGGCAGTGGCCACCTGAGGTTCTGAGCGGAGGGAGAGGGAAGAATAGGTGTAACATGGGGGCATTTTTTGTGGCATTGGAATTGGCCTGCATGACATTGCAATAACAGATACAGGCAACTATACATTTTGTCAAAACCTATAAAATTGTGTGGTACCAAGTGTAAACTATAATCTAAACTATAGACCATGGTTAGTAGTAATGTTTCAAAATGTGTTCATCAATTGTAGCAAATGGTACTACACTAATGAAAGGTGTTAACAGGGAAAAGTATGGGAGGGGGTGAGGGGGGGTATATGGGAATCCCTCTATATTTTCAGAGTACCATTTATGGAATCTGAAGCTTCTTTCAAAATTGAAAAAATAAAATAAAATATCCATAAGAAAGACACATTACTTTAAAAGAACAAAAATAAGACTAAGAGCTGACTGCTCAATAAAAATAATGGGAGGCAGAAGACAATGAAATGGCATCTTCAAAGTGCTGAAATAAAATACATGTCAACCTAGAATTCTGTACCTAGTAAAAATATACTTCAAAAATAAGAATAAAGTGAAACTTTTCACAAACAGAATTCATCACAAGAGACTGACATTAAGACATATAACATTACTAGAAATAAAGAGGGAATTTTCGTAATTATTAAAGGTTCATTCAGGAACATTTAACGATTCTAAATTTGTATGCACCTAATAATATAGTTTCAAAACATATAAAATAAATATTGACAGAACTAAAAGGAGAAATAGACAAATTCACACTTGGGATATTTTTAGCACAACTCTTTGGGTATCATAGAATAAGCATATAAAAATCTATATATTTTATAAGAATATGGAAGATGTGAATTATATAATCAACAATCTTTACCTATAGGAACCCAGATATTTTGAAATGGACAGTCTCCTCAAGTATACATGGAACACTTACCCAAATTGACCATATGTTGGAAAATAAAACAAATTACAACAAATTCCATAGAACTCAAATCATACAGAGTATGCTATTTGATCACAGTGGATTTAACCTAGAAATAAATAGCAAAAAGGAACTAGAAAAATTCATCTATAAATTTAAAAAAAGGAGAATACATCATGAAGAAGGTAGGTCTTATTCCAGGAATGAAGGGTTGGTGGGTTGAACATTTGAAAAAAAAAAATCAATATACCATATTAACAGAATAATGGAGAAAAGTTATACGATAATCTCAGAAAGTCATTAGGAAAAGAAAGGAACTTCCTTAATCTAATAATGAGTATCTATTAAAAACCTAAAGCAAGCAGCATACTTATGATGAAATGTTGAAAGCTTTTTCTCTGAGATTAGGAAAAAGACAAGGATACCTTCTACTACCACTTGTATTTAAAATTGTACCAAAGACAAATAAAAAAATTTTTAAAAAGCAAGAAAAACAAAACAGAAAGGTATGAGGATTGGAAAGAAAATTAAAATTGGCTATTACCTGCAAGTGACATAGTTTTGTATATAGACAATTCAAAAGAATCCAACATATAAACTATCAGTTACTAATTATTCAAGGTTGCTAGGTGCAACATTAAACTACAAAAATTAATTATATTTCTGTATACTAGGAACAATTAGAAAGTGAAGTTTTAAAAAGAAACGACTTCTACAACTGCAAGCAACACAGTTCCATCCATCTGTCCCATGGGATCTAGGCTCCTTTCCAAGAAGAATGGGGAGACATCCCAAAGTCCTCATAATTGAGGGATGAACAAACATGAAGGGAGAAAGCAACTATGGACCATAGGAGACTTATTATTCTAGTAATGGAAGAACTTGTAACATTGATATAAAGGCAGTGGTCACCAAAGGTTCTGAGGGGAGGGAGAGGGAAGAAAAGGTATAACATTGGGGCATTTTGGGGACATTGGAATTGTTCTGCATGATATTGCAATGACAGATACAGGCCATTATACATTTTGTCAAAACCTATAAATTGTACGGTGCAAAGTGTAAACCATAATGTAAACTATAGGCTATGCATCAATATGTGTTCATCAATTGTAACAAATGTATCACACTAATGAAAGATGTTATTAATAAGAGAAAATGTGAGAGGGGGAGGGAGTACATGGGAATCCCCTATATTTTTGGGGTAACTTTTATGTCATCTAAAACTTCTTTAAAAATAAAGAAAATAAAAAGGTTTAAAAAGATACTATTTATGATAGCATCAAAAAGCAACTAATACTTAGGAATTAATTTTAACAAAAGATGTGGAACTTCTACAAAGGAAACTATAACACATTAATGAGAAAAATTAAATGAGTTCTAGATAAACAGAAGGATATATCATGTTCATGGATTGGATGTCTCAATATTGTTAAGATAACTCATTTGTCTCTACAGATTCGATACGGTACCAGCCTGCTAGGTTTTTGTGGTATTGACAAACTGATTCTAAATTTTAGATAAAAGCAAAGGGTTAATAATAGCCAAGATAATCTTAAAGAAGAACAAAGCAGAAAAACGTACCCTACCATATATTGAGATTTATTAATAGCAATTAAGACAGTGGGGTATTGGAGAGACAACACCATGGATGGACAAATAGAACAATGGGAAAGAATACAAAATCCATAAATGGATCCTCACATAAATGAACACTTGTTTTATTAAAAAACGAGGGAGAAAGGATGATCTTTGAATAAATGATGCTGGGTCAATTAGAAAATAAATGAAGCCTTACCCTTATTTCATGTTATATACGAAAATTAATTCTAAGTGCATTGTAGAATAAATGTAAATGGTAAGACAATAACACTTCTAAATGTTAACATAGGAGAATATCTTCATGAGTAGGTCACAACATGTACCAACCACAAAGGAAATTACTAATAAATTGGACTAATTAAAATAAGAAACTTCTATACATAAATGGCAGTTTCAAGAGGATAAAAGGGCAAGCAATAGAGTAGAAGATGATATTTGCAACATGTAAGCAACAAAGAGATGATATATAGAATATATAAAGAACTCATACAACCAGTAAGAAAAAGGCAGACACCAAATAGAAAAATGGACAAGAGACTTAACATGCACTGTATGAAAGTAGAAATTCAAGAGGCGGTAAACATAGGAAAAGGTGTTCAACTTCATTAGCAGTCAAAGAAATGGAAATGAAAATCGCAATGAGATACAACTGCACACTCACTACGACTAAAATTAAAAACACTGACAAGGCCAAACATTGGTGAGGATGTGAAACAACTCAGAACTCCCATCCACATACTGCTATGTCCACCAAATGGCATATCCAGGAATACTAGTACTAGCTTGATTCCTAACAGCCGCAAATTGGAAACAATAGTTCACCAACAGTAGAATGGATACATGCCCATCAGGAGTAGAATGAATAAGCAAACTGTGGTATATTCATGCAATGAAATACTATTCAGCTATGAAAAAGAATACTGATACTACTGAACTACTGATGCTTGGATAAATCTTACAGATAGAATGTTGAATGTAAAAATCCAGGCACCAAATAGTACAAAATGTGATTCCATTTACACAAAGTTCAGAAAAAGGCAAAACTAATCTATGATATAGAAGTTAGGATTCTGGGCTGCTGGAAATCATCTACATTTTTATTTGGGCGGTGTTTACATTGGTATATTCATATGTAAAAATCCATTGTGTGGTAACAGTTAAAATTTGTTCCCTTAACTGTATATAAGGTATACCGCAACTGAAAAGTAATATAAAATAAAAAGATCGACAATACCCAGCATTGGCAAGGATGGGGAAGAACACTGTACAGTCACAGGAAATGGCAGTATCTGCATAGTTAAATGTATGCAGACACTATGAATAGACTAAACACATTTTTATTGCCCAAACTGGGACATTTTTAAGAATAAAATAAAGCACTAATAATTATTCCTCTGGAAGATTAGGCATAAACTGGGACAGTTCAACAAAAACTGGAAACATAGTGACACGACCTATCTACTTGTAGGTAAACACCCCATAGGAAAGTGCCCATGTGAGTATCAAAAGATATGTACAAGAATGTTCCTAGCAGCATTATTTATAATAGCCCCAAAATGGAAACATCCCAAATGTCTATTAACATCAGAATGAATAAGTAAGTTGTGGTATAATCATGAAATGGAATCCAATCCAGCAATGGGAATCACTGCAGCACACAGCAACATGGATGTATCTCTGAAGTGTAATATTAAGCAAAAGAAGCCAGACATAAAATAATATGTGCTGTGTGATTTCATTTATATAAGGTCCAAAAACAGGCACTACTACTCTATGGTTTTGAAAGTTACCTCTGGGTATGAATGAGGGAGTAATGGTTAAGGGGGTGTCTGGCCTGCTTGTTCTACTGCTTAACCTATGTGAGAGTCATGGCAGTGTGTTCACTTGGTGAGAAGTCATCAAATAGTTTACTTATGATTTTTGAACTTTTCTGTTTGTATATTACTCTTCAATTAAAGAGTTTATAAAAAAGAAACCACTTCATGTTGCTTGCATAATGTAGTTATATGAGAAAAAAAAAAGACTTGTATTCTCATCAATGATTTATCCTTATTTTTATTATTAAAATGTATTTAAATTACATGTAATTAAATTAAATTACAAACCTCTCCTCCAAGAAAATATACATGCTTAACCTGTAGTTTCCTGGCACTGTGGACCCAGCTTTGGCAGGCCCCTTCCAGCAATTGAAGTCCCATGGAGCACTCCCCAAAGTCAATCTAGAGTTTAGCTTCTAGTTCTTATGACACATCCCTTTGCTTAACACTTTATGGTTCCATAGGGATTCAGAACAGCCTTCTGCAGAATCTTAGCTCTCCCCAATCAAGTCTGGCTCCTGGCTTTCAGCAATGGAGCTCTAGATTTCCAGCCTTCCTGAGTCTGCTGGACATTGATCCACCAGGACTCAAGTTTCACCATCAGAGAAGATGACCCAGAGTCTGAGAGACTTCCCCAAAACTTCAGCTTCTCCTCTACTCACAGCTAACCTGTGTCTACTGGTGGCTGCCTCTTTAAGGGAAACAGAAGGCCCTAGTGGGTGCCTGAGCAGCCAGCAAGAAAAGGGAAAGTAGCAAAAGGGTGTGAGAATGCCTTCTTGTGTGCTCTACTTTTGACTTCAGTCCAGGAATGTTTGATGACATAACTTGAAAGGATCAGCAAAAAAAATTCAAATTCTACCATTGTTTGCTGATTTCCAGCTCTACTCCTGTCCAGCGTGTGGAGGTCAGAGCCAGAATGCCTGGGAGAATCTGGGCTCTTCACACAGTCAATCAATTACTTAGGTTCCTGAGCTCTGTGCAGCCTGCTGCTCCTTCTTGGAGCACGCAGGCCAGTGGAAAAAGCAAAATGGCTGAGACCATAGAGGGCACCAGCTCTGCTATGAGGCTGCCCCAATGGGGGAAGGAGAGAAATTTGTAGCCCACATTTCAGGGTCTGCCTCTGTCCAAGAGGCAGTATGGTGGTATAGGGGGTAAGAATTCTGGCTAAGGAGCCAGACTACGTAGGATAGCATCCCGGCTCCCCCACCTAACTTGATAGAGGACTGTGGGCAATTAATCTCTGTAAGGTTCAGTTTCCACAGCTCAATATTAGAAGCCACAATTCCTCTTGGGTTGTTGTGAGCATTAAATGGGATAATTTAGAAAGCCTTCAGCAGAGTGTCTGAAATGCAAAGCACTCACTAAGCATTAGCTGCTACACGAGCACCGCTTGACAACCTAGATCAGCCCACAAATGATTTCACCTCCCAGGTGGTCTAGTCTGGGGGGAGCAGTGCACAATAGAAACAAAACCTACGGTGGGTCAGGTGACAGTGATATGAATCTGGATGTGATAGGCTTCCAAAGATATCCAAGTCTTCATCCCTGGAACCTGTGAATGTTACCTTATATGGCAAAAGGGTCTCTGCAAAAAGGATTAAGTTAAGGATCTTGAGATGGGAAGATTTTCCTGGAGTATCTGGGGAGGCCCATCATGACCACAAGTGTCCTTACAAAAGGAAGGCAGAGAGAAAATTGACAACCGAAGAGGAAAAGGCAATGTGGCGATGGAAGCAGAGATTGGAGTGATGCAACCACAATTCAAGGAAGACCACCAGAGGCTGAAAGGGGCAAGGAATGGACTCTCCAATGGAGCCTTCAGCAGGGACCAGCCCTGCCAACACCTTGATTTGGGTCTGTAAGACTCATTTTAGACTTTCGGCTTCCAGATCTCTAGGAGAATAAATTTCTTTTGTTTCAAGCCCTAAATTTGTGTAATTTGATACAACAGCAATAGGAAACCAGTACACTGGATTAGAATCCCAGCCAACAAGTGGGCACCCAGACAGCAGAATCTAGGCCCCAAGGAAGGATGCTGGCAAGAGCCAGCCTCTCAGTGACACACAGCCACATCAGTTAGGGCTCAGGGTAGGTCTCCACGACCAGGTGGAACCAAAATGAAATCCAGGAGCTGAGGCAGAGGCCAAATCACAAGGACTGCAAGGACTGAGCTCAGATGGAGCACAGCAGGGGCTTGACACCTCAGCAGGCACTGCAGCTTGAGGTTGGCCCAGGGACCCTGCACACCAGGTTTACAGCAGTAAGCCTAGCTCCAAACCCTGTGCGGGTGGGCCCGAGCCCACAACGTACTGCCAGCCTCAGTGTGGGCACTGAATCAGCTTCTCAAAGGGTACTCTGGAATGGAGCTGGTAAGAACAGTTACCCATCAGTAATAAGACAAGGAAAGAAATGAGAATCAGCATTTAGACACTTATAGCACTTTTGCAGTCATGACATTTATGGAAACGTATTTTTATTGCTGTAGAATCTTCTAGTAAAATATTAGGGCCTTCATTTTGTATGCCCTTTTTATTTGTTTTAATTCATAGTCTGTCATTGCTCACAATAGTATTATACCATTTCGCTTTTCAAGGGCTTATTTACAAAATAGTGCTTCTGATCTATGAGGTCACCAGTATTTCTTTTATCAAGAGACCTCCACTCAATTGCATGTCTTTTCCAGTAATTCTTTTTGATTGTGTTTTATAAGCATGATGGTCTACAGTGGATTGGAAATTTTTCAACACACAAATCCTGGACTTTTACCAGGATGGTGCTCCCAATCACCATGGGGAGGTGCTTGCAGTTGAGCAGGGAGGAGGTGGTAGCAACGGCAAAGGTGTGATCTGATAACTGTAGCAGCCAAGGACTTGAGTATAACTGCCTGACACATGAAGGGTGAGATGCCTCCACGGCACACAACACCAGGCTAGGCAAGCTCTTCCCCCAGTCACCTGCACTCCCATGGCTCTGGGAACCCTCCTATTAGCACATGACAAAGAGCACACGTCCAGCTCTCCAATGCATGCCTTTCCTCATTACCCCTTTCTAATTTGTCATATTCCAGTTTACCTGCACTTCCTTGGTGCCCACTAACCATCAGCTGGGGTACATGCTGGGGCACATGATAAAGCTGGCCCAGTTTGGAGATATTGCCCCTTGTAATACAGAAAGACGACAAGGTATGTACAGAGAAAAGAAAATTCCTCTCCAAGCTATGTAACGGTACAGTACAGTACTACATTCGGCTTCCCTTTTGTCACCTGTGCCTTGAGATAACTCTCATGAGATTGAAACTGTCACTCTCACTTTACAGACAACCCAATGGTGGTTCAGAAAGGCACGGAGGTGGCACAGGGTAATGAGTCAAGTGCAGGCCTTGGGGATAAGATCAGTATTCCAAACCCGGCCTTTGCCCCTAACCAGCTGGGTAACCTTGGAGTTACTTAACCTCCCTGGGCCTGAATTTGCATATTTGTAAAATGTGGATACTAATACCTGCATAATAGGGTTCATGTGAGAAGGAAATAGGGCACTGCCTGGAAGACCCATGGCACACAGCAGCTGGCCCAAAGTCCTCAGTAAGTGCTGCCTTAAAAGAAAAAGAAGGGGTGGGGGTGTCATGGCCAAGGAGGAAGGAGCCAGGGTTTTCTCTTTCTAATGCTCATGGTCCTGCTACACAGATGCCTGTTGCAAGGTAGAACTATAGTAACATCAGAGACTCCAGTGGGATTAAAAGAGCATCATGTGGAAAGACCATCAAGAAGGCAAGACAGAGTGATAAAAAAAACTAATTGATTTGAGAATAACAACTGCTGCTCAAATCAGTCCTCACATTTTGAAAATTTTTATTTAAAAAATTATCTAGTCTACAGCACAAATTATCAAAGACCTGGAAATTTGGCATAAAGCAAGTTCGTTTTTTAGGTGGTATACCCACTGAATCTAAAGTCCCTCATCAAGACACCACATAATTTAGTGAAATGTGACATCCAACAATTATAGATGAAAGAAAATTTCAGAAAGTAATTAAAATGATTTCACAAGGTCACGTATATGTAATTGTTTTCTTTCAGAAGTTTATAGTAATTAAAGAACTAAACCAAACATTGCAGCAATAAAGAGTAACACCAGCCACAAAGCTTCCCCTCTGTATATTCCATACCCTGAATGAATGTGGGACATTTTCTGAAATATTGGCTTAAATTAACCTGGTATTTGTTGGAAAGAAAGAAACTAAAATGATGAAGATCGATGTTATACTGTTTTCAGTGTTAGCATTAATATGCAAAACTATCCTCTCAAATATTTTAAAAGCTTATCTCTTCCTGAAAAAATGATGTGCTACTTGCTATGATCTCAAGTAGAATTCTTCAAAGAGACTTAGCCTACGATTTCCATCTCCCGGGACAGAACAGTGAAGGATGAAAATGCATAGCCCTGGGCTAGGCCAGCCTGAGAGATTTGTAATGACAATTTGGAAGGGCCTCACCCTCTCCCCTTAGCATTGGGTCAGGTTTCTACCTGAGCACAGAGGAGCAAAGGGAGGGTAACTCGTGAGAGGGGATTCCATTTACAGAAGAGGTGGACTAAAACAGGCCTTACCTCAGCCAGTAGTGCTTACAAGAGGAAAAAAATCAGAAGCAACTAACAGTAGGTCATGGTCCCAGAAAATGGCAGCTGGGAGGGACAGAGAGAAACATAAGAGCATTTGGTGCCCAGGCAAGCAGCCCTGGCTACCTCGGCAGTCTCCAAACCATCACTCTCCAGCCTCGGACAAGAGCAGAGGTTCACTTGTTGACCTTGATTCAATAAGGATAGGTGCATGTTTGCATAGACTATTTAAGAAATGAGGGAACCGTGAAATGTATTTCCACAGTGATTAAAATACTAATCACTTAACGTTTTGGCGGTTAATGCAGTCTCACCTATGTGGAAAATTTGCTCAGTGCTAAGTCTTTAGTGAATGAGTACAATGAGTGAAAGAGGCAGGAGCAAGCTGTGGTGTGAGGGGGAAACAATGAACTGGTAAAACCTACTCAAAATCTCTCCTCTTCCATGTCACGCGAAATGAGCCAAAGAGAATAGAGAGAAGTAGCAGGCAAAATACTAGATACAAAAAAAACTAAAGTAAAAAACTGGACACAGATTCCAATACGACATCTATTTAAAAATAAGCCTAAATGTTAGATATTAAGTAGAAAATGTATGTTTTCCCTATCAAGGAACAAATCCAGTAAAATCCACACCAAAGAAGCCTATGAAATCTTGCAATGTTTGATGTTGCCACTATTAGAAAATGCCTTCTGAGGGGAGTTAAAATGGAAACAGAAATAAGAAGCACAAACACGGAATCCAGAAAAATCATTCCTATATGGAAGAAGGTTTGACACTTTTGCTTTCTGACACACCCAGTCATCAATAACAGGTGTTTCTCTCAAATACGCTGCTAAATCCCAGCTGAACCCTCACATGGTAATATAAATCTCATCTTATAAAAATGATTTTATAAAAAGGGAAATACATAGAAGATTTCACAACAAGATGAAAAAACATTCACAATATTTCGTTTTATAAATGCAATTTTCCAAAAATCTCCTTCTGTTTTCTACTGCACTCTCCTTAGAGAATCAGAGTCACATTTAGATTACTTCAGTCCCTCAGACACTGCAGAAAAACTGAGACGATGGGGAAGAGGACAATAAAAATCTCCCTAAATATCTCAGTTTAGGCCTAAGGCAATCTGTGACTACCACTCCCTCCTGTCTCTTGAGACAGGTAAGAGGCCACGATTGCAGCAATTGGCACAGTGATGGCAGAGGCTTGGAGAAAACTAATATGTGCATTAAAAACTACACAGTAAGGGTGCTTCACAATGAAGACCATGGCATATCTACACAAGGTCTTTCTAGAAAGAGATGCATATAATGTACTTAAGGAAGATTTTAAAATCCAATATTTTATTTTTTTAGGCAACAGTTATTTGCAATATTTACTTGTGAGTGAATTTTGCTATCTGAAGGGCTAAGCCTAAATTATCTGAAGATTTCACTGAGATCACTATTGCTGAGCAATGCCTTCTCAGCATTCCCAGAGCCCAAAAGAATGACTTACATACAGTTGACACTCAATATGTGTCTGATATGTCCTGAAGAGAAAAACAAAGGAGTAAATGAACACTTTCATTCAAAAGAATGGCCACAGAAGCCCCAGGGTACGTGCGAAACCTTTATTCATTCAACAGGTATTTATTGAGCAGTCAACTATGTGCCAAGACAGGGATCTGTGCCGTGAGGGAAATTAAAGCAATTAAAAGCAAATCAATAACTTCTTCTTTAGAGTATTATCTGGTAGTATTTTAGTGGAGTCAAAAGATATCTCCCTTCTACTCATACTGAAGAATTCTATCTCCCAGCTTAACATAAGACATACATTCACAGCCTTTCAAAGATATATTTAGTTTTTTTTTTAAAAAAAAGGCAAATGAACTTAGGGGAAAAAAAAAAAAACAGCTCAATTTAAAAATGGCTAAAGTCAACGACAGATACAAGCCATTATATATCCTGCCATAACCTACAGAACTGAGTGGGACAGAGTGTAAACTACAATGTAAACAATAATCCATGATTAGTGGCAATGCTCCAAAATGTGTTCATCATTTGCAATGAATGTACCGCACTAATGACATTAATGGGGGCAAAAGTGTGTGGTATGGGGAGCAGGGCATATGGGAATCCCCTAAATTTTTTATGTAACGTTTATGTAATCTAAATATCTTTTTTGAAAAAACGAAAAAAAGAGAAAAATTTAAGTCATAAGCTTTGATTTAAAGAAAAAACGAGGGAAGCGACTGTGGCTCAATCAGTAGGGCTCCCGTTTACCATATGGGAGGCCCCGGGTTCGGTTCCTGAGGCCTCCTGGTGAAGGCAAGCCAGCCCGCACGGCGTGGTTAGCTGACCCAGCGAGCACAAGCAGCAAGGGGGGGATAAATGAATAAATAAATAAAATCTTAAAAAAAAAAAAAAAAAGAAAGAAAAAACGGGCAAAGGACTTGAATAGACATTTCTCTAAAGAAGATATACAAATGGCCAATAATCACATGAAAAGATGCTCAACATCATTAGTCATTAGGGAAATGCAAATGAGAAAACCACAATGAGATACAACTTTACATCCACTAGAATGACTATTATTTGTTTAAAAAGAATATATAAGCAGAATGTAACAAGTGTTGTTGGGGTTGCAAAAAAATAGTACCCTCTGCATTTTGTTGCTGGAAGTGTAATATGATGCAGCCACTATGGAAAACAATTCGTCAGAAAGTTAGGTATAGAATTATCTTGTGACCTGGCAATTCCACTTCTAGGTAAACATCCAAAAGAATTGAAAACAGGGACTCAAACAGACATACGCAACCCACTGTTCACAGCAACATTATTTACTATAGCCCAAAGGTGAAAACAAGTCAAGTGTCCATCAGCTAGGGAAGGATAAAAAAAGTATGGTATATTGAAATTGGAATAATATTCAGCTGTAAAAGGGAATGAGATTCTGATACTCCTACAACATGGATGAATATTGAAATCATTATGTTAGGTGAAATAAGCCAGAACAAAGGACAAATATAGTGTGATTTCACTTATATGAAATACTAAGAATACGCAAATATATATTGACAGAAAGTTGATTATAGGTTACCAGAGGCAGAGGGTGGATCAGGGGAATAGGGAGTTATTGCTTAATTGGTACAGAGTATCTCTTTAGGGTGATGGAAAAGTTTCAGTAATGGATGAGGGTGATGGTAACACAACATTGGTCCAATGGGGCTAAAGGGCTCCCATTTGGAGCATGGAGCTAAGGTCTAACAGCAAGGGCCAATAGTCATTGTCCTCTGTGCACATAGGTTCCCAGGGACCTCATTGAACAGGGTAGCTGATTAAGAACAGGATTTAGAAGTTCCAGGGTCCCTTATCCAAATGCCATAATCATGGTACCCCATCCCTAAACATGCAGTAGCTCCAGTGCTACAAGGACAAAGTAGAGGTGGAATGAAGGGTTAAGAGGGAGCATGGGAGGAAATAAGACCCTGAAAATACAAAAGCAAGTGAAGCTATTTAATGGCCAGTGGCAATCACTGTCCCTTTGCCAAACTATCTCTCCCATTTCTAATGCCCAGTCACCCTTCGACCAGAATTTTTTTAAACCTTGTAAATAAGAACAATCACTAAGCTAATTTGGCATGTAAATACACACTGTTCTATAAGGAAATCTCTTCAAGGAATGTGTTCATTGTTATGTGCTTCAGAAAACATTCTAATCTTGAACTAAGTGATTCCCCAATCAACCTGTAGACAACTTATTTGCTCACTAAAGATACTGCCCTTACTTTTTAGAAACAGTCTTTTTGTAATCAGTTCACATAATGCAAGAAAACTTATGAAAGTTGATTTAATTATTACTCATTGTCTGGGAATTGGGTCAAATGATGATTGAGGGGCTTGTGAAAAAACATAGCAAAGATTAGGATCTGGAGCAGGGAACAAGACGGGAGAGTCCGAGGCGGATGAAGCAGACGGCAGTGACTTCAAAGCTGAGTGCCTGGAGCGAGGGTTGCTTGGCTTGGGTTTTAATCTCCTGAAGAGAAATCTGTCCCTGTCACCACTGCTGACACTTGCCAGGAGAGGGTGCATGTGGCAGCCACCCTCCAGCTCAAGGAGGGATGAGAAGAGGGAGAACAAGCCACAAACTCAGATAAGACAACTATCTCACTTGAACACACTGCTGGAATGTCTTCCTGCTACTTCTTTTTTTTTTTTTTTTTTTCTTTTAGGTACCAGGACCGGGAATTGAACCCAAGACCTTCTATATGGGAAGCCGGCAGCCACATCGGCTCCCCATTCCTGCTACTGCTAACACCTTTGCTAAACCTCCAGTGGGAAGCAATGAAAGCATCAGTCAGTTGGTCAACAAGTAAATCTGAATGTAGGGAAAAACATCCGGTGGGCTTAAAGGACAGAGAATCAAATTCCATACCTAACTTACAAAATCATGGTGAGTATTTAAATTCCAATACTTTATTTTTTCATCACTGTTTTGCAACGATTGATTATTATTTAATGCCTACCAAGTTTTCTCATTCAGGAAGACTCATAGAGAAAATGAAGAATATAAGAACCAAGACTATAAATGGTCCTATAGAAATTTTTAAGTGAAATGCTGCATTCTCTTTTTCAGCACCTTCAAAGGCATCTACCTTGGAGACCGAAATGATTTGTGTGCATAAAATGAGTTCACTAAACATACCTTTCATCTTTTAAGATTTTATTGTTAATAATTTTTTCAAGATTTACAGTGTTGCATAATTCAACACTCAGTACATCATTCTTTCCTAAGTTCTACATTACTATATGTATTTATGCATCATGGATGCTTAGAAAATAAAAAAGCATACCCTGTACATTTATTATATCCTGTGAAAACATTACAGAAAGAAGTTTGAGGAAAGGTCCCATCTCTACATTTGATTAAAGACCGATTTCATTGTTTGGAACAAAAATCCTCAAGATGACTTTGACTAGGTTTTCAAAGGTTCAACTCAACACCACATAATACTCATAATTTCTCAAGTAAAATTCTCCAAAGGACACAGATCCAAGAAATAATAAGCCCCATCCTTCACCCTGGAGGTCAGAAGTTAGGATCCCACAAACGTGAAGATTTCTGAGGGTAGGAAATGAGGTGCTTCCCTTCCTGGGGACAAAGCAGCTACACAGCAGGATCAACCACAGGGCAAGCCAGGGCATGAGGCCCCTCTGGAGCTGGCCCTCACCATGCTGGGTGGATGCCCATTAGTCTCTGAGCAGTGCAGGTATAGCAGTTTGGCATTGTTTATGAATTCCAAAAATAGATATTGGATTACATTTGTGAACTGGTCTGTACCTGGGCATGATTAAATTATGATTAGGGCTTTGACTGGGCCACATCAGTAGGATGCTGAGTTATAAAACTACATGGCTGGGGGGCGGATGTGGCTCAAATGGTTGGGCGTCCGTCTGCCATATGGAGGTCCCTGGGTTTGATCCCTGGGACCTCCCGGTAAAATTTAAAAAAAACAAAAAACAAACAAACAAAAAAAACTACATGGCAGAGCAGAGGAGTGAGTTGGAGTTCTGATGCTGAGTTTTGACCTGGAGCCTGGGAAGTGAACACATGGGAGAAGAACACAGAGGAATAGAGACGGCTCCTTAGACAGGGCAGAAACCCCGGGGAGAGAGACAGAGCCATTCAACTGATAGTCTACAGCTGGCCTTGTGGGGAGAGCACTGCAGCTGAGCCCAGAGAGAAACAGAGCACACACCGCGCCCCCCCCCCCCAGGCAAGAGAGGAACCCAAGAAGCCTGAACACTTGACAAACGTTGGCATGTGGCAACAGACTTTGGTGAGGGAAGTAAGTAACTTATACTTTATGGCCTGGTAACTGTAAGCTTCTACTCCAAATAAATACCCTTTATAAATGCCAACAGATTTCTGGTATTTTGCATCAGCACCCCTTTGGCTGACTAATACAGCAGACCAGGCCAAGTTTGAGCTTAGCCTCCCCAAAGGCCTTGGGAGTAGGACAGTCCTCACTTCAGTTTGAGAGGAAATATTCTAACATGTTCCCAGAAAAGTTGGGGAAATCAGACAAAGACGAATACAATCTATACCTATATATCTGAAGGACAATCTGATTGATCTCAGAAGAGCTGGCAGTTTAAACTTGAGCCCAGTTTCCCTACTAGAATTTTAATCTTGAGAAGGGTGCCTCTTCACCAAGCATTTTGCCTTTTCTAATTAAATTCTGGAAGAGCTGCCAAAGAGTGTACTCTCCTTACACTTCTCTAGACTGACAAACAAGCATGACCCCAGATGTTGGAGAGCTCAGAGTGGGAAGGTACCCCTTGGAAGGGCCAATTAATTAAGTCAAATCATGAGATTTCACAATTCTGGAGAGAAAAATGTTATATTTTCGATGGATGGGAGTTTGTTTATACCCTAACTACTGTCAAAGTAAATTGGAAGTGGCTTACAATGTCAAAACAAAACAAAACAAAACAAACCCAAGGATAGGACAACTAAAAATACAATTTAAAAAACCCTGGAAGGAGCAGAGAAATTGTCATATTAAGGACATTGGTGAACTAGTTACTATGGTTCAACAAAAAATGAGCTTTGAGCCTTCTGGCAGCAAATAAGAAACGGAAACATTTTTACATATAATTTTCATCGGTGGATAAAAGACCACACACAAGATCATCTAGTACAGAGAGGATATTTTTGTGGGTATTAAAGTGCAGCCACACCACTAGAGATTATTTATGATGTCTTGGTTTCTGGGCCAGCTGATGTTTATGATGTGCTATATGGCGTCAGCCTAGCTGCTCCTATGCCCTCATTTCTAGCACAAGCTATTGCGAGCCAGATGAGTCAGCTGCCATAGTGATGGGTAGAGGACTAAAGAGTCCACACAAGAGCACGACCAGCTGGTCACTAACAATACAGAAAAGGAATAAGATGACAAAAATCTATAAAACCAGAAAGTCTAATGACCTGCGTAAACAACCAGGAAAGAGAAGGACTTTACTGTAAAAAGAATGCTCCTGGTAATAAACCACAGTAAAAACAAAGGGCTGATTAGATTATCTGTCACATCTTTACTGCTGAGAGCCAATTTGGATAAAATGGATTATGATTCACCTGTGTAGGGTTGTTTCACCTATTGAACAAAGTGGACCTACTGTTGTGTCTTACTGTTAAGAGTGATAACATAATTGTACCCTCTAAAAAGTATTTTAAAGGTCTTGATTTCGTTCCAAATAAACGCATGCTTGATCATTAGAAACAATAGCTATCCACAGAATAGGATGATAAACCTAGATATGTTTGCCTTGTTGAAGATACACAACTGCTACTACTATCCAAAACTTAACTCCACTCCCCCCAAATCTTCCCCTTCCTGCTTCTCTTTTGCTACTCTAAGCAAACCCCATTCCCTGGAGTTCTAGGGTTAGCTCAGGATATTTACAACTGGTTCCTATCTGGTATAATTATTGAATGTCCATTTTCACTTTAAAAAATGTTCCAGTGTAATAAAAAAGCCAGAGGATGTGGAAAGATTATCACCCTCATACACAGCTGGTGGGAATGTAAACTGGTATAGCCATTTTTTTTTAAATAAACAATTTATTGAAATATATCATTCATACATGAACATACATAAACTATAAGTATTCAGTAAACATTGCGAACTTACAAAACAAACATGCATAACATCATACAGGGCTCCCACACATCACCCCACCACAAACACCCTGCATTGTTATGAAACATTTGTTACAAAATTATGAAAGAGCATTGTCAAAGTATTACTACTAACTATAGTCCATATCTTACTCCCCTATACTTTTTTTCCCCCAAGGATTTATTTATTTACTTTTATCCATTTTTAACCCCCACCCCCATTTTTGCTGTTTTTGTTTCCATTTGCTGGGCAACGCTCTGTGTCCATTTCCTGACCTCTCTTCTCATCCTTCCCCTCCAGTCTTCACTGGGATTCGATCCTCAGAAACTCTGATGTGGGAGAGGGGTGTTCTACCTCCTGAGCCACCTTAGTTCCTCGTTTTTCACTGTGTCTCATCTTGGTTCTCCCTTGTGTCACTCTCCTGTTATGTCATCATCTTGCTGCATGGCTCGTGGAGCCTGGCGGCTCACCTGCTCATGGGGCCTGGCGGCTCACCCACGCATGGGGCGTGGGGGGCTTATCCGCTCACAGGGCCTGGCGGCGCACCTGCACATGGGGCCTGACGGCGCACCTGCACGCAGGGCCTAGTGGCCCACGCGCCTTCCCTATTTTTCTTTTTTTAAAATTTTTACCGGGAGGTCCCGGGGATCAAATCCAGGTCCCACAATACGGGAGCTGGACACCCAACCATTTGAGCCACATCCGCCCCCCTGCTATCTCTCTTAAGGTTGACCAGATACCTAGAGTGACAGTCTTTTCCCATACAGGATGGTCATACAATAAATCAGGCTTAGTTTATCACCAGCATTCTAAAAACCAGACCTAGGAAGAAAAACTAGGTCTGGGGACACATGCATGGTTTCTAATATAGCGAATGTTTAGCCTTCCCTGTTTATTGGTGTAGCCATTTTGCAAAACAGTCTATGAGTTCCTCAACAGGTTAAACAGAGTTAGTAAAATGTGAGATATCCATACAATATTCAACAATAAAAAGAAATGAAGTACTGATACGTGCTACAACATGGATGAATCTTGAAGACATTATGCTACATGAAAGATGACAGACACAAAAGGCCCCATATTGCAATTTTGTATTTCCATTTATATGAAATGTCCAGAATAGACAAATCTATAGAGACAAAAAATAGATTTGTGGTTGCCTAGGGCTAAGGGAGTTGGAAGGAAACTGGAAACGACTGCTGATGCATATGCAAACGTTCTAAAACTGACTGTAGTGACGGTTGCACAATTCTGGGAATATACTAAAAAGTACCGAATTGTACACTTTAAATGGGTGAATTGTATAGTACGTGAATTATATCTCAATAAAACTGCTATAAAAATAGTAAATAAATCATGCAATAATAATAAAATATCCCCATCTGGATGCTAGTTTTATGGTCACGCTACTCAGTAACAAGTAACAAGTAGTCAGACTCCCATGATGATCAGTGGAGGGAGGAGAGCTTGGAAACCTAAATTTAGCAATGACCTGGTGAGACCTCTTCAACGCTAATAAACCCAATTACCTAAGCTAATTACCATATTTTCAAATCATCTGATTTTGATGGTTGGGGGAGGGAAACAGGATGATGGGCTCCTGCAATTTAGTCTCTTAGTAGAAAAGAATCAAATTTGTCCTCTGTGAAAAATAACTTACCAGAATCTATAACAGCATTTCAGAAACAAAGTATCAGCAAAAAGCTCTCAGTACTAAAGTGTAAAAACCTTTCTTCACTTACATATGATACAAGAAACATACATTTTGGAAGTGAAATATGTTCAGGAAAAAGGAACTGGAAACATTAGAATATCTTATTTAACCTACTACAAGATCTGTATAGAATAAAATTCTCATCTCACTGAAGATATGATTCTCTGACAAAAAGTATCTGCCCTCAAATCTCATGGAGTCTTCAGCTCACCTATTCTAGTTGCTCACCTTTTCTAGTTCTATTGATCACTCAAAACTTCTCCTTGGTGACCTCTGCACGATCCACTACTCATTTTGCTTTGTTTCCTCTACCTTGCTTCTATTTTGGTGAAAGCTTAAAACACTGTCTACAAAGTGCGAGTAGACAGTCAGCTCAGTCGATTTCTATGAAGTGACAACCATGACCATTTCCATTAGTCTCCAGGAGAGTTTTTTTAAAATTGCTATTATATAAGACAAAAGGATCTTCACTTGAGGATATTATATCACAGGTCAAGTGAAATGAAAAGCTGATTAGGTCCCAGCCTTGTGAAATCAAGAGACATTGCCTAAGTAGATAAAGCAGGCACCCCTCCCCCCACACACACCCCCAAAACAAAGAAAGTCCTTGGGTTCCTGTGGTTCACACAATAGACTTTGGGAGAGAAATCAACTCTCCTCTTTGAGTCCATCTGGCCTCCTCTGGAGGACCTGTCGTGCTGGCTTCCCGATGCTAGTATGTTACAAGTTCAGTAAAGACAGAAGTAGAAACCAGAGGACACTACCTACTCCATAAAGGTAATAAGAGAGTAATACAAGGTACTAAATTAAATATATTCAAAGAAATGTATTTTGGGCATTAATACTGGAAACAGAAATACAATAAACACACCTGACAATAAGGTATAACTGTAAGGCATGAAAATCAATTTTTATGCAAGGGGTATGTAATCAACCCCATTATTTTCCACTCCTACATTATATAATCAAGTATTTTTAAGATGAAGATCAGCATTATGCTTCCAGCATAGATTATTCTTTGATACTGTGGTAAGGTTACAAAGCCAAAGGGATACCTCTTTTCCTTTCTCAGTTCTATTTTTTTAAAATAATAGTGATTATGCTTAACAGCCACACAAGGAAATTGTGGACAAGCTAATCAATGACTACTTTAACATCAAAGAACATGTTCAAGGAAAAAAAACACAAAAAACAAAAACAAACAAACAAAAAGCTATAGAGTCTGATCTCCCTTTCACTCTGTGAGCTCCTCATTCTGTCTGTCCTCCTGCTTTTCTCTTTTTGCTGTTTTCCTCACCAGAAGCTTTTATAGACCACACCCATTCCCACATGCAGGATTTTTCCATCGTAAATGGACATAATATAGACATGAATAAATTGTTACTTCTTATACTTTATAAAGTGAATAAAGACTCATGTTTCCTGCTACTATTGTTAAGTAGTGGTGTTCTCATTAAAAAAAAAATTGTTTCTCACATACGAAAGATGCAGCCCAACTGATTTCACCCTGGGTAAAGATAGAGAGGAACAAGAGAAAATACATAGGCTGTCAGCAATGTACAGAGGGATGTCCCTCAAATGTCACACAGAAACAGAGTTTAACTGTGAACACAAGACACTTCTCGGAACCCACACATAGAAAATTCCCTTTGCTGTTGGAGGCACGGTCAGGGATAGACTTCTGAAAGTTGGGCAGGGGGCCCGAATGTGTGGATTGAGGAGGACACCAGGTCAGTCTTTTCTCCCTACTGTATATCCTTAGAAGGGACATTGCTGGAATCTCCTTAGGCATCTGCTAGCACTTTACAGGTCTGGTTGTATAGAACAAGCCCCAGCAGACAATCTGGGGAGCTACTGTCAGACAGAAGGGACACCCGATGAGGGGAGATGACTGAGAGTCTGTGTCTTAGTTTGTCAGAGACACTATGATGAATACCACAAATGGGTTGGCTTAAACAACAAGCATTTATTGTCTCATGGGTTTTTTTGTTGTTGTTTTTTTTAAAGATTTATTTTATTTATTTCTCCCCACCTCTTTGTTATTTGCACTTGCTGTATCTATTAGTCTTCCTTGTTTCTTTAAGGAGGCACCGAGAACTGATCCTGGAACCTCCGATGTGGGAGGGAGGCACCTAATCGCTTGAGCCACCTCCATTCCCTGCTTTGTTGTGTCTCTTGTTGCATCATCTTGTTGTATCAGCTTGTTGCGCCTGCCCATTACACCAGCTTGCTGTCTTCTTTAGGAGGCACTGGGAACCAAACCACAGACCTTCCATGTGATAGGCGGGAGCCCAATCACTTGAGCCACATCTGTTCCCTGTCTCATGGTTTTAAAGACTAGAAGTCCAAAATCAAGGTGTTGGCAAGGCCACGCTTTTTCTCTGAAGACTGTAGCATTCTGGTCCGGTTTGCCATAATCCTTGGGGTTCCTTGGCACGCATTTCTGCCTCCCGTCCCACAGCGATGTCCTTGATCTCCTCCGGTGTCTTTCTCTGACCTCTGGCTTTTTTATAAGGCCTCCAGTAATATGGATGAAGGCCTACCCTAATTCAGTTTGGCCACAACTGAATTAAAAGATCCTATTCACAAATGAGTCCACACCTACCTAATAACAAATCCTCAAAGGGTCTTACTTAGAAATGAGTTCACACCCACAGGAACATGGATTAAGATTAAGAATTTCTTTTGAGGGGGTACATGATGCAATCTGCCACAGTCTTGTGGATAGCTATCAATCATACTATTTTGTTAAAATGCTGGTGATTAATTAGAAACGAGATGGCATAATTGAAAGCAAATCTTAGAGAAACAAGTGTGGGTCCCAGAGTGTGGCCTGTTATCAATCAGTGCTTAATGTCCTCTTGGTTTGCTTTTTATTTTCGTCTACATTCAGGAGAAATATTTAACCAACTCTTTTACGTCCACCTCTCCAAAGGCCTCAGGTTTGTATGCAGACCTGAAGGGAGTAGAGTTGCTCCTTCTCAGTATCCTTTTCCACTTCCAACAGAGCTAACATACCTCACAACCGCGTTTATATGGATGGTCGTTCGTCCCTTTAATAAAGACTACAGCCTTGTTTTATCACCTCCATAGGAGAAATCTAACAGGATGGCTTCTGATTATTTAAGCCAATGGGCTTTTTTCTATACTTTTTGAAGATCCCACGTCATTTTTACTTCTGGACACTTAAAAGCAACTGAATACAACTAGCTTTCAAACAGACTTATGCAGTGGTCTCTCCACAATCCCATAGAACTGAAGGGTGCTCTTGATCAATATTTCCTAAAATGTTTCTCCATCTTCAGTCAATATGAGAATAGTCATGATTATTTTTTAATCAGTTTTCTAATAAAGAAACAACACACATTAGGAAAATTGACCAACTGATTAAGACGTTAGCCTCAGTGGAAGTCATCAATACAATGCCTGAGATATGTTTGCTTTTTTTATTATGAAATTAATTTTCAAATTTGATGAAACTGATGACTATGGAAATACATATTTCCTAATTTATCAAATCATGAATTTTATATAAATTTTTTGCTGAAGCATTTACATAAATGGTGGCTAATTTTCAAACATCACTTTTTAAAATGGTTCTTCCAGGAAGAGGTCTCTTCCTTTCCAAATCAGATAGTAAACTGATGAGCTGATTTCAGAGAAATACTTTTACTTGAGCAAGGTCTTAAATTTCTACTGCCATATTAAAGCTTTAAAAAAAAAAATCTTGAGCAAATTAGCTGGTCCTTTATATATTTCATTAGCACAATTCAGTATGAATGATAGTTTTGTTTTGTTTTGTTTTGCATGCCAAACTTTTTTCCACATGTAATAGGAAATTAAGTGGCTTAAAACTGAAATAAGGATCTCATCTACACAGGACTTGCTAGGATGTAGGGTACATTTTGACCACCACTCTGAGCTCATCTCTTACCTCCAACCTGTTTAAGAGAAGGCTAGGGATTTTCCAGGTGAGGAGAATGTTTTAAAGAACTGTTAGCCTAGTAGGACTTGCTGTGGCATTGCTCCTCTCCCTCAGAGTGGTGAAGGAGAGAGGCTATTCTCCCTCCGTGAGGGTGGCAGCAAGAGAACTCCCAAGAGAGTGGAGGTGCTTGGCAGAAGGGAGGCTGGCTTCTCCCTTCCTGGCAGGATTCTTGCTGAGCTACAAAAAGTAACTTTTGGGCCTCCCCACGCTGCGAAGAGAGAAGGAGCAGAAGAATTCTTAGGAGAATTGGGGGCTTATACGACATAGGCAGGGGCCAGTTGGAGCTGCCCCTGATGGGAGGGGGAAAGAGGACAGGGAGAGCAGTCTATGTTTTCAGTATGTTGTGGGCCAAGTGGACAATGCAGAAGGCAGCAGCAGAATTGAGCCACCTTGAAAGACCCTACCCGGGAGGGCTGCCTGCCACCTCTAGTGGTGAGGTGACACCACTAAAAAGAGGCTGGCGTTGTACCCCTAAAAGCAGGAACTGGGAGAGGAGACAATGACAAAAAAGGTCTACTGGAAAGCACATTCCCACAGTCAAGGAATGAAACAGTGTGTTAGGGTGAGGGGGTTGGGGAGTGGACAAAGAACCACACGTGTGGTTCTTGAAGTACTCATGAAATACCATGAGAGAAGGTATTCAGTAACCCAGAGTCTGACCAACAGTCTCTGCTAAGTTAAAATACCCAAATTCCCTCCCTTTTCCTTCTCACCACTACCACTCCTAACACCCACCCTCCATCCCCAATGCCCAGGTCCTGAGGAACCATAAGTAAGTGCAGAACAAGGTAGAGCAAGGAGAACTGAGACAAAGGGCCAAGCGCTCCTTGCCTGCTGCAGGTTACCCAAGACAGGCCAGCCCCAAGGAGGCACCTTGAATTGAACATAGGAGGTGCAAGTCTTGATTTAAAGCAGACTTGACTTTTTAATAACAGCAAATAAAACACAAAAGCTATGACGTATGCCTGCAATATAATCCAGAGACACAAAAGGAAGATCTGACAGAACAGATTTGAAAGAAGTAATGGGTGAAAAACAGACCTGTTTCCTGATTGTGTATGCAGATCCTCACCAACTATTCCAGTTTGGGGCCAGGAAGAAATTCTCAAACCCACCTAATGATTAAATGTTAAATCAAAGTTTTGTGCTTTTGCAAACCCCTTACCATGGCCCTCAAGGCTTTATGCAATCTGGATCCTGCCTTCCTCTCAGGCTTACCTTGGACCAGATGTCTCTCCCACCCCCCACCCCCCCATTATTCAATTCACTATTACCCCAGCACCTGTCTCCAACCATACTTGGCTGCATTGGGTTCTCCCAGCACTCAAGCTCTCTATGACCTCAAAGTAGGTCTTTCTTCTGCTTGGAATATTCTGCCCTGAATTATTATTAATAAAAGGGTGTTGAAATCTGACTATAATTATAGATTTTTATATTTCTCCTTTCAGTCCTATCATTTTTTAATTCATATATTTTGAAGCCCTATTATTAGATGCATAAACTTTTAATATTGTTATGCCCTCTTGACTAGCCCCTTTATTATGAAATGACCATATTTACCACTGGTAATAGTCATAGTTCTGAAATCTATTTTATTTGGTATTAATATAGCTGCTCCAGCTTTCTTTTGATTAGTGCTAGCATGGTATATCTTTTTTCTATCCTTTTACTTTTAACCTATGTGTCTTTATATTTAAGATAGGTGCCTTTTTCGCAGCATATAGGTGAATCTTGCTTTTTCTTATATGCAATCTGATAATCTCTGCCCTTTAAACGAGGTGTTTAGACCACTTACATTTACTGTGATTATTGATAGGGCTGGGTTTAAATCTATCATCTTGCTCTTTGTTTCCAACTTGTCTCCTCTGTTTTTGTTCTCCCTTTTCCTCATTTTCTGCCTTCCTTTGGATTTACTAAGTATTTTTTTTTAATAACTAATGTATTTTATCTTCTTTGTTAGCTTATTATTTATGTCTGTTTTCTAGTGGTTGCTAATTGCTTTAACTTATCACATTCTACCTACTAACCTGGCACCTGGAAAAATGCCACCAACCTAGGAGGAGTTCAATAAATTGTTATCAAATAAATTGAGTAACAGAGCTAAACAAAATATTGATTAAACAAAATGCTCAAGAAATGTAGTATTATGGTTTACTGAATTTCTAATCAAATGAGAGTTATTCAGAAAACTATTCGCTTCAACCTGTTTTTGGTTTGAGTTTTTTTTCTAAAATGTAATAGTTGGTTCCTGATGCCTTACAAAGCTTAGCATACTGAAAATAACTTTGCAGTAGCTCATTTTCATCATTCTGAACACCAGTCAGGTTGGCACATGAACACAAAATGGAAGAGAAGGTGTGGAACACAATAAATCTGTACAGAGACCAGAACACACTCTTGAAGTTATTTATCTAAGTTCTCTTTTTTCTGAGGAAAATGTTACTGTGGCTGGGTTTCTCTGTAATCTGCCTTTGTCATTAACATGAAGAGGGAAAAAAATTCTTCCAGTTATTGAAGATTGCCAAAAATTTGGTTCTAATTAAAGGACTACATGCAGAAATAAAGTAAGAGAAAGTATTTCTGTGTCAGACTCACAGAAACCACTAAAGAATTTTTAAAATGCAGGCAAATGAGATTATGATAAAAATAATAATGCACTAGTGAATGCTGAATGCATAATTAAATTGTCCACACACTTAAATGTAGTCAGGGAGTGATAAAAGGCCAAACAATGCATTAGAACACCTCCCACAAGGGTTACACTTCTTCTGTGGTACATAAAAATATAACCCCATCATTGCTTTCATGTATTCTTTCTAGTTTATAATCCTTTAGGGCAAAAACTATTCTAAAGATATGAAAATAATTTTATTACTATAATAATTAATGATAAACAGCAAATAACCATAATCATTCTAGAAGAGATAACAGGCATCCACAACTTTAAGTTACACCTTGTCTGAACCAAAGCTTTTAAACAATGATTAATAGCAAATGCAGATCACCTTCCAAATCTGCAAATTCTTGGTCCAGAACCCTCTATAAACTGTAAAACTTCAAGAAATTAAGTGAACTAGCACTTTCTCTGTAAACTACAGAATTGATGAACATTCATTAGCCAGCAGGTATTCCTGCAGAGCTTCTAGAAGATGAGGTGGGGGTTTCAATCAGGGTCCTCAAGCACTGGTCCCTTCAGGGCTTATTTCCCCTTTGTTATTGAGCTATGCTGGTGTTGCCCTGTATGGAACTTGTGCTACAGTATTACTTTACAATCAACACTGAGCCCGTGTGTGGGTTGGAGGTGTGTGTATGTGCATATGTACACACAGACATCAATATACATAAGGAAAACAGACATGAGAGTACGCCTTCATTTATTGATAGGAGTATAGAACCTCTCCTGGAACCACTAAACTCTTTAGTTAAATAAATGCCAGGTCCCAAGCTGATCTAGACTTTAACACCCATATCCCCTATTAGTTCCCAGTGTAGTCAGATAGGCAAAAGAAAAAATACCCAAAGTAGAAATAAACAAGGAGGTTTCTCATTTCACTATCTCTGAACTCACTAAATGACTCTAAATTTAGAAAAGAAAATTACACCTTTTGCTGAGGCCTGAAGTTCTTAAGAAGCTCTTAAGACAAGAATGCAGAAGGTCAAGAAAGCAGAATATGTATATCTACACACATGTCCATGTGTGCGTACATGTGTGTATGTATATCTTTTAGGGAGGGGTTCTGCCTCTCCCAGCTTACTATGTAAAGGCTGTGGACTGAGGTCCCACAACCATGAGAGATCTGGAGAAGTGAATCACTCTTAGTCCTTATAGACTGGAAAAATCTGCTTTACCCACTCAAAGCCAAAGAATAAAGACCTTCTTCAAATATCACCAGAACAAAAACAGAACTTTCTCCTTTTTTGACCAAGGGTTGCTCAAAGCAAGGATTGCCAGGTCTTCCACCCAGCAATTCTGACAGTGCTTAGAGCCTCACAGCCTCACTGCATTGTGCGGAGGGCATCCAACCTAGGAAAAGGCAAAGGAAACTTCAGGAGAGGAGATGTGGGTCCCTAAGGGGAAAGGCCAAACTGATATCAGAACAGGTGGATCTCACGAATGGAACAGGATGAAAGGAAGAGACAAAGGAAGAAAACAATAAAGGACAAAGTAATGTAAACCATCAAAGAGATGTAATTAGAACACAAAAAAAGATTTTCTGGGACTAAAAAGATTTTGCAAAATTTTTAAAATTTAATAACATAACAAAGAAAATGGCCACTCCTGAGAACCAAATAATCTGGCACAGGGATTGACGATTATTTTTTTCTCTAAAGGTTCAGATGGCTAATATTCTTAGCTTTGTGAGTCATATGGTCTCTGTTGAAATTTTTCAGTCTGTCACTGTAGCATGAAAGCAGCAATAGGCAATACCTAAATGAATGTGTTTGATTGTGTTCCAATAAATCTTTATTTACAAAACAGGAAGCAGGCTGAATTGGCTAAAGCTGCAGATCCCTGGTCTAGAAGAGCAAATGAAAAATCTATCACACTTTCCAGAAAGCAAACTTTATGATGTTCTGGCTTTTAAAATGTGAAATATAAATAAATTTCATAATTTATTAAAAAAAAAAAAAAAGTCACTGAATAGAAATAGAGCCAGACCATTTAAAATGTAAACTCAGTAACTCTAGAGGAGAAAAAGGAACAAGTGCAGAAGAAACAACTGAAGAAAACTCTCCTTAGAAGAACTTAGACTTTCAGGCGTAACCAGGCATATCTTGCTGAAATAGCTGAACTATCAGAAAAAAGAGAAAACTTTATAAGCTTCCATTAAGAAAGAAAAGGTTACCCAGATAAGGGAAAAAACTAGTATTAGAAGTGTCATCTTCAACACTGAAAGCTACAAAATGGAGGAAAACTTTTTGATAAGGTGACTAGATAAAAAAGAAATATGAATAGTCTTCCTCTATACCAGCAGTAACCTATAAGAAATAGAAAAACAATCCCATACATAATAGCAACCACAGCTATAAAATAACTAGAATAAACTTAACCAGAAAGTAATCCAATGACTATTAAGAAAATTATAAATCTATTTTAAGTTAACACTTCAACTTTAATATATAAAATTCCAATCTAAATCCAAAATGTTTTTAGAGGAAATGGAAGCAAAGTTCACGTAAAAGTTCATATAGAAGAGAATATTAGAATTATCAAGAAATTTTGCAAAATAAAGAATAGTGAGGGGAAATTTACCCCATCATATTAAGTCATAGTGTAAAGCCATTGTTTTTAAAACAATATACCATTAGCGCGGGAATAGACAAATATATAGCAGAATAAAATAGAGAAACCAGAAATAGATCCAAGAGTATGTGTGTGAAACAATATATGATAAATAATGGAAGTGAAGAACTTGTTTCATAAATGATAATGGTTACAATTGTTATCTATCTCAAAGGAAACAGGTGTTAGACTTATTTTATATGAGACACAAAAAATAAAATTCATGTGGATTAAAAATATGCTTTAAGTTAGAAGAAATTTAGGGACTATTTTATATAACCACGGCATCAGAGAGTATGTCATAAGCAAGTCAAGAAACACAAAAGCCAGAAAGGAAATAAGACATTTAATTTTATTTTATGATAAAACTCATCATTAACCAAATGACAAGTGATAACTGAGAAAATGCCACATAGATGAAAGATGAGGTTAATATGCCTAATAAACAGAACTCTTCAAAACTGATAAGAAAACACAAGGATTCCAACACAAAATACATAGAAGGGATGAAAGAAAATGCAAATGACTGATAAATATAACATAAGATACTTGACCTCACAATAATTAGGAAAATGTTAAACAAAACCAGATATTTTTCAGGGCTCAGAATTAAGCAAGGAATTTACAAGACTGATAACTTCCAGTGCTGACAATTGCATGAGAAAACAGGTATTCTGGTGGGAGTGTGAATTCCTCAGATCTTTCTAGAAAGTAATATGTCCTTAGCCTAAAACTTCCACTTCAGGGAATTCATCCTCATGAAATCAAAGCACCAGATTTAAAGATAAAAGTAATAGTGGCAAATTTGCAGCTTTGTTTATAACACTAAAAACTGCAAACAACCTAAAAGTCCATCATTATGAGACTGGCAAACGAATTATGGCAAATCCATAATACAAAATATTATGTTATTAAAAAGAATATTATGTTATTTCAATCCATATGTATTGAAATAGAGGGACTTTCAGGATATCAAGGCATAAGCATTTTTGCCATACTGTAAAAACCTCACATGGGTTTGTATGTGTATATGAGTATTTGCATATATAAATAAGTGTGTATATGTGTTAAACCATCATGAATAAAAGTTGGGGAAGAGCATACATATACACCCAATGTGAGCACAGTTACTTTGGTGGGGGATAGGAGAGGGAACAACATGTTGACTTGTATTTTGTACATATGTATGAAGTTTGTTTTGTTGTAAAAAGTATGAATTGCTTTTACAGTTTGAAAGAAAATTCAATAAAGCAAATTAAAAGACATCAGGGATTTCCAGGTTCCCATGGGATAAATGGCAGCCATCTAAATTTGTATCTCTTCAAAAATCAGAGAAATCAACCAGGAGAGCAAATGAAACCACCCATAACTCATACTTATAAGCCAGGCCTACTACATAATTTGCAGCATGCAGCACAAAATGAAAACTGGGCCCTGGCTGGAGGCAGAAAAGCCAATCTTCTCTTCCCAGTAGCCTGCTACCCCAACCCACAGTGGATTGGCGACCTCCAGGGAACTGCATTCTCCATGGGGGCATATACTCGGTATCTGGATCGGCAGGGGCAAGAGGCCCCCCTGAGTTGCCCACAGAACAAGCTGTCACGTTGCCAGCCTAGGACAGGGACAGCCACAGCCTTGCCCCAACCCGGGGCTTCCCAGAACCAGACCCCCAGCAGGGGTGAAATACAATGAGCAAAGCAGGGGCCTCCCCCTGCCGGTGAAACTGGGTTGCCACCCGGAGCAGAGGTTTGGCAGTGCAGGAAGTGGGGGCTGATAACCCATCCAAAGGGGATGAGGAGGTGGTGGGGAAGGGTGGTGCGGGAGGGCAGGACTGGGATGAGCAGACTTCACTCACAAAACACAATTTCAAAGACTATTAAGCATTTCAAGGCAGTGATTACAGAGCACTAAACCCCAAGTGTGAGGAGGCCCTTCTGAGAACGGGGCCCTGTGCAGCTGCACTGGTTGCACGCCCACGAAGCCAGCCGTGCCCACAGGACAACCAGGAGACAGAGCGGACCGTAAACCTCAGCTTGTGCGCGGGGAGGGAAACAATCATCTGAAACCCGCCGAAACCTTGCCAGACAATCAGGCAGGGACTGAGTGGAAAGGGGAGAAGCTGCAAGGCCTGGTAGCAGAAAACAGATCAAAATCACCTCCCGAAAGAGAGCACACCCTGAGTGTGGAAATATTGGGAACAAGCCTGCTACTTGGCTACAGGAGAAATGAAAGGAAGGGTTGGAACCATCTTGGAAGGCACCACTTCCGGAAAAGGGAGGAGACCTGGAGTGTCACAGCCTGGATGCTTGATGATGAAGAAGAAAAAAGAGGCAAGCGATAGAAATTAAGGGTATTTTAGAAACAAAATAGTCACACCTGTCAGAAGATACATCAACCCCCCCCTCTCCCCCAAATGCACCCTCAGTTAAAGAATCTACACTTCCCCGGACTTACAGATGAGGGCGCCCGTGAACTAAGAAACCTAGTGGGCTCTCAGCTCTGCCAGCAGAGAATCATCTGCTATTGCTGATCCATCTGGGAAAACACAGCATTTCAAGATGAACAGAAAATGGCAGGCACAAAAGAAATCAGTCAACATTGAAGAGTTGATAAAATAATATAAAGAAATTAATTCCAATTATGGTTCTTTTTATCTCAAGTTGCAATTATAATAACCATTATTATTCAACTCTTTCAGAAGTGGAAACTTAAAAAAAAAAAGCCTAGAAGAGCAGTCCCTTTCTGTGAAAGGCAGAAAGAAACTAAGTGCGTCATTACACACCTGGCTTTGGGGGTTTGTGTAACAATAAGAGAAGAGAGGTGGTTAAGAAACCCATTAGAGATGGAATCTTTTTTTTTTTTTTTTAAGGCGGTACCAGAGATTGAACCCAGGACCTCATACATGGGAAGCAGGTGCTTAACCCCTGAGCTACACCCGCTCCCCACAGAGAAAGAATCTTAAAAAAGAGCATCAACCTATCATTCTGCAGAGCAATTATTTCAATTTTTAACGGCTGAATTTTCTAAATTGGAAAGCATTTATTCAAATAGTTCTGAAATCATGTCTCCTTTTGAGAGAGTTTTTCACAGTGACTCTTTTCTGAGTACAATTCATATCCACTTTTAAAATTATGAGGTTTGCAGTGCCCAAGTTACTCTCAATTTCTAAACAGTTAATACTTAAAGCTCTTGCAAGGAGTTCTGACGTATATAATCCGGTTGCTAAGCAACAGGGTTCTTTTGTAACTATGATCCACAATGGATAAGGACTAGAACTGAAAGGTAACATCTTAACATGTTTCAAATAAAGATACAACCATATAGATTAGGCCATTCTACTTACCAATTCCACACAAACTCCTGCTGCCCTTTTTAAAGTAACTTTTCAGGCCTTATATATGCAAAGAATATGAAAGCATACTTCATATCAATGGTAACTTTAAAACACATAAAATACAGAATACTCAAACTTCATTTATAGTCCATTCTTCAATCATATTAACACATTTATTTAAGAGCTAGGTATGTATCAATTTAAATAAGAGAAAAATATTTTCTTTTTATATGACCCTTTTGTGACCAAAAATATCACCTAGCATTACCCTTTTTTAAAATATGCTTTTTTATGTTTTTTTTAAAAAAGATACTCACATTACATAAATGTTACATAAAAAATATAGGGGATTCCCATATGCCCTGCTCCCTATCCCTCCCACATTTTCCCATATTAACAACATCCTTCATTAGTGTGGTACATTTGTTACAATTGATGAACACATTTTGGAGCATTGCCACTAAGCATGGATTATAGTCTACATTGTAGTTTACATTCCCTCCTGCACATTTTTGTAAGTAATTGCAAGATATATTATGGCCTGTATCTGTCATTGCAATGTCATTTAGGATAATTCCCAAGTCCCAAAAATGCCCAAGTTACAGCTATTTTCCCCTCTCCCTCTCCTCAGAACCTCTTGCTGGCCACTGCCTCCACATCAATGATAAAAGTTCTTCCATTGCTAGAATCACAGTAAGTCTATAGTAGAATAACAGTAAGTCTACTCTAGTCCATCGTTCATTCCCCAATCCTGGGGATTCTGGGATGGTGATACCCATTCTGTCTCTAATTGCCTTAGATCCCATGAGGCATTGCCCTTTTTTAAGGTCTAATGTCAAGTTCCGCATCTAGGGCTAGGGCTGTAAAACTAAGAACTACAGGTATTTCAAGCTTTTACTCCAAAATTTTTGCTCCACTCTTCTAGGTCATCTTAGGAGGACAATGTCAAATGAAGAATGCTGAAAGAGAACTATGTTCACTGCAATTGTCTTCGTGCTAATGAAATTTCAAATGGATAAATCTATACACAGGGTGATTCTGAATTTCTTTCTAATACTTGGAAGGTTTCTTCTAAGAAGCAGATTGAAAATGTTAATATTTTGAGTGGGTTCTGCCAATCATTTTGAAGCCTGATATTTCAGAGTCAGGAATTTGGTATCTGAAGCCTCAAAGGAGAAAAACTGCTAAGACAACTGTACCTGTGATTACAAGCAGGACGTCTCACGGGCAACTATTTTTTTCTCCATCTTCACTTGCAGTAACCCTTAAGTGTCTCTGGATGGAGTTTTTAAGCGCTAGCTGATTACTGCAATGCTTTATCCTTTATAATTTATACACATTTATAATAAGATTGCAACACATTTGAATATTGTTTTTCTTCATAATGATTTTGAACCAATGCATTCATATATGAAAATACAAACTGCCTTTGGAAGAGTAGTAGTTGTTGCCCCAAAATAACGGATGCTCATTGAGTTCCTGCTCCTTGTACACTGATTAATGACTGCTTTTCCTTGAGCTGTGTTTATGAAATAAATCAATTCTATCACAAATTATATTTCCCATCCAGAATTACAATGCTTTCCTTTATAATAGGATGTGATGTCATGAGCAAAGGGATTGGATTTGGTAAAAAAGCAACCTCAGTGGAAGGGTTGAAATAGAGGACTCTCTGCACAAATTCTGATGCTTTGAAAATGGTAACAGAAACTTAATGGAAAATACAAATCGGAAATATTCTTCCTCTCTTCTATCAAACCACCAATTTTCAACCATTCAAAAAAGTTCTCATTCTTTAAAGGCTTTATCTGCCAGGAAGAAGGAAGAGATAATTATATCTACCACCCTTCCAAATAAATAAATATATGAATGACCCCTTTCTACTCTTTCCCCAAAAAGAGAAATGAGTTGGAAAGGGTGTCAAAAATATCTTCCTCAAACAAACAAGAAAAAACACAATTAATGGGGCCACCGATCTTATTGTATGAAAGTCAGATTAGGAGACTTTCACTTCTAATAATGGTAGGCTAGGAAATTAGGACCAATTTTCCCAATAAGGACTATTAAAAATACTGGATAAAATATTTTAAAACACCCTCTTAAAACACCAAAGAGGTATCAATACAATGAGGAATTACCAAGCCAAAATCGAGAGGCTCAGAACCCAGTTGGGGAAAATTAGTACCTAGCAGTATTTGCTGGTTTTGAAAAAAGAACTGTGAAACAGAGCTTCTTATTTTAGCAGCTCCAATGGCCAAACAGGACTAAAGTAAGAGCCAGGGACCACAAAAGGTGGAGGTGTGGTGAACCAGCCCAGGTTCATCCCAGACCACAAAGGGCCTCACTTCAGGAAAGGGTGAACCCCAAGTAAACCAGTCCTTGGGCAGACTGGAGCCTGCTTGGCAGCAAGATAATCCAGGGAGCCTGAACCCCCGAACTCAGATTGAGCAGCTCATGCTCCCCTTCCCACAGGCCCCTGGCAGAAGCAGAAGAAAACTTTTGTGAAGGAAGGTATATAATCACCTAAGGCCTTAAAATATTCCTGTAATTAATTTTACAAATATCCTGTTCAGCACACAAAATCAGCCAGGCTCATGGGCACATCTGTCAAAACAAGTGAGAACCGGCAGAAACAACAGAAACAGCTACGGCTTTCAAATACTGAGATTATCTGCTATCGACTGTAACACAACTATACTTACAACAGTCAAAGAAATAAAAGCAAATCTTGACATTTTCAGTAGGGAATTGGAAACTATAAAAATTGACTTGGAAGACCAATTAGAACCAATTAGAACTGCTAGAACTAAAAAAAATGCGATAATCAAACTTAATAAATCAGTGGAAGGATTTAACATCTGGTAACATACAAGTGAACAGAATTAGTTAACCATAAGATGTCAGAAAAACTACCCAAAATGTATCAGAGAGATTTTTTTTTAAAGATGGTAGAGATAACAAGAGATGCAGGAGATGCAGTGGGAAAGGTCTAACGTAGTTACTTGGCATTCAGGTAGAGAAGAAGAAAATGAGGCAGAAGCACATGTGAAGAGATCATAACTAAGAATATTTTAGGGCCAATAAGAGGTGTCAGCCCATGGGTTCATGAGGGCCAACAATTCTCAAGCAGACACATCACAGCAAAACTGTAGAAACCTCAAAACAAAGAAAATCTTAAAAGCAACCAGAGAAAAAAGTACAGATGACTTTCAGATGAATCATCCTCAGAGTAGCCACTTTTCAGCAGCAAAAAGAGAAGCCAGAAGGCAGCGAAACAGCATCTTCAAGGTGCTGCAAGAAAATAACCACCAAACTAGAAGTTCATATGCAGTGAAAAGATGCTTCAAAAATGAAGGTGCAATAAACATATTTTTAAACAAAAATAGTTTGTGAAAGTAGAACTATAACACTTTGTATAGATACAAAGTGCATTCTCCAGGCAAAAGAAAAATGATCACAGAAGGAATATAAGAAGAAGTAAAGAAAAAGGCACATATGCCAGTAAATTTAAATAACATTGACTATAGAAAATAATGATGTCTTATGGGGTTCAAATTTTATAGAAAAATAACAGGCATGAGAACTGTAGTCTGTAAGGCAGGAAGGAGATAAATGGTCCTTCTATGGGTAGGAGGCAGGGATGCTGATTCACCTCAGACTGTGGTAAGTTAAGGGTACATGTTCTAGTTCCTCACGTAATCAAGCAAAGAACAGAAACACACGAGGTGGGGAGGGGATCAAATAAAAACTACACAATCTAAGAGAAGGCAAGAGAGGAACGAAACATAAAACAGATAGGACAAATAGGAAAGAAAGCAAAAGATAGCAGATTTAAACCCAAATATATCGGTAATTATATTAAATAGACTAATATAAAGTGGTATAGAATCAAAGAGTTTGGGAATTGATAGGAACTTTAATGTTCTTCTAAAGTATAAACTTTATCTTGCTCCCATTTAACTCCAGTGCTCTTAGGATAACATTGAAATTCCTTGGCAGGGCTTACAAGACCTCTTGGGAAGGGCTGCCCACCTCTTCTGCCTCATCAAGACCCCCCCACACACCCTCTCTTCTACTCCCATCCACACACCATTTTTTGCAGTTTCTCAAAGCTGTTTGATAAAGGCAAGCATAAGTTTGGAATCTAATCTAATTATTCTCCATATAGCACTTACCTTTTGAAAAAGTTCACTACAGAGCTGTGCTAAAAGTAATGTAACATGAGGTTTAAAATATAATTTTAAACCTTCTAGTAGCCACAATAAAAAGAACCAGAAATTACTGTTAATATTTTATATAACCAAATATCAAAATAGCATCATTTCAACATGCAATCAATATAAAAATATTAATAAGATATTTTTTATTCTTTTTCCAATATTAAACCTTCAAAATGTGGTAAGTAGTTTATATTTACAGCACATCTCAGTTTGGGTGTCAAATTTTCAAAGGTTAAAGTAAAATGTAGTATTACCAAAACCATAAAGTTGTGTTTAATGGAAAAATATTTTATACTGCTTCAATTTTAAACTCAAAATTAAAATTAAAGTTTAAAATTCAGTTTCTCAGTCATATTAACCACATTTCAAGTACTGTACAGTCACATGCAGCTAGTGGCCATCATATTCGATAGTACATCTCTGCAATGTGCCCAAGGGACTGCAAAATAGTAAAATCTGCAAGAGGAGAAAGTGCACATTAATGGTATTTTATGTTTTGTAATTATTTTGGTAAATTAATTACTTGAAATGTCCTGATACTGAATAAGCAACTGTGACCAGTTATTGTGTAATCCCACAAGAGCAGACTCTCGTGTTTCAGTCATTTTGTATACTTGATGCACAGTGTCTGGCACATAACAGAATAAACTATGTTCACGTGGGATGCTGTCCAACTAATGTTTCTTGTTAGGCTGCATTAACTTGCAAGTCTTTATAGCAGAGCTCATGCGCTGAACTTGCTCATACCATGTTACCAATCTCTTCCAGACATCACCATCATCATCCCCAATGACTGTCTACAGCTCTCACTATGTGCAAGGCCCTGTTCTAAACACTTTTCACATATTCTATCATTTAATCCTAACAATGCTGGGAGGTAGGTACTACTATTGTTGTCATTTTACTGATGAGAAAACTGAGGCACAGATAGGCTAAGAAAACTTGGCCAAGTTTACACAACTAACAAGTGGCTGAGTATTAATTTGAACCCAAGGAGTCTGACTCCAAAGCCCATGCTCTCAGTTACTATTGTTGAACAGCCTCCCTGGCTGTCTGTAAGGACCCATAATGTGGCTGAATTGGGCTACTACTGATGCCTACTTAGTCAGGATTACCTACATTATATGCTTTCATAACTTGACCTAGAAAGAAAAACATCCCATGATGTTCAGCCAAAATGCATTTGCAGAGTAATGATGTATCTACTGTAGATTCTTTGGTCCAGGATATACTTGTTTTCTCAACTTGTCAGGAAAGTCTCAATCCACCAAATACCCAGGCTGAGGAGTCAGTACAAGATGATTACAAATCATCCAAAGCTATAAGAGGCTAGACCACCCCACCTCACCGCCTTGTTGTGGGTCCTGGAGAGGAATGCAAAAGTCATTCTTACACAGAAAAGGGACCTTCTCTGCTGTTACTTAGGGAGAGCTACATTTATGAAGAAGAGGGGAAGGGTCCCCAGAACCTCAAGAGGACTTGCTCAATAAAGCGGCAACGAAGGACATTTTTACCCAGGAGTCTTGGTCTCAGGAAAAACATACCCAGGCCCTTCCATCCTCCTACATTCAGAGACCTGGCCTAGCCAGGGTCCTTCTCTTCCCTGAATCATCACAGAGGGAAGGGGAATAACTGTGCCCCATTATCAGTGAGCAACGATTTCTAAATCATATAAATAATAGCGTTTCAATTTCCAGCTTTAAAGGGAAAAAATCTTTATCAAGTTATTTAACCATTCTGTTTCTTCATGTGTAAAATGTAGATGATACTATCTTCTTCACAGGGTTGCTGTGAAAATGAAAATGCTAAAAATCCATCTAAAGAGCCTAGGGTAGAGCCTGATACAGAGCAGGTATGCGATCAGTGCTGGATTCTTGCCCTCCCTCCTGTTTTATAAGAAGCAGTCCATGGATGCACGTTTTCCCCCTCAGAATGTTAGTCACATTGTGTTGGGCTTATGCTTCCTTAAAATTAAGGCAATAGAGAAAATCAGCAATATAGCAATTATATAATAGGGACATGTGTGCACACAGTCTCGACAACAGAAGGAACCTCTGCATGCATCTTTTCCAAGACCTCTATCAACTCGTAATTGTTGTTTGTTTTTCACAAACCTTCATGTTTTCCATAGTCAAATCCACGCCTGCAGACTCTTCAGTCAAATGGTTTCTTTCGTGCAGGAATGCTTGCCCCCAAAACTTAATTTCTCTAATTTTCATCACTGCAAAAATGAAGTGCTTTTAAAGTGGCATGATTCAGGTGAACAAGAGCAAACGGCCTTGACAACTGATAAGTGGGGATGCTGTTAACGCCTTCCCCAATTCTCCTCCTTCTGACTCGTAATCACTGCAAGTGTGGCATCTTCCATCCCACACATTTCTGAGACATCTATTGCTTCAGAAAATGCTGCCAGGTAAATTAAGGACAAAGACAACACTTATTTTTAAATTTTCCAGATTTCTTCTTGGGGTTACAGGAGGGTTTTTTGTTTGTTTTGTTTTTGCCACTTAGTAGATAACGGACATTAAAGATCAGAGAACCTGAGCTATGTCCTTGAGTCTATACAACCCCAAGAGCCAAAGACCTGGACTGGAGTGTGATTTTGCTACTTATTAGACAACTCATTCAGCCTCTCTGAGCCCGAATTTCCTTACCTCTCATAATAAGATTAAAGTAGACAGTGTTTGTGGTGTGCCAGATGCAAACAGAAAAGTATTAAATGCAGGGTTTTTTCATATTATAAAAATATGGGGGAACAGATGTAGCTCAAGTGGTTGAGCACCTGCTTCAAACATACAAGGTCTTGGGTTCAATACCTGGTATCCCACCCCCCAAATAAATATATATGGACCATTATACCTACGACTTATTTGGATAGTTTATTAACTACTACTGCCATCAACTGGAAAATTCTGCTTCTGTTGTTCAAGATGCAAAGAACTTTCATCTTGATGGAGGGAGTTTTTGGGGTTTGGTTGTGTTTTAAGCAATTTAAGAAATAGTCCACAAAGTTTTCCTCTTTACATTTACTAATTCCCCCTCGCTAATGCTTACACTTCCTCTCATGGGAATCTGGTGGTTATGTCTGTTTGATGTTTGGTATTAAACATTCAACTAGGGCCTTGTCTCTCTGCCTCCAGCTTCCCAGCCCCTCATCCTGGCTCACAGAGTTCCTGAGTCCATCCAAGTGGAAGTGAAGAGGATGAAAATGAGAGGCAGTTAGCTTAGTGGTTAAGCATCACAGCCTCTGGAGCCAGCCAGTCTTGATTTTAATCCTGCCACTTACTAGTTGCTTGACCTTGGGCAAGTTACCTTACCTGTCTGTGCTTTAGGGTCTTGATCTGTAACATGGAATAGTAATAGTAACTATCTCATAGGGTTGCTGCGAGGATTAAATGAATTAATATATACCTAAAGCACCGAGAACAGTACTTAGTATAAAGTAAGTTATGTTGGTTATCTTTATCATTATCATTATATCAAAGCCTCAGCCTGAGCCACTCACACCAATTGGACTTCTGGGAAGATAGCTTGTCCCTATGGCATCTTCACTGCAAGAAGACCTAAAGCAGCCCCTGGGGCTCTGTGGTCCTTCCTCCCATCTATCTGCTCCTATGTCCCTGGCCAAATTTGGAGTATCCCAGGGCTGTAGTACCTTGGGTTCAAAGCAGGGGCCAAGGGCCTTTTTTTCTCTTTCTATTCTCAGCCTTGTTTTCTGGAGCTGGAGCTTTATTCACTGCAGCCCAGCAGTAGAGCAGGAGTTCTGCTGTGTCCAGGAGCCCCTTTTTCAGATGTCAGCTGCCACCAGCATACCCAAGCTCCAATCTAGATCATTCCACCATGTCCTCCAACCCCACCCATCGGAATTGTTTCTGGGTCTGCTACCACCTGCAAGCCTGGGTCTCCTTTAGCCATATCCTCACCATTGCTTCCGATCTGAGACCCCAACGTCCTTGCTGCCGCAGCAGTGGTGGTGGTGGCGGTCATCGCAGCCTGCCACCACACCCGACACCCTGCTCAGACCAAACACTAACCATTTAATCAAGTAAAACATGATGCAACGGTGGTGGTGAGAACGTCACTTGTTACAGCCACTTTTGAAAACAATTTGGCAGTTCCTTGTCGTTAAGCATGGAATTACCATAAAATCCCTGACTCCACCCTTAGGCATCTACACAAAAACTTGCGTGCGGATGTTTATAGCAGCATTATTTATAATTGCCAAAGATTGTAAACAATCAAAATGTCCATCAATGATGAATGTACAAATAAAATGTGGTGTGAGGAATGAACTACCAAACAATACGAATGAGCTTGGAAACATTATGTTAAGTGAAAGAAGCCAGGTAGACAGGACTACATATTTTATTATTCCACTTATATGACATTTCTAGAAAAGGCTAAACCAAAAGAAAGAGGATCAGTGGCTGCCTGGGGCTGCCTGGGGCTGCCTGGGGCTGCCTGGGGCTGGAGGTGTGAGCAGGCAACTAAATATGCAGGATGGTTTAGGAGTGGAAATGTTCTGAAACTGGATTGTGGTGATTGCTCCATAGCTGTATAAATTTACCAAAATTCAAACTCTATACTTATTAGATGAACTTTATGGTATATAAGTTATACCTCAATAAAGCTGTTTTAGCACAAAAAAATTACAATGATTAACTATCAAAAGGCCTAAAAGTTACTCTAAATATGAATCGTTCTTTTCGGTAGTATACAGCTCCACCAAATGTTAATATATTTTTATTTTTATTTTACAGCTATACCCTAGAAGGCCTCTTCTGAGAAGCCCCTTCCCTACAAACACACGTTAGACTCAAATTGTTGAATTATATTACAAAATTCCTGATAAACTTTCTTCATCAACTTCATTGCAAATCTTGATTAAAGGTGGACCACTTTTTTTTTTTTTTTTTTTTTTTTTTAATAAGGACCACTTTTTAAAGACAGAATAAATGTATTAAAGTTTGTTTTAAAAAATACAATTGATTCTCATTTGGCATTTCTCAGCATGTTAAATTTAATGAACAAAAAGAAACTTTACTAATGTTTTCATAGAAAACTTAACAACAGAATCAATTGTCTTATCTAAAGTATCACTGGTAAAACCTAACCATGATAAACTGGATCTCCAAATCATCTTATTTTACTAAATTAGAAATATGCCTAGTTTCTTCACAAATGGCTTAATTCCAGGTGGCTCTGGCATAGATATTAAAATATTAAAGTAATAGATTTGAAAATATTAAAGTTGTATTCCAAATGTAATATCAACAGCAGCACGGGTTTTTTTTTTTTTTAAATCATTTTAAAACCTTTTATTTTGAAATACTCTCAAACTTACAAGACAGTTACAAAAATAATACAAAAGCTAAAAGCTTTCCCTCTAAAATCTGGAACAAGACAAGGATGCCCACTCTCACCAGTCTTATTTAACATTGTATTAGAAGTACCATGGACTAAAGTAGACTTATTATCATTGTAGCAATGGAAAAACTTGTAACATTGCTATGAAGATAGTGGTTACCAGAGGTTCTGGGGAGAGGGAAGAATAGGTGGAACATAGGGCATTTTAGGGCACAGGAATTGTTATGCATGGTTTTGTAATGATGGATACAGGCCACTATGTATTTTGTCAAAACCTATAAAATTGTATGGTGCAAAGTATGAACCATAATGTAAACTATAGGCCATGGTTAGTAGCAATGCTTCAATATTTGTTCATCAATTGTAACAAATATACCACACTCATTTAAGATGTTATTAATAGGGGAAAATGTGAGATGGAGAGGATGTGGGATATATAGGAATTCCCTATACATACATACATACATACATATATATATATAATTTTTTTTTCCAGTCCCTCCATATGGTAGACGGACGCCGAACCTCTTGAGCAACATCCATTTCCCAGAGTTCCCTATTTTTGATGTAACTTTTCTGTAATCTAAAACTTCTTTAAAAATAGAGTTAACAAAATCAATGATGAGAATAGTACAAATACAAGAATGTTCTTCTATGAACTAAAACAAATGTATATAACTATTACAAGTTGGTAAGAATAGGAAGATGCATGTGAAAAATACAATTAATGTAACTTATGGACTATAGTTAACAGCAGTATTGTAACATTCTTGCATTGATGTCAAAGAAGGTACTGTGTCAATAATGGGGGTGGGGGGGTATGGGAAAAATATACCAAAGGTACACTATAGACCATAGTTAGTGGTAATAGTCTGATGATGTTCTCCTATAATCTGTAACAAATGTTCCACAACAATGTAAGGTGTTGATAGAGGGGTGTTGTATGGGAATTCTGCACATTATGCATGATGATTTTGTAAGTTCACAACTTCTCATATATATAATACAAACCCCATACATAGAGAACTCCAACATATTCCTATACCCCCAGCTATCCAGATCCACCAATTTTAATATTCCCCACATTTGCTGTATCATTCTATCTATCCATAACCCATCCATATATCTGTCTATAAGTCCATTTTATGAACACTTGTGTTTAGGTTCTATTTATCAGGCTCCTGGAACACTTAATACGGTTACAGACATTTTAAAAAACAAGGATATTCACTTATATAACCACCTTAAGTGCAGTTATCAAGTTCAAGAAATTTAACATTGACATAAAGCTATATTCTAATTTTTTCATATGTCCCAATAATGTCCTTTTAAGCCTTCTCTCCTCCCTTGATAATGTATTGTATTTCATTATTATTGCCTCTTTAGTTGTTCTTTTTTTTTTTTTTTTTTTTTTAATTGTGGGAGCACAAATACAACATAAACATTCTCATCTAAACCACTTCCAAGCATACCACTCAATGGGCTTAATCACATCTATTATGTTGTAGTACCCTCACAATCTTCCATTACTAAAACTTTCCCATTTCCCCAGACAGAAACCATACTCCCTTTATGCATTAACTGCCCATTCCTCCTGCTCCCTACCTCCTGGCAACTTGTACTCTACCTTCTGTCTCTATGAATTTACATATTCTCCAATATTTCCTTTGTAGTTACCATGGGGTTATATTTAACATCTTAAATCTGTAACAGTCTCATTTGTTTTGGTACCAAGTTAACTTCAATAATACACATAAACTATGTCCCTATACCCCTTAGTGTCCCCCACCTTTATGTAGTTCTTGTCACAAATTACATGTTTATACATTTTGAGTCCAAACCAACTGATTTCTCATTATATTTTATACATTTGTCTTTTAGACCTTATAGGTTAGTAAAAAAAAATGGAGTTAAAAACCAAAATATATAATACCTGTATTTATATTTACCCTTGTCATTATCATCAGAGATTTTTATTTCTTTGTGTGGCTTTATCATCTAGTGTCCTTTCCTTTCAACCAGCATCTCTTGTAGGGCAGTCTAGTGATGATCAACTCCCTCCGTTTTTACCTGGAAATGTCTTAAACTCTCCCTCATTTTTGAAAGATAGTTTTGACATATATAGAGTTCTTGGTTGGCAGTTTTTTTTGCTTTCAACACTTTAAATATGCCATCCCACTGCCTTCTTGCTTCCATGATTTCTGATGAGAAATCACCACAATCTTATTGAGATGCCTTTCTACGCAGGATATTGTTGCTTCTTTCTTGTGGATTTCAGAATTCTTTTTTATCTTTGGTATCCAACAATTTGATTATAGTATGCCATGATTGGGTCTATTTGGAATACATTGAGTGCCTTTGACGTGTATATTCATGTCTTCTGTTAAATTAAGGAAGTTTTCAGCCATTATTTCTTTGCATATTTTCTCTGCTCCTTTCTCTCTTCTCCTTCTGGGACTCCCACAATGCACTGGTACACTTGATGGAGTCCCACAGGTTCCTCGGGCTCTTCACTTTTCTTCATTCTTTCCTCCTTCTGCTCCGCAGAGTAGATGATATCAAATGTCCTAGCTTCAAGGTCACTTATTCTTTCTTCTGCCAGCTCCAATCTACTGTTGAAACCCTCTAGGGAATTTTTAGCTTCTGTTCTGTGGTCTTCAGCTCTGTTTGGTTCTTTTCATAATTTCCAACTCTCTATTGATATTCTCTTTGCGTTCATTTATCTTTTTCCTAATCTCTTTTAGTTCTTTGTCCACATTTTCCTTTAGTTCTTTGAACACATTTAAGACCATTTTTTAAAAGTTTTTCACTCATGTGTCCCAGGTCTGGTCTTCCTCACTGATGGTTTCTAATGCTTTCATCTTCTCCATTGCCTGGGCCACTGCTTTCTGTTTCTTTGTATGTTCTGTAATCTTTTTTTGAAACCTGGACATTTTTATATTTTAAGGTGTTATCACTAGAATTTAGACTCTGAGATTTCTGTTCCTTAAGCCTGCATCCAGCTAGTGTTATGACAGAACTTTGCTTGAATGCCAGGATGTAAGAAAGGGAAAAAAGAAGGAAAAACACCTTTCCCAGTCTTTGCACGTTGACCTGTGTGATTGCTCTCCTTCAGCCTTATCCACACAAGTTTAGAGAATAGCTGTGCATACGTTTTGTCTTGGGCATGCACATGTGGTCTTAGAAATTCCCCCATTTACAGGGATATGATTGTACCCTCTTCCCTAGAAAACAGTTTCCTCATGGTCCTGGACACTGCAGTATGTCCTATAGTCAGCAATCCTTGTCCTGGACAACTATTTTACCACAGTATTCTATAGGAGAGTTTGGTGATCTGCCTCCTGCACACAGAACAAGTTCTGGGATGGTGTATCCCTCAGGCCACCACCAAACAGATTGGACCAGACATACATGCTCCTAGTATATGCACAAGAATTACTCTGTCTCCTCTGGAACTAGGACCAGGGATCCACACTGGGAGCAGAAGCCAGCTCCACACTGAATCAGAAGGGGTACAGGAAGAGCCAGCCAGTAAACCATGAGATCCTACAGCTTTTTAGTAGCATTTATCCTTGATTCAGTACTCACCTGTTCCTGCAGTCCTTTAACTGTTTTCTGGAACTTTGAGAAGGATGTTTCTGCCAGTTCTTGCTGGTTGTTCAAAGCTTCTAGTGGGGAATGGAGCTCTGAAGCATCTCTCTCTCCCTCTTGATCTAGCACAAGTATTCTTGAGATAAACGTTAAGGAATGGTTGTAACCATTTGTATGCTTTCATAAGCATATGATATAGGATGATACTGGATGTGCTCTTGATCTTTGATTCACATTCTGGTGGGTGTGGACCCATTTTAAATAAGATCTCTTCAAAATGGCACTTTGGTTGAGGTGTGGCCCAATTAAATCAAGCTGGACTTTAATTCAGATGATTGGAGTCCTTTATAAGCAGAGTGAAAATCAGAGAGAGAGAGAAGCCAAGGGTTGTAGCCTGGAGCTGGAAGTCAATGAAACCCGGAAGAGAAAGGAAAAGATGCCACCATATGAACTGCCTTGTGACAGAACAGCCAAGGACCAAGGATCATGAGCAGTTAGCCCAGAAAGCCACAGTCTTCTGGGATAAAGCATCACCTTGCTGACACCTTGATTTTGGACTTCTCCTAGCCTCAAAACCATGAGCCAATAAATTCCCATTGTTTAAACCAAGCCACTGTGTGGTAATTGTTTTAGCAGCTAGGAAACTAAAACATCATATAACAGAATATCCAACTAAAATGGCTCAAACAACGGGGACCTTAATAATATCATGAAAGCAGAGATCCAGAGGAGGTTGGTGCCCCCATCAACAAGTAAATCTTCCAGCTTTATCATCTTCAGTGTGGCTGTGACACTCCTCTCTTGGCCACAGATGGATGCTGCAGGGCCAAATAACATATCCAAAGAACATGCAAGGGGCCAAGGACCTACCCCTGGGAGATGAATTCTGTTGTGGGAAAAACCTCAAGTGGGTCACATGCCCAACCTCTAAATCAACAAAGACTCACAGGTGAAGGGGATCAGATTCCATGATGAAATTAGACCAGTCTTGATCTACACCCAGTGTCTGTTGCATAATCCACCAAGGATCTGCCCAAATGATCAACTCCAGTTGCTCTTTTTGCTATTTCAATGAAAAACACCTTGTTTGTATAAGTAATAACCAAGAGGCCAGATGTATATTTCTATTTGAGAGTATAAAACCATTGTTTAAAATGGCAACAAAATTCAGAAAAATAGAAAAAAATAACAGGAGAGGTAGACCTACAAGTATGTATTTCTCTACTCCATCCTCCCTTGGAAGGTGAGAAAGCAGCACCATGCCCTGCTTGGCCAAACCAACATTGTGGGGTGACATGGAGGAGAACATGCTGGCAAAAGACAGGCTGCCACTTAAAGACATAATATGAACGGAGAGCACAAATTTCCACACAAATGAGCATCTTGAACCTTTCTCCTCAATAACGAAGGTCCATATTTTCTGTGACAAACCCAACATTATAAGCTCTGAGAAGTCCCACAATCAAAAAAATGTTTAGCTTTCTTAATAATCTAGTCTTATTACCCCTAGTCTTATTTACCCATGAAAAAACTCCTGTTTTGTTTGGTTGTTTTGGTCTAATATTCTGCACAATTAGTATTCTTCAAAACATACTTTAAAACATGCTGATGTAAATGAAATATGTTTAGCTAATATCTGTTGACTTCTCCTTAAGCACCTTTGCTAATGTTATTTGACAACCTTTCTTTTCTCTAATTCTTTTTTTTATAATTAAAAGGACTGTATCAATACTTTCTCTCCTCCTTTACTGGAGAATTTTAGTTTAGGGAATAGCATCTAAAACAAAACAAAAACAACATCCAATTTCTCTGAAATTAATATCCACACTTTCAATGAAAATGGTCCCATCTCTTATCCTTGTGTAATTCACCAACTTTCCACATATCTCTGAAATGGAAACGGGCTCCTCCAGCTTCAGCTTTATTGCAAAGATCTTGGGCACGGTAAAACACATTCCTATTCAGAGCTCTCATTCTTGTAATACCCAGGCTTTGTCTCTCCTGAATGTTCTTCTACTTGGGTGGCTTTTAAAGCATGTTTGCTTATCATTGCCCCTGGTCCATTATCCCCTGGGTACACAATGTTTTGTAGGGGGTCCTTGAGCCAGCTGAGTCGAGGAACACAACGGAGGCACTTGAACATCAGTCTCTCCAAGTGCATCAAAGGATTAAGTGTTTTGCTTCCTTCTTCAGTTCTTTTTCTGTGGTCCTTCCTTTCCAACAAGCTTTCCAGCAACAGCACAGAACAGAAGTTAAAATGAAGCCATTTTGGGGTCATTTGTTTTAGTCAATCAATTGAGAGTTTTTCTAAAGGGCAATTTAAATTTTAATTAAAACTTGGGGCTCACAGGAAAGGTAAGGCTTATAGAGCAGATACTACTCATGTACTGAAAAGAAAATAAGCATGATCTGCCACATGCTTTCCTTCGGCCTGGTCACTGGTCAAATGATCCTTTAAAATGCTCATATTTTCTCCTATCACTGGGGCTAGTTACTAATATATTATCAGTAAAATATTCAATATAAGTGTTATACCTACACTAAGAACCTATTCAAAAGCATTTGAATTTAAATTAACTATGTTAATAATTGTTTAGTTCCCATTTTATGCAAAAGACCAACACAGGTGTTATAAAAGGGAATAAAGAAAAATATATAATTCTTACCTTCTTGAAGCTTCCTGATTTGTATTTACAAAAAAATAAAATTATTTTACATTTAAAATGCAGGTTTCCAAATCTGGAGGGATAAAATGCTTAAGGAGCCTTTTGAAAATATTTTGTCACCAAGGAGATACATGGATCTTAGATACAAATAAATGTATTTATGAAACTTCCTAGGAAGTGACCAGATAGCTATCCATATCAATAAACACATCCTATTTTTAATGTAAAAATTAAGAATGAAGAAAAGAAGAATACATAGTTTCAAATGGGTTGCAATCAATAAGAGGAAATTGCAACCACTTGAAAAGAGAACTTTTCCCAGAACACCTCTCGCTAGCACAGCGCTATTGTAGGGACATCTCAACAATCTCATTTAGTCATCACAACAATCATGTCATGTAAGCAACTATGATTATTATCATCATTTTACACATACAGGACTGGCTCAAGTTTAGAGAGGCTAAATAGCTTGGCAAAGGTCACATAGGTACTAAGCAACAAAACCAAAACTGGGGTCCAAGTCTGCCCATAGGCAAGACAGTGCCCAGCCACCATCCCTGCCTCTCTCTTGAGTTAATGTGTTCTTAAAGCAAGGGTCACATTAGCCATTGGGTGACTTCTCTGGGGAAGGAGCAAAGCTATGTTGATTTTCTTAAAGAACCACAAACTTCTGGCCAAATTGTATTTCCAATGCAGATTGTATAATTACAAATCAGATTTTGCATTCAAAGGTTCCAAAATGATCATTTTAAAAACAGAGTAGCTAAAGCTGCTAAAATGCCTCTGGAAAAGACACCAAGAACCCACTATCTTGTTTACTACCGCCACCACCACCAAACAGCAATAGAACACTTGTTTTTCCTTCAAATCTTTCCTTAACTTGTCCCAACACCAAACACATGCATGGCAGATACCAGAGAGTCTCTTAAAAAATATCCAGAGGTTCCAGTTCTGGGTAAAATGGAGTAAACACACTCTACTCTGTCTCTCCAGTGAGATGCAGCTATAAAACCTGGAGAGAATGCATGGAACAGTTATTTGAGAAATCTGAAAAGTAAATACTAGCAGGTGGATTGAGGAAGAAGACCAGAATCTCAAGTATCACCAAATCAGTGATGAGTTTATCATTTTATCTCCTCTGGTATCCCCCAGCTTGTATTCAATGTAGCCTGAAAACCAGAAGTTGGCCTCAGTGCTTTCAAAGAAAATACCAGAAGAAGCCTTTTAGTTTTGACTCCAAGAGTGGGAAAGGGGTCTCCTAACTTTCAGAGGAGAGTGGAAATTCTCCATTCTCATTCACCCCAGCCTTCAAGCTGTGGTGGCTGTGACAGCAACTAAGACAACTTCCTTTTCAGTCAGAAGTGCTGTGGTCCCAATAGGTGGGATTAATCTGTTCCTCATTTTTCTCTCCCTGTCCCCCTGTCATTTGGCCCAAACATAGACACGGTTGTGAGACATATGCAACAGAGTGAGGTAAAAAAAAAAAAAAAAAGTTCCAACTCTCTAGACAGAAGACCAAAACGAAAAACAAAGAGCCCCCATGGAACCAGAAAATACTGGGAGGTTATGGAGAAGAGCGAGCTTAGAAAAACACAACCATAACCTCCCGGGATCACCTCTGAGTTGCACATACATGGGTCTCACTCTAAATAGAATATCATAGACTTTGAAACTAAAATATGGACTAAATCATCTCCAAGGTCCTAGACTGACCAATGGGTGTCACACACACAAGATAGCTGCATGACGTGACAACCCACAGAAATCTAATCAGAGCTTGCAGCCTGAATCCAATGGGGTTGATTCACTTCTAAAACAAAAACATCAACATTATCTCTAAGACTTAAGATATGGAGTCTCATAATATTCAAAATGTTCAGGATACAATCCAAAATTGCTTACATAAGAACCAAGAAAATCACAACCTGCAATAGACAATCAACAGATATCAGCACTAAGGTAACATAAATATTGGAATTATTTGATAACATTTTTTAAAGCAACAATTATAAAAATGGTTCAGTAAGAAATGATTAACATTCTTGAAAACAAATGGAAAGATAGACAATCATCAAAAAATATAAGATTTAAAGAAGAACCAAATGGAAATTTTAGAACTGAAATACATGACAACAGAAATAAACTCACTGGAGACAGTTTCAACAGTAGAATGGAGATGACAAAGGAAAGAATCAGTGAACTTGAAGATAGAGCAATACAAATTATCCAATCTGAACGACAGAGACTGAATAAAAACTGGACAGAGCATCAGAGACCTGTGGGACAATAACAAACGGTCTAACCTTTATGTTATTGGAGTTTCAGAAGGACAGGAGAAAGCAAGTATTTGAAGAAACAGTGGTTGAAAGCTTCCTGATTCTGATGAAAGACATAACCTACAAATTCAAGAAGCTCAGCAAACACCAAATAGGGTAAACCAAAAAAATCCAAATCCTGAAGCATCATAATCAAACTCCTGAAAACTAAAGACAATGAACACTGCTTGAAAGCAATCAGGGTAAACAAAACAATGTATTACTCATAGGGGAACAACAATTCAAATGAATGCAAAAGAAAAACATTTTCGAAGTGCTGAATGAAAGAACTATCAACCCAGAACCCTATATTCAGATTGAAAATAACTTTCAGGAATAAAGGTATAATAAAGACATTCTCAGATGAAGGAAACTAAAAGAATCTGTTGCCAGTAAACCTGCTCTAAAATAATTACCAAACAAAGTTCTTCAGAAAGAAGGGAAATGATATTTAAAGGGAAACTTGGAAGATAAGTAATGAAGAAAAATCAACAGAAATGATAAGTATAGCAAATTATTCTCCTCTAGAGTTCTTTAAAAGATGTTTGGGAGTTGAAAGCAAATTTATAACACTATCTGATGGATTTTTCATGGTACATAGATCTAATACATAAGACAACTATAACATAAAGAGGATAGAGTAAAGGCACCAAATGAAGATTTCTTCATATCACTTGAAGTGGTAGATCTGTATCTAAGTGGACTATGAAAAGTATATATTACAATCCCTAGAGCAACCACTAAAAAAGCTAAAGATATAGTCAAAAACACAAGAGAAAAATTTAAATAGGATCCTAAGTGTTCAAATAACCCAAAAGAAAGCACAAAAGATGAAATAGAGAAGTGAAATAGAGGAAACAAACAGAAAGCAAATAAAGTGGTAGACCTAATGTAATTATTATTGATATGCTTTCATTTAAGTGCAAATAGTATAATCAAATCAACTAGAAGAGATTATTAGAATGGATTAAGAAAACATGACCCACCAATATGCTGTTATTTTAGTTTGCCAAAAGGCTGCTAATGTGAAGTATCAGAAATGGGTTGGCTTTTATAAAGGGGATTTATTTGAGGGTAAAATCTTACAGTTCTAAGCCATGAAATATGAAAGTCACAGCACCTGCAGAGGTACTTTCTCACTAATGTCAGGTATTGTTGATCCTGTTCGGCCACATGGTGAATCAAAATGGCAGGCAATCTCTGCCAAGGTCTTCTGCCTTCCCCTCCAGAATCTAGAATCTACTGTCTCCCAGAACTTAGCTGTGGGCAATCAGGCATAGGACTTGCCTCTTTCCAGGCCTCCCCTATCAGGGCCACCTAGATCAGTCTCAGCTGCTCTGTTTTCTTCCCAAGTTCTGCTGCAAGCTATCAGGCATATGGTTCATCTCTCATAGACTCTTGGGGGCTGCTCTCCTTGCAGCTCAGCTGTGGGCAAAATTGGTGTCCATTCTCTCAATTGCAGGATCAAATATGGTGGCTTCCTTTAGCTGTGTCTGGTTTTTAATCAGACCCATCAAGAGGGCAGAAACTCAACCACAGTCATACCTCACTGACATAGTTAAATTGAAAGGGTCTCACACCCACAGGACTGGATTAGTTCAAAAACATAATCTTTCTCTTTTGGGGATTCATAAAATAATTTCAAACTGCCACAGCTGTCTACAAGAAACTCACCTCAAATATAAGTAAATACACTTCAAATAAAAAATTACTTCTAATATAAGTAGGCTAAAAGTAACAGAATGGAAAAAATACCATGTAATCAAAAGAAAGTTAGAGTGGTTATATTAATATTTATTAAGTAGACTTCAGAGCAAAGAAAATTACCAGGGATAAAGAGGGACATTACATAATGATAATAGGGTCAATTCACCAAGAAGACATAACAATACTAAATATAAAATCACCAAACAGAGTATCAAAATACATGAAGCAAGCAGTGATGGAACTAAATGAGAAATAAATCCACGATTATAACTAGGGGCTTCAACAATCCTCTCTCCAAAATCAGTAGAACTATTAGACAGAAAATCAGCAAGAACATAGAAAAACTGAACATAAGCCAATTGAACTTAATTGACATTTATAGAACACTTCACCCAGCAAAGAGTGCCATATTTCTTTCTTTCCCTTTATAACAAAACTCCAGCAAAATATCTAAATTTGTTGTCTCCAATTTCTCCCCTTTCAATCTTTTAAACCACCTGTGGTAGTTTGAGTCTTTTATGGACCCTAGAAAATTATGTTCATAAACTAATCCATTCCTTTGGATGTGCACCTATTGTAGGTGGGATCTTTTGATTAAATTACTTTAGTTAAGGCCCTTTGATTAGGTTACTTCAGTAAGGCCTGACCCAGGGTGGGTCTTAATCCTCTTATTGGAGTCCTTTATAAACAGGATGAATACGGAGAGACAAAGAGAGAAAAACACTGGAACTCAGAGAGAAAAATTTCCAGAAGCCGAGAAAGAAAGCCCCAAAAGCCAGAAGCTGAAATCAATGGAACCTGAGAGATAAAGCCACAGGAGCAGACACAAAACTGGAGGAAGCCAGAAGCTGAAAGCAACGAGACCCAGAGGAGAAGGGAGAGGCTACAGATGCCACCATTGTGCCCTGCCATGTGACAGGAGTCCAGGGTCGCTGGCAGCCAATCTTCAGAAAGAAAGCATCGCCTGATGATGCCTTCATATGGACATTTTTCTCAGCCTGAAAACTGTAAGCTTGAAAGATGATAAATTCCCATTGTAAAAGCCATCCCATTTCTAGTATATTGCTTTCAGCAGCCTAGCAAACTAGAACGTTCATTCTCAGAAATCAGATTCCTCCTAATCAACTAATCTCTACATACCAGGTGCCCAGAACCTAGTCTAGTCCTTGTATCTCTTCTCTTTTCTATCTGCACTTACTCCCTTGGTGTTCCCTTCTAGACTCAGCTTTAAGTGTCATCTATGCACTAGTAACTCTCAAATTTATCTCCAACTAAGACCTTTCTCCTCAACTCCAGACTTAAACATTCCACTGCCTATACAACACCTCCACAGACATGTCTACAAGGCAACACTAACTCAACATATTCAAAACTGATCTGGCTGCCTGGTTTTCAGTTGCTCAGGGCAAAAACTTTAGGTCACCCATGAATCCTTTCTTTTCTTCAGCATAAAAGTAATAAAGTGTGGTGACTGAAAATAGATTCTGTATGCAGACCACCTGTATTAAAATCCCAACTTCACCACTAACTGGCCTGTGATACTAGGCAAGTTACTAACCTTGCAGTGCCCCTGTTTCCTCATCTGTGGGATGATGGTTATAATGGTATTCTATTTCTTTCTAGGGTTGCTAATATGTGTAAAATATAAGTGTTAGCTATTATTTTTAGCTATTTTTTTAAATATCACCACTATCACATACTCCCAGGTTTAATCTATCAGAAATTATGTTGTCTTACAAAATATATATGGAATCTGACCATGTCTCACTTCCTCTGCCATTACCACCCTCATGGCAAGCCATTACCATATCTCTCCTGAATTATGCCAATAACCTCCTACCTTGTCTTTCTGCTCCCATCCATAGCCTCTGTAGTGGGTTAAATGGTAGTCCCCCCAAAAAGATAACTCCATGCTCTAATGTCTGGAATCTGTGAATTTGACCTCTTTTTGAGAAATGGTCTTTGCAGATGTAATTACATTAAGGAACTTGAGATGAAATCATCCTGGTTATCTGCATGGGCCTTATAGCCAACGACAAGTGTTTTCAGAAGAGACAGAAGAGGAAAAGACCCAGACACAGAGGAGAAGCCCATGTGAAGATGAAGGCAGAGATTGAAGTTATGCAGCCACAAGCCAAAGAATATATAAAACCTTCAAAAGGTGGAAGAGGCAAGGAAGGAATCTGCCCAAGAGCTTTTGGGAGCATGGCCCTGGTATACATTGAGTTTAGACTTTTGGCCTCTAGAACTATGAAAGAAATTTCTCTTGGTTTAAGCCACCAAGTTTGTGGTAACTCGTTATAGCAACTATAGGAAACTAATACAGCCTCATTCAGGCTATTCTAAATGCAAAGTGATCCTAGTAAAATAAATCAATAAGTCAAATCTCATCTCTGCTAAGAACCCTCTGGTGGTTCCTATCCAGCTCAAAGCAAAGGCAGAGTCCTTACTACCAATGATAGTGCTCTAATGTGATCCACTCACCCCCTCACCTGTCTGCCCTTATCTTCCTCCTTCCTCCTCCTCCTCTTCCTCACCTATTCCAATCTAAAAATACAAACCTGCTTGTGGTTCTTCAAACTACCAAGCACACTCCAGACTTAGGACTTCCTTCTTCCTGAACACTCTTCCTCCAGATAGTCCCACAACTCTCTCTCTCACCTCCTTCAAGTTTTATCACAAAAAATCACCTTTCAGCAAGACCATCTCTGACAATATAGCACTGCAGTTAAGAACCCAGATTCCTAGGTTCCAATCCTGACAGGGCCACTTCCTAGTGGTAAGTAACTTCATCTCTCTGGCTTCAGTTTCCTCCTCTTTAAAAGCATGACAAGAATAGTAAAAACCTCATAAGGTGGTTGTGAGGATTCAGTGAATTAGTGTAAATTAGAATGGTGCCTGGTGCATGGTGAGAGCTGCCATATTTATTAAATCTAAGATGCTTTCCATTATAAGATACACCACTATTTTATCTACCATTTTAAAATAATACTGCCAATTAAAGTATGAAATGCCATCAATTATAAGATGCATCCTGGCTTTAGAGCTGCTAAAAGGTTTTCTGAAAAAGTACAGCTTAAAATCAATGAAATGTGAGATACATGTTAGCTATTTTATTATTTTAAATTGTACCAAGGTCACTTCCTTTCTCCTTCCCTGCATTGTCTTCCTCTGTAACACTTATCACTAACATATTTATATTTTACTTACTTAGTTTTTATTGGTCGTCTTCCCCCCACAAGAATGTAAGCTCTATGACCAGAGAAAGTTTTGTTTTCATTCACTGCTCTAATCCCAGTGTCTCAAACATTGCCTGATGCATTCTAGGCCCCCAGTCAATATTTGCTGAACCAATAACTCAATGAGCGTACAAGTGAAAAAAGAAAGATGTGAAGGAAGTCTTCTTTCCTGTTTGGACAGATGTACACACAGAATTTCATGACGTGTTGAATGATGAAAGAATGAAAATAGTGAATGAACTACTATAGCATAAGCTCTATGAGAGCAAGGTCCTTGTCAGTATTCCCAGAACTGAGGCCGTAGTAGACACTCAGTAGATAATTGCTGCAAGACTGACTGAATGAATGCTGTCTGCAGGCTCCTGGTCCTTGATCTGCAAGAGAGTGTGTCCCCAACAGGGAGAGGCACAAGAGTCACCTGGCATTGTTCCATTCCTGGCAGCCTGGAGCCAAGGTAAGGGAAGGAAATGGAGGTAAAATGCTGGACATTTTACAGTAAAACCAATTCTGAAAACATATCAATTGAATGATCAATGAACATGATTAATGTTTAGCCTATGCCTCCACTTTTATGAATTCCAACTTGGAGGAGACACACACATCAAAACCTACTGGTAAACACTAGAAGGAAGGTAGAGCCACAAGCTTGTGTGATTCAAGAAGTGAAGCCATGGTGTAGGGTAAATGGCTGACCCTAGGTCTCTGTGCTGTGGAGGCTGTAGGAATGCTGAGGCCAGCAAGGCTGAGGATGCCCCTTACTGGGGGAAGTGGGGAGGCACTAGAAGGGGGGTCTTTTCAATAATGATGATCACAAGCATTTACCTAGTGTCCCCCACTACACTGAGCACTTTACACATATGATCTCATTTGATCCTCACTGCTCCTGGATGAGACAGGTATCAGAATACCCCACTAAACAAATGAGAAACAGGTTACAGCCATCAAGAGGGGGAGATGGCATTCAGCGCCTCAGCCCTCCACTGAGCCTCACCTGTTCTGGACATTAGGGCTCTAGGAATCTTGGGGAGTATTCTGGAGGGGATATGTTAAAGGTCAAACTGTTGTGGAGAGGCATTAGGTAGAGACGGCCTGCAGGGGGTCCCTGGTACACTAGACAAGAGCTGCCAACACCCAAGGGCAAACCAGAAGGTCTAGCATCTGAGCATTCACTGGGCTTTTTTTTCTTTTGTCGACCCCGAGTCTTCAATGAAATTCCTTTGAACACGACACCTCTCTCATCTCTGCTCCAGGGAATCACGGATGGAACCTTAGGTCCAGTGTTGATCTGCTTGTTAAAGGGGGAGCGGGGCCCCTTCCATCCTGAGACCAGCATGACGTAGAAACAGCGAAGCTCAGTGAAAGGCTCTCAGCAGAGGAGAAAAAGCAGTGGGCTGTAGTTAAGAGCCACCGGGTCCTTCCAGGGCTAGTTTCTAGGGGCTATCTTACCAACAGCAGTTGCATTCCTAACAAGGTTGACACTGCAAGGTCACACGGAGATGCTGGGCATGTGTGCAGTGCATCGAGAGCTGCAGCCAAGACTCTGGAACCAGGGTGGCAGGCAAAGGTAAAGAAGCAAGACATGGGAACACAGGGAGCTCCGCAAGGAGATGCCACGCAACTGCCAGATGGCCTCCTCCTCCACGGTGGCCACTCTGGACGGGCCTTGGGTTCTGGCTGGCCTTTGCCTTCAGTCCCTTAAAGGTACCTCCTGGCTCCTGACAATTCCTTTATACACAACTGGCACACAGGCAGTACCTTGCACATAGTTGTTGCTCAGTAATTATGTGCTGAATGAATGAATGAAAATAGATTTAGGCCTTAAATAACATTTAGTGAAATTCTCATTTAAATGGACTTGTTTCCATTAGCTTAGGATTCATGCATAGGGACAAACATTTCCCTCTTTAAGGCAAATAATTCAAATTTATGTGAAACGTGGAACTATTAATAAAGAATATTTTGGGAAGGTCTAAACAAATGAGCAGACTTAATGCATTGCAACAAAAGCCTTCTACATACATCTCCCCCAAACAAAGCAGGGGTGGCATGGGCCTCAGGAGTGAAATCTCGAGGCCGATGAAGTATTATACACACATAAAGTCTCCTTTCAGATCAGGTTTCCTATCCTAAGTACTTTCATTTCAAACACCCTAATAAGCAAAAGAGCAGCATCCATCTGTATCTACAGCACTAGAAAGTTTGGTCCTCTACACACGTGTGAAGTGCTCAGTGTAGTGCGGGACACTAGGTAAATGCTTGTGATCATCATTATTGAAAAGACTCCCCTTCTAGTGCCTTGCCACCTCCCCCAGTAAGGGGCATCCTCAGCCTTGCTGGCCTCAGCATTCCTACAGCCTCCACAGCACAGAGGCCTAGGGTCAGCCATTTACCCTACACCATGGCTTCACTTCTTGAATCACACAAGCTTGTGGCTCTACCTTCCTTCTAGTGTTTACCAGTAGGTTTTGATGTGTGTGTCTCCTCCAAGTTGGAATTCATAAAAGTGGAGGCATAGGCTAAACATTAATCATGTTCATTGATCATGAGGATTGTCCTTCCTTGAGGGCCCTCAGAGATACCACAAGGGCATCAGGGCAGACAGCGGAGCTTCTGGATCTGCTCTGAGAGAGGTGAGGGTGTACAAGTGCTTAGCAGATAGAGCAAGCCCAGGGCACCATGTTCACGGATGGAGGACCACCCCCATCACCCCGCAGCCTTCTCTTGGGAACAGCGGTGGGGCTCAGGGGAAGTAGAGAAGAGTAAAAATAAACAACAAAGCCCTGGTAGCCTTACTGAGGCTCGCAGCCATGGTGTCCTGCCTTCCACTTCACTTGTAAGCCCGGAGACGGTCATAAAACCCCACACCAATAAGCCACAGGGTGAAATCATGGTTTTCCAACTCCAATGACAAGGAAAATCTTGATCAGCTCCCATGGTTTCAAGCAGTCACCCCCTTACAACACGAATTACACGCTCCTGCCGTTAGCACAGTGGAATCTTCTGACTCAAAAGATTTGCTATTTACAGCAGTGTTCCCTTTAAAGTTATTGTTTTCTTATTACAATTCTGTTAACCCTGGATGACAATTTTTTATCATTAAAAGATAAATTAGTCAGACAAGGAAATGATGCACTTAGTTTCCATGACAACACTTCACAAAAAAGTTCAACCTGCTGCAGCACCACAAAGCACTTTGAAAATCATTTCCTAGCAACCCCTAGGCACCCAGAGACATAGATCTTCAATCTGCCCTTGACTCAGACTTGGGTGAATTATACATGTGATGACCGAGAAAACATGTCACTTGGATACCACGAACATTTCAAGTCAGGATATTTCATTAATGTGTGGGGCCAAATAATACCCAGCTATGACTGCAGAGAGACAGATACAGAGACCTGAATGTCTCTACACACTGCAGCTTTCCCCTCAGCAGCAAGCTACAAGAGACAAACTAAATTCCACTTTAATTTGAAGTGACCACCTCTGAAAAAATCACAAGCATCTGTGCACTAATTTGAATAAGAGGAATTAAAAAGAAAATCACTCCCCACCAATCTGAAAGACAGTGTGGCGCTATTTCAAGCTTATCACAGTACAATGATTTGCACTAATGTAGTGGGAAAATATGAAAAAGGAGCCCAAAGTTTTAAGAGACTTGATAATGATGTTTGTCACCTAAACGATAGATGCTTTTGCAGAAGTAAATGTGAGATATAGTGGAATTTTTAAAAAATGAGAAATGGACATCTTTCCATGCTGGCAATATTTCTCAAAGTTTACCAAAATAACATATTCTAAAATTAACAAAAATAGAATGTGATCACAGTCAAAGAGTTGATTCTTGTACAAGTTAGTCTCCATTTGCAAACCATCACGTCCCTCCTCATTAACTGTCTGCTCAGCCCTGTACCCAGCGAGACCGGCCCTTTGGCCTGCATGTCAGCGGGCTTCACGCTGGGGACAGCCCATGGCAGGCCCTCGCCCACAACGGAGGGCAGAGGAGAGGTCATTTCTCCCCACTCCTTCCCTGCCTCAGTGCCCTGTCCTGGCAACACCTTGTGTGAGGACAGCTAGTCACACTATTGCCTGTCTGGGCACCTCACTGGCCCTTGTCTTTCCTTCTCCCCACCCAACCTCTGTAAGCAGGACCTTCGTTTCTTAAGTCCCTTCATTAGAACCACCTGAGGTCAGCGGTTGCCCTGGGACCGACTGGTGAAACTTGCACAACTATGATCAGTTCTGAATTAACATGGAGAAAATCTTGTAGTCACAGCTCTCTTTGATATTATTACCATTATTATTATTCCTACCTTTTCTAATTAACATACAAAAGAAACTAAAAAAGAAGGTAATTTGAAATTCCCTCCTTTTAAGACTAAATCCAATTCTTTCCACTGTAACCAGGGAAGAATAACCTACAGAGAAACAGCAAGGTTCCTTAGGAAAATTATGTTAATCTAAAAAGCAATGCTATTTAATACAAATACGCAGCAGGAAGGATTGAAAAAGTAGGAAGTTCCCACAGATTTTCCTCTAAGTACTTTTTTTTTTTTTTAAGATTTTATTTATTTATTCATTTATCCCCCCCTTGCTGCTTGTGCTCGCTGGGTCAGCTAACCACGCCGTGCGGGCAGGCTTGCCTTCACCAGGAGGCCCCAGGAACCGAACCCGGGGCCTCCCATATGGTAAACGGGAGCCCTACTGATTGAGCCACAGCTGCTTCCCATCTCTAAGTACTTTTAAGCTAGGTCTTCATAGCCTGGTTTCTTTATTTTCTTTGCTGTCTTATGAATTTCCATACTGCAGTTGTTTCTGCATTCATATGAGCAAGGAGAAAATGCATTCCAAAACAATTACAGCTGCATAAACCACTGTATTAGTTAGCCAAAGGGGTGCTGATGCAAAATACCAGAAACCTGTTGGCTTTTATAAAGGGTATTTATTTGGGGTAGAAGCTTACAGTCACAAGGCCCTGAAGAGTCCAACTCAAGGTACCATAAGAGGTACCTTCTCACCCAAAGTCACAGGCCACGTGTTGGAACAAGACGGCAGGCAAAGTCTGCGAGGGTTCAGCCGTCCTTCTTCTTAAGGCTCCGTGGTCAGCTCCTTCCAATCTCAGCTATATAGGCCAGTATAAAGCTCGTCTCTCATCTCATCCCGGGGTTCACATCTCTCTGGGCTCAGCTGCAGCTGTAGGCTATTAGGCTCATCTCTTTTCCTAGGGCCTCTGCTGTGTCTTCAGAGCTGTCTCTATTCTTCTGTGTTCTTCTCCTGCGTCTTTATTTCCCAGCACTCCAGCTCAAAATTCTAAACTCCCTTCTCTGCGGTGCAGTTTCTCTGTGAGTCCCCGCCCACCAAGGTGGCTGGGACTCAACGTACTACTGATGTGGCTCAATCAAATCCATTATTTAATCAAATAAAAATGAAACCTCTGAATCCAGTATAATCTAATATACCCAGAGGAACAAACCAGTTTACAAACATAATCCAATATCTATTTTTGGAATTCATAACCAATATCAAACTGCTGCAGCCACTATTTGGGAATTATCTTTACCACTATTTCCCCTAAATTAGCAATAGACAGACATGAAATGTTGACTTTTACCTGAACTCTGTGCCCTGTGATCCTGGAAAACAGCGTAGGTTAAGAAATGCCTGTATTACTGACTTCTCCTTGACTCCGGGTCCCTGAATTCCCTTATCATGGCCCTTAAGATCCTGTTAGATGTGCCATCTGGGCCCTGAGCCTCAGCGGAGGTGCAGCACCTACTCTCCAATTCACTGGACTCACCCAGGACAACTAACAAGAAGGTGAGGACTGACAACCACTATACCAGGGAAATGAGAGAGCATACTACTGGCAAGCAAGAGAATCCCATCCATCGGCTTCACGGGATCGAGGCCTGTTCTCAATTGGCGGTGGAGTGGACATCACCATCCCAGAGTCCTCAAGATTGGGGAGTAAACTATGGACTGGAGTGGATTTACTGGTATTCTATTATAGACTTATTGTGATTCTAGCAATGGAAGAAATTACAGCATTGATGTGGAAGCAGTGGCCACTGGAGGCTCTAGAGGCAGGGAGAGAGAGAAACAGGTGTAATACGGGGACTTGGGAATCGTTCTGAATGACATTGCAATGACAGATATAGGCCATTTTATATCTTCCCATAACTTGCAGAATTGTGTGGGAGACAGTGTAGACTACAATGTGAACTGTGGTCCATGCTCAGTGGCAATGCCCCAGGACGCGTTCAACAGTTGCAATGAATGTGCCACACTAATGAGGGATGCTGTTTATGTGGGAGGGTATGGGGAGTGGGGCATATGGGAATCCCTATATTTTTTGTGTAACATTTATGCAATCTGAGTATCTTTTAAAAAATACGTATTAAAATTAAAAAAAAAAAGAATCCTGTTACAACACATTGCACCTGGCCTCAAGAGAAACTTAAGCAAGAACATCATATAATTGACATACCCCCATGATATGACTTCACCCTCCAGGATTTTCCTATTATTTTATTACAATCCTTAAAAACTCTCCTGCACTCTCTCTCCCCTATTGTGATAGCTTTCTAGGCTGCCTCTCCCTCTTTCCCTTCCCGTCTCTGTCCTGTAACTTTGAATAAAGTCTTCCTTGCCTGCTTCAGATTGTCTGGTAAGATCATATATAAGTATGTATATATATATATGATTAAAACCAGGCCCCATATTTAATTCTAGTGCTTCCATTGATTTTGTGTTAATGTTAAGTTTCTGAACCAAATCTAAGCTTTAGTTTTTCCATTTGTAAAATGGTGACCAAACCTCTCTGTTCTTAGTGTGCGATCTGAACTGCATGTGCTCAATAGTGCCACCTGGGGGCAGTGAAAGAAGGCACAACTTAAGGATTCTTGAGATGAAGTCCCTCACTTTCCCCCAAGGGCCTAGCAATTACTTCTGCCAGCCTGGAATATGGGCAGTGATTCTCAACTCTGTCTCTGCCTCACATTGAACTGGTAGCTTGTAAAAAAAATGCACAGTTCAGAACCCAGGAGACCATGAATTCATAGGAGATTCTGGCAAATACCCATTTAAAGCTCAGTGAGGGGGGTTGTGCCTGTGCTCTGCCTTGTTGAGCAAAAAAGCTGAGTATAAATAAAAATGACTAGCAACACTAATATGATTCTGCTTGCACTCCCCTGAATCTAGCAGAGAACTGAAGCCCAATTTCATGTTGAAAACACCACCCCTATGGTATCTCATTTAATTCTTTAAAAACATCCCTGAGTTAGCCGTCAGGGAATGCAAGTCAAAACCCCAGTGAGACACCACTTCACACCTACTAGAAGGGCTAAAATCAAAAGACAGTAAGTGTTGGTGAGGATGTGGAGAAACTGGGATCCTTATACAATGCAGGTGGAAATGGTAAATGTTGCAACCTCTTTGCAGTCTAGCAGAGCCTCAAAAACATAGTTACAATATGACTCAGAAATCCCACTATTAGGATACATCCAAGAGAAATGAAAACAGATGTCCACCTAAAACCTTATACAAGAATGTGCATAGCAGGATTATTCATAATAGTTAAAAATGCAGAAACAACTCAAATGCCCACTGATTGAGGAATGGATAAGTAAAATGTGGTATATCCATACAATGGAATCTTATTTGGCAATGAAAAGAAATGAAGTAATGATATATGCTACAAAATGGATGAACCTTGAAAACATTATGCTAAGTGAAAGAAGCCAGATACAAAAGGCCACATATGAGTCCATTTATATGAAATGTCTTGAAGATGCAAAACTGTAAAGAGAAAAAAATTAGGGAATGAGGTAAGGGGAGAATTGAGACTGACTGCATAAGAGGTACAGAGTTTCTTTTTGGGGTGATGGAAATATTCTAGAATTAGATATTGGTGATAGTTGCACAACATAGTGAATATACAACCCACTGAACTGTACACTTTAAAATGGTGAATTTTATGTTATGTGAATTATATCTTAATTTTTTAAAAGTCAGTTATGTGACACTTCCTACTAGTAATTGGTATTCTGACATATTTCTAGCATGCAAGGGCCAGATTATAATTTTCCAAGCACTAGATAGGACTGGTGACTGGGGTTCCCCACCTTTGGTCTAGGCTTAATAAAATTCTAACACTAACTTTTCTTTTATCAAACTTTTTGCAAGAAAATGAAACCTGTATTTGATTCTACCTCCATTTAGTGAGGCGTTCGGTATGGCTAGAAAGTAAATTTACATAATGACACTTATTAAATTGAGAACACAATTGTTGTAAAGAATATTTTGAGTTAAGCTCTCCTGTAATCTATCTCTTAATTTGTGTACACACCGGTAGACCTCATCCTTCCACCCTTTCCTTTCCCTCTTCCCCCTTCTCTTTCATGTGCTCCCCAACAAGGATGTTCTCCCAAAACCTGGGTGTCATTCCAGACTGTTCCCTCTCCCACACATTTCATCCACACGTCAAATAACTTCTTAATTTAAAAACATATATATATATATATTCTCTCCTAGTTACTGGCACTTCTTTAATCTCTTACCTGAAATATTATAAAAACTGCCCTAAATTCATCTTCCACACTGATAAAACCACAAGCCTGACCATGTTACCCCCATGCTTAAAATCCTCCCCATGATCCCCTCGATCAAGTCTACATTCTTTGGCTTAGCAAAGAGGAGCCCCCAAATATGGTCCTTGTCTCCCACTTCTGATTCTTTTTACATGTCTGCCTCCCACACACAGCTTACACTGAACTACTTGGATGGTGGTTTTCAGGCAGACTACCCTATTTCCCCCCTCAGTATTTGCTCATGCTGGTCCCAGTGCTTGAAACTTATCCATCCCACTTCTCTCCTCTACCATACATCCACGTAGTTAATCCCTATTTGTCCTTCAAGGTTACACTCAGGCATCATGTTATTTGAGAAGCTATTTCCACACCAGGCTGGGATAGATGTTCTTCCTTCATTCTCCCATGAAACCCTACCTCTCTCAGACACGACAGTACTGTAGTATACACTACAAACTCTATCATGACCTCCGAAGATTCCCATCTCCTGGTATCCATGACCTTGTGTAATCTCGTGAATGCTGGCTAGCCAGTGACTTGGCTCTAATCAATAGAATACAGTAAAGATGAAGGGATGAAATTAGTCTACATAAGATGTGACTTCCATTTTACTAAGACTCTCGCTCTTGCTGACTTGGATGAAGAAGCCTGCCATGTTGGGGAGGCCCATGTGGCAAGCAAGCAACAGCCTGTAAGAAACTGAGACCCTCAGTCCAACAGCCATGGAGATAGTGAATCCTATAAACCACCATGTAAATAAACTTGGAAGCAGATTGTTCTTCAGTCGGCCTTTGGATGAGACCCCAGCTTTAGCCAACACTTTGACTGCAGCCTTGTGACTCCCTGAATAGAGGACTCAGATAAGCTGTGCCTGGATTCCTGACCCACTGAAACTAATAGTAAATGTATATGCCTTAAGCTGCTAAATGTGTGGTAATTTGTTGTGTGTGCCACCCCAACTCCCCCGCCACTAGAATATAGACTTTTTCTAGGGAAGGGAATTCCTAAGGTGCCTGATGCTCAGTAAGACCTTCAATAGCTGTTTGTTGAACTGTTGTCAAACTGGACCAGTCTGCCCTAATGTTTCTGCATGTTTGACTGCTCTGGTTTGACAGTATCATCAGATGGCCAACACAGGGAATGGTGACCCATTCTTGTTTCTCCCCCCTAAACTGAGGCAGATAACCATCTCTGACTTCTATCTGTCATGACACACAGTTAAGTTACTCCATCTCCACAGGTATCTCTTTTGGATTTGCACAGGCACAAATCCACTTGTTATACCACTTTCTCCATATTTCATTCCAATCTGTACCCCCAAAATCTCTCTCGTTCTCACGTGCTCTCTCTCTCTGCCTCTCCCTGTCTTACCTCCTCCTGTCCTGCCTCAACTTTATCATGCTCTGACTCATTCATTCATATCCAACAACTTGTGAGCCAAGAAATCATCATGAGCACTGCTACTTGATAAAGATGATATGGCTGTATAAGGAAAAAGAACAAAATCAGTTTACAAATGATCTGAACAAAAGAAAGCACTTTAGGAAAAATACCATCATAGGTCAGATACGTGATACACAAAGAAAGAATTCGATTTTTTAAACATCCAAAAGAATATACATCCATGCAATGAGTTTCTAAAGTGGACAAGTCGTGATTTGGGGGGCTGATGATTAACATCAGGATAAGAAGTCTACTGTGCTCTAAGTACTCGTGAAGGCTCAAAGAAGTTCTTTAAAGCAATCTGTGATGCTCGTCTCCTGAGGCATTCTGTGGGTGTGGACAGGGATGGTGCTAGAGAACATGCACAAAACTTCAAGGTAAGCGGAGAGGTGGCAGTGATGATGAAAAAGCAGTCACTATTCTTCCCAATCCACTCTGCTGCCACGATAAGGGAGGGGAATTACAGAATCCAAGAGATGTTCACCATTGAGAGGATCAACCTCCTCTAGAAAATCTGCCTCAGAGATCTCAAACCTCTGTGAAAAAGAAACTACAGCTGGGTTCAAAACAGAAGCAGGGTTTGTTTCCAGAGACCCCCCCGCTAGAGGTTTTAAGCTTGAGCCTGAGCTAAAATGATATTAAAACTATTTTACAATTCCTAGAGAACTGAAAGGCTCAAGGAAAGTTGTCTATATGATGGGCAGAAGTTAATACCCAGAATTAGGTAGATATGACCTTTCTGGAAAAAGTTATTTCACTATTGTACTAAAAAATGAGCCTCACAATTATAGAAAGACAAAAGCACAGAACCATTCACTGCAGCAAACTTATAGCAAAAATACTGGAAATAACCCCAGAACTATCCATAGGAAACTGGATGAATAAACTATAAATTACAGCCACAGATTGGAATACTATGCACCTATAAAAAGGAATGAGGAATATCTTTATGAATTACGATGGAGTGATCTCAAGGATATATTATTAAATGAAAAGGGCAAAATGCAAAAGTGTGAGTTTGAATGCTACCATTTATCCAAGAAAAGGAGGATATAAATATCTGCATGTGCATGTTTGTTTAAAACTATGGAATGAAGACCACAAAAAAATTAAATATAGTTACCTATAGAATGGAGAGCATAGAATGTATTAGATAGATAAAATCTAAACTTTTCTGGATATAGCATATTGTATGGATTTTACTTTGGAACAGTAAATCATCTAAGTTATTATAACACAAAATTAATATTAAAAAATACCAGGGGAGTGGATGTAGCTCAGTGGTTGAGTACCTGTTTCCCATGTATAAGGTCCTGAGTTCAATCCCCAGTACCTCCTAAAAATATATAGATAGATAGATGGATGGATAGATAGGTATAGATATAGATATATAGATATAGATAGATATATACCAACCCAAAAGTAAAAGGAAACAAATGAACCTAATTGTATTGAATTAATCACTAACTGTTCCGTTGTTAGTAGAAGAGCCACATAAAAAGGAACTGATTCAAATGACTTAAAAAACAAACGATAATTTAACTGTTCACCTCTAGTGGGATACACATTAAAGCAAAAAATCACTGGGGGAAAAAAACTGTTTTCAGTGATCAAAACGACCATAAGGTAGTGTTGGTCATTTTACTCTGAAACAGTGTTGTGTGTTGTGGGACAGAACAAATGCTGGGTTATCTTGGTGCTATTAAGAACCAGGATTTTTGACATAAGAAAAAGGAGATAAAAATATAAGACAAATGAGGTTAAAGAAAAGCCTTGTAGGCTTAACTTGGTATTGGCAATCTAACTATAAACTGCTGGTGTATTTTATTTTTAAATATATATATATTTCTTTCCTGGTTATTTCCACTTAAAAAGCCCAGGAACTGACCAGTCCATTAGCAATGAGCACCCCACACCCACACCATGCCTCTAAATACCATCTCCCAATAAAAGGAATTAGATTCCTGGGAGAAATCACTGATTCTAGGTTAAGGGCAGGGAATGAACACAATGAACCTGGAACATCTTGTCTAGCAAAAGGTAAGAAATCTGTCAGTGATTACCAAAGTCACATCAAAAGGACACATATCAAAAGGGCATAGCATAGTAGCCTAAAGGACAATTGAGCACCAGTAAGGACAATAACTGCAATGGACTGGGACACATCTAATATTTGTAAACTGGTAAGTTTATAATAATACTAAAAACATCATTGGTTGCCTTTTGAGGATGCTAGGAAACCAATTCATTATTTTGAAAACTGGTAAATAAAAGCAAAGACTCAAGCATTTACTCTGCCTTTTCCATATGAACAGTACCTCAGGATAACCAGTGTGATGGTTAGGCTAATGTGTCAACTCAGCCAGGTAATTGTGTCCAGGTGTTTGGTCCAGCAAGCACTGGGCTAATTGTAATACAAGAGCATTTATGGACTTCAATCACCAGTGAGTTTACTGCGTGGATGGGAGATAAATCCAACAAAAATACAGGGTCCTTCCACCTCAGTGAAATTTCTAGGTGTCCAGTGGTGTGGGGCCTGTCGAGATATCCCTTCGAAAGTAAAGGATAAGCTGTTGCACCTGGCCCCTCCTACGACCAAAAAGGAGGCACAACACTTAGTTGGCCTCTTTGGATTTTGGAGACAACACATTCCTCATTTGGGTGTGTTACTGCGGCCCATTTACCTAGTGACCAGAAAAGCTGCTAGTTTTGATTGGGGACTGGAACAAGAGGAAGCCCTGCGACAGGTCCAGGCTGCTGTGCAAGCTGCACTACCACTTGGACCATATGATCCAGCAGATCCAATGGTGCTGGAAGTTTCAGTGGCAAATAGAGATGCTGTCTGGAGCCTTTGGCAGGCCCCTATAGGGGAATCACAATGCAGACCCTTAGGATTTTGGAGCAAAGCCTTGCCATCCTCTGCAGATAACTACTTCCCTTTTGAGAAGCAGCTTTTGGCTTGCTACTGGGCCTTAGTAGAGACTGAACACTTAACCATGGGCCATCAAGTTACCATAAGTCCTGATTGTCTGACCCAGCAAACCATAAAGTTGGGCGTGCACAGCAGCACTCCATAATAAAGTGGAAGTGGTATATACGAGATAGGGCTCGAGCAGGTCCTGAAGGCACAAGTAAGTTACATGAGGAAGTGGCCCAAATGCCCATGGTCACCACCCCTGCCGTGTTACCTTCTCTTTCCCAGCCCACGGCTTTGGCCTCTTGGGGAGTCCCTTACAATCAGTTGACTGAGGATGAGAAAACTCGGGCCTGGTTTACAGATGGTTCTGCACAATATGCAGGTACCACCCGAAAGTGGACAGCTGCAGCACTGCAGCCCTTTTCTGGGCATGCTTGAAGGATAGCGGTGAGGGCAAATCCTCCCAGTGGGCAGAGCTTTGAGCAGTGCATCTAGTTGTTCATTTTGCTTGGAGGAAGAAATGGCCAGAGGTGCGTTTGTACACTGATTCGTGGGCTGTTGCCAATGGTTTGGCTGGATGGTCAGGGACCTGGAAGGAACATGATTGGAAAATTGGTGACAAGGAGGTCTGGGGAAGAGCTATGTGGATAGACCTTTCTGAGTGGGCAAAAAACATGAACATATTTGTGTCCCACGTGAATGCTCACCAGAGGGTGACTTCAGCAGAGGAAGAGTTTAATAATCAAGTGGATAAGAAGACCCGCTCTGTGGCTAATGCTCAGCCTCTTTCCCCAGCCACTCCTGTCATTGCCCAATGGGCTCATGAACAAAGTGGCCATGGAGGTAGGGATGGAGGTTATGCATGGGCTCAGCAACATGGACTTCCCCTCACCAAGGCTGACTTGGCTACAGCCCCTGCTGAATGCCCAATCTGCCAGCAGCAGAGACCCACACTCAGCCCCAGATATGGCACCATTCCTCGAGGTGACCAGCCTGCTACCTGGTGGCAGGTGGACTACATTGGGCCACTTCCATCATGGAAGGGGCAGCGATTTGTTTTAACTGGAATAGACACATACTCTGCCTATGGGTTTGCATTTCCAGCACGCAATGCTTCTTCCAAAACTACCATCCGTGGACTTACCGAATGCCTTATCTACCGCCATGGGATTCCACACAGCATTGCTTCTGATCAAGGAACCCATTTCACAGCAAATGATGTGCGGGAATGGGCACATGCCCATGGAATTCACTGGTCTTACCATGTTTCCCATCACTCTGAAGCAGCTGGATTAATAGAACGGTGGAGTGGCCTTTCAATTACGGCGCCAACTAGGCGGCAATACCTTGCAGGGCTGGGGCAATGTTATCCAGGAGGTTGTGTATGCTCTGAATCAGTGTCCTCTCTATGGTGCTGTTTCTCCCATAGCCAGGATTCATGGGTCCAGGAATCAAGGGGTGGAAATGGGAGTGGCACCGCTCACTATTACCCCTAGTGACCCACTAGGAAAATTTTTGCTTCCTGTCCCTGAAAACTTAAGCTCTGCTGGTCTACAGGTTTTAGCCCCAAGAGGAGGAATGCTGCCACCAGGGAATATAACAATGATTCCATTGAACTGGAAGTTAGGATTGCCACCTGGCCACTTTGGGCTCCTCTTACCCGTGAATCAAAAGGCAAAGAAGGGAATTACTGTACTGGCTGGGGTGATTGATCCTGACTATCAAGGGGAAATAGGACTACATCTACATAATGGGGGTAAAGAAGAGTTTGCCTGGAATGCAGGGGATCCTCTAGGGCGTCTCCTAGTCCTGCCATGCCCTGTGATTAAAGTCAATGGAAAATTGCAACAAACCAATTCAAGCAGGACTAACAATGGCCCAGAATCTTCGGGAATGAAAGTTTGGGTCACCCCACCAGGCAAAGAACCACGGCCAGCTGAAGTGCTTGCTGAAGGTAATGGGAACATGGAATGGGTAGTGGAAGAAGGTAGTGATAAATATGAACTTCGACCACGTGACCAGTTACAGAAACAAGGACTGTAATGGTCATGAACCCTTCTTCCATGTTTCGTTATGAGTATGATTGTATATGTACACAAAATGAATTTCTTTGTTTTCTTCCCCAATCTTTTCCCCTATCATGAAAAGTTGTATTAATCCCACATAATAATATTTAAGGATGTTGAGTTTAAGAGTGACTATCATCCAAGGACTTGCATCCTGTTCTGTGGGGAATTAATGCGTTTCGGTTGTATGCAGGGGAGTTGAACATTGTTAGGTGGAAATATATATGTATGCATGTCTGTTATTGTTTTTACTTAGAGACTAAGTATGGTTTAGAGTAATGTGTATGATTGCCGAGTTGACAAGGGGTGGACTGTGATGGTTAGGCTAATGTGTCAACTCGGCCAAGTAGTTGTATCCAGGTGTTTGTTCCAGCAAGCACTGGGCTAATTGTAATACAAGAGCATTTATGGACTTCAATCACCAATGAGTTTACTGCGTGGATGGCTGATTACATCTGTATCAATCAGGGAGATTACATTATCAATGGGTGGTGCCTTTATCCAGTCAGTTGAATGACTTAAAAGTGGAAGTGATTTCAACATTCAGAGAGAATTTCCCAGCTCGTCATTGGACAGGCAACTTCTCCCAGAAACTCATCAACGACCCTTCATCGGGCTTTCATCGGAGCCACTGGTTTGCAGCCTGCCTGCAGAACCTGGACTTGTGCATCCTCACGGTCGCATGAGAGACTCTTTTAAAATTTCATATTATTGACAGATATCTCCTGCTGATTCTGTTTCCCGAGAGAACCCTGACTAATACAAACAGGTAGTTGCTAAGGGGAAGTTTCTCTTTATAGATGCATAGAAGCAACCCATAATGAACTAATGGTCCTAAGCCATGGTCATCACTGGCTACTAACGTCACAAAAAGAGGGGCAGACACCCTGTGCCTTCTGATGGAGGTACATGACACTATCTATAAAATAGTCTTACAAAAACGTAAATAAGCAAACCTGAATCCAATCAAGGTTCTAGATGGAACTACCAATATACAGGGAATACAAGGCCAGAAGAACAGGTCAAATGATACCACAGGAGTGTAATCAGCAAAACCCAGACTGTGAGAAACTGTGCTAGACAAATGACCCAGTTTCTTCAACAAACAAATTACAAAATAAAAAGAAACAGTGAAAGGAGAAACCTGTAGATTAAAAGATACTTAAAAAACATATCAACCAATTGCAATTGGAGAATCTTATTTGAAAGTGATTTTAATGATTTTTTTTTTAAAAAAAGAAGGCATTTACAAGGTAATCAGGGAAATGTGAACACTGTCTTGGTATTTTATGATATTAAGGAATGCTAAGATTTTGGTTATGCTTTTATTTTTAATAGTTACATACTAAAATAGTTATAGATGAAATAACATGATTCTTAGATTTACTTTAAAATAATCCTAGGATAGAGAATGAGCAATGTAGATAAAAGAGTGGCCTTAATTTTTTTAACTGTTGAAGCTGGGTGATGTGTACATAAAGTTTCATTATACTGTTCTCTTTTCTTTCACATACATTTAAACTTTTCCATAATAAAAAATGTTAAATGATGAGCCTTTAAAAATTGTCTTGTATATTATCAATGATAGCCAACATATACTGATAGTTCTATTCAAAGCCATGTATTAATTATGTCGTAATCACAACTCTATGAGGTGGTACTTTCACCATCCCCATTAGAAAGAGGAAGAAACTAAAAATTAAAGAATTCATATCATAAGACTTATAAGTGATACAGATGAGGTTATAACCTAGCTCTATCCAGACCCCATGTGTCAAGCAAGAAAAACAGAAACCAGTCTACATAATTTAAGCAGAAAGGGATTAATGTTTACAAAGGTGTTAGAAAGTCTGGAAGAGGAAAAGAATGATGGAAGTGGAGCTGGGAAAACTAAAAAGATGAGGAGGTAACATCCAGAGATCAGAACTCTGTTAACACCTTGGGCTGGAACCCACAAGACCACACACAAGCTGGGCCAGAAGTGCTGGCACTGTCACTGTTAAAGGTAAACCACAACACTTAGCAGGAACCATGGCTATTGCCTCTGCCAGAGGAACTGCTCTAAGCAGGGGCGGGGGGAAAGTCCTCTTCCTTTCTCTCACATTCCATTTTCCTGCTAGTATCTCCTATTTGCAGTATCTAAGAAGAAAACAGCTGGCTAAGGAATTCGGAGTATGCAGTTTGCAGGCTTCTAGCCCCATATAATATACAAAGAAGAATATGAGAAAGTAGGAATGGAGCTGAGAAGTAAGAGACAAATAATAAACACAACTCTTATGCTATACTTCTTGTCAAAGTTACAATGTCAAATTGGAATTGCTTGATGTACAACCTTGACGTGAAGCTTCACACTTTTCTTCTCTTTTTCCATTATGGTAGCCACTATGTGGCCATTAAGTACTTGAAATGTGGCTAGTCCATATTGAGATGTGTTGTAAGTGTGAAATGTATACCAGATTTCAAAGACTTAATTTAAAATGTAAATTATCTCAATATGTTTCTATTGAGCCCATGTTGAAATGACAATATTTTTTAACATATGGTCAAATAAATTATTAAAATTAATTTCATCTGTTTCTTATTACTAATAGAAAATTAACTTCATGTGTAGGTTACATATGTGTCTCACATTTTATTTTTATTGGCCAGTGTTGCTCTAGAGCTACAAACGAACCCAAGCCATACTTGGCAGTCTGTGAACCACAACACCCACAGCTATTCTCAGCAAAAGACTCCACCAGACTGTATGTTCACTTTCAGGCTGTTCTCTTGGATATCAATCGTGCCTGCCAACTTTGAGCTGCAGGCTTAGAAAGCCTGACCTTAATTCTGCCTCTGGCTCCTGTGCTTGATGTAATCCCGATCACATAGTTGTCTGACCCTTGGTTTTCCTTTATTGGCTTTGACTGACTTAGCCCATGTGCTCACAGTTCTCCATACTCCCCCAGTAGGAGTGCTTCACCTTGCAGAACCCAATCCCCAACCCCTAACCCTTGTCATCTAGCCAGCACCCAGCCAAAATCTTTCTTTCCCACAAAAGAGAACAATATCAGGCACAAACAATGAAAGCTCATGAAGGGCAAAGCTATGTCTTACTCATTTTTGTATCACCAAACACCTATAGCAGTGCCTAATATGAGGCAGGAAAGTCATAAGAACCCATAAGGTTTACAAGGACTGTGCATCTGTTCGACTTGGACAATCCTTTTTTTAAAAAACAAATCTATATTATTGATACATATTAATAAATCATAAATCCATCCAAAGTGGACAATCAATGGTATTTGGTATAATCACAGTTGTGCATTCATCAGTTCAATCATTATTAGAGCATTTTCCTTATTCCAATAATAATAATAATAAAAAACAAGTAAAAACTCAACATCTCTCAATCTCCCTATGCTTCCCCTGGCATACATAAGTGCTATTCTGTTTCCATCTCTCTGGCTTATTTGTATTTATATTTATTTTGTAAAAACAGTCTTATATATGCAATATTAACCATATTTGTATTTCACATGAGGTTTCACTGTTATACAGTCTCATGTTACCTTTTTTAGTTTTCCTTCTAGAAACACATTACCTTAGACTTTCCCTTTCAAACACTGTCATACCCATATAATAACTCTGCTAGTCACAAACACCATGATATGCTTTCACCATTTTCATTCATTTCCAAAGATTTACAAATAACCTTTTTTAATTAATTCTGCACAGATTAACCCTCAGCTTTTCATTCTCTACCCTCATTCTATTTTCTAGTGACCTATATTCTAATTATTAACTCCATGATTAGTAATAGCACAATCATACAGTATTTGTCTTTTGTGTCTGGCTTGCTTCATTCAACATAATGTCCTCCAGGTTCCTCCATGTTGCCATATGCTTCACAACTTCATTTCTTCTTACAGCTGCATAATATTCCATCATGTGTACCTACTGCAGTTTGTTTATCCCTTCATCGGTTGATGGACACCTGGGTTGTTTCCATCTTTTGGCAACTGTGAATAACACCACTATGAACATCAATGTGTCTGTTCGTGTCACTGCTCTCAGTTCTTCTGGGTATTTACCTAGTAATGGTATTGCCAGGTCACATGGCAAGTCTATATTCAACTTCCAAACTGTTGAACTTCCAAACAGTATTCCACAGTGACTGTATCATTCTACATTCCTACCAACAGTGAACAAGCTTCCCTATCTCTCCACATCCTCTCCAACACTTGTAGTTTTCTGACTTTTTAATAGTTGGCCAATCCATTTGACAGTGTATTTTTATCCTCACCTTAAGAGGAGTTATATAGCTTCTTTTCCAAGGTCACAAAGATTTTGTATGGCAGAGCTAAAACTCAAGCCCAGCTCAGTGAGTACCTTTCCATTACACCAGGGAATTAGTCAGGGTTCTCCAGGGAAACAACCAACAGGATAAACAACCCAGTTTTGAAACTCAGCAAAAAATTGCAAATGGAAAAAAGAGAGAGAGGGAGATTAAAAGAGACTCAAGAGATATATCTGCCAATCACTAAGAGTGGGCCTTATTTGGATATGAATGAACTTTAAAAATTCATTTACAAGGCTATTGGAAAATTGTGATTGATATTAAGTCATCATTAAATTTTCAGGTGTGATATTGGATTTGCTTTTACTAAAAAAGTTCTTATATTTAAAAAATACATACTGAAATATCTGTAGATGAAACAGAAAATAAGTGCCTCGAAGAAAGTGGACACCCCCCTTCAGTGCCTTTGGAGGTAAAATAGCACAATGAAGAAAGGACAGAGTTTAGCTGAAGAGCTAGCTCCGAGTTGCCATGTGTGTGATCACCATCAAGCCACTTCAACTCCTGCACCTTCACTTCCTCCCTAGCAATGTGGGGTGAAGAACATCACCTGAACCCCTCACCTTCCCAGAATCCCAGGGATCGCTAAGATAACTTCTCCCGCAGGAACTTTGCATGTTCTCCCTCAGCTGCTTCATCACCCTCTAATTAAACCCATTTCTCCCAAAGGACATGCCTACAAAAGAAACACTAATTCTAATTCAATTTTATGTTTCTCACAGCAGTGTTCTTTCAACACTGTGAATATATTCCAGCTACATAACGAGTTAAATACCTTTTTGAGGTAACCTAGAAACCTAAATGTCACATATAACATTGTTTCTATATGCAAATCCTTTCCCAATACCAGCTACGTAACTTAGAAAGCATTTTTGCCATAAAATCTGCATACACCAATGCCTTTAATATTAATCCAAAGCATTTCGTGATTGATTTTCAGGACTCAAACTTCTCATCTTTGATACAAGGAAAGGTTCTAGCCTTATATCCCACTTTCTTCTTGAAAATCTCAACAAATGAAGGGGAAGGAAGAATGTGTCTGCAACTCTACTTCCTGCCACTGCCCTGAGGGAGGTCAGAATAAACAGTCCACTTTTCCCTCCCACACTCCCTTTCCCCTCACCAGATCTTCCCAAAGGGTGAAGGCTCTGTGGTCAAAGTTGGCCAGGCCCGGGGTCTCGCGGTTGTAGGGGGCAGATCACTGGCGAGAAGTTCCCTGGGTGTCAGAAAGCTCACTCTGAGTTCCATGTGTGACTAAGTAGATGGGCAGAGAGGCCAACTTCAGGGAAAAGGAGGGCCTAGGGGATTCACTAAGTGAAAGGTCCTGGAACTGGGTTTGCAGCCCCAGCCTTAGAGATTTGGGAGGATGAGAGCAGGAAGCCTCATGCAAACTTGTCGACCTAAGCCTGCTGTCCCAGCAGCACAACTGGGGTGTGTGTGTGTGTGTGTGTGTGTACATGCACGCATGTGTGTGCACACGATGGGTGCTGAGAAGAGAGGCTGGTATCAGTTGGGTGCTTGCCCAGACATTGACAAAACTGATCTTTTGCTTGTTCATTCTCTATGTAGCCACCATTCTTTGGGTGTCAATCTTGAGGGAACTCCAGAGGGAAGTACGGTATGGGTTTAGGGCACAAATCCTCCCAGACATCCCTAACGGGGTGGCACCCAATGTCGGCCTGACTGGGACCCCTGCCCGGACTAGCACTTGAGACCAAAGTATCACAGGTGAAAGGGAGGCTCTTGTAGCAGCGGCAGCTGAGGTTGTAGCCAGGCTTGTAGATTGTGGGATTTGTAGTTCCAGTGAAGGCTCAGCTCAAAACCCTACTGAGGCTTCTCAAGCATCAACTGGTGTAGTGGCTTTTGCGTTTTTCAGGGTCACCCTGTTTCTCAGCCAGGAATGTCGGTCAGTTTTTTAAGCTGTAAAATGAAAATAAGCCCCATATGGCCCACAGACCACTAGTGGGTGTGGTCTAGGCCTTTGGGTCATTATTGATCTTCATAAATTGATACTTTTCTCTCCATTTGGACCTTGCTCTTGCTTGAAGTTTCCTTAGCAGGAAATCCTGGAGTAGACAAAGCCCCACCTACCCTGAATTCCTATCATCACCTTCCAGTTCCAGAGCATTTATGTTACTTGTTGTCCTGGCATCAGAAAACGGCACTTTAAAAAAATGTTATCCTTTGTTATAGGTTGCTAAAAAGTCTCTCATGAGTCTTCCAAAAAAAAAATTTCCAAAATTCAGAGTCCTCTCAGTTTTGTGACTCACACTAATCATTACATCTTCCCATCTGAGAAAAAACATGGTCTTAGATTTACAATGCATCATTTTCCCAACAATATACTAGCTCTGACAACACCCAAAATGCAACAGTAAAAAACTAATAGCTGATGCAAAAGGATTTTAAGCCCAATTATAGATGGAAGCTTCAGGTTACAGGTGTATACCAAAGAAGTCCACGTGGAAATGTCTCAAGATAACACCAAGGCCATGACCTTTATAATTCTGCTTGTGAGGTCCCAGCATCAGAGAAACCAAGTCCCAGCTTGGACCTTCGATGGGCAAGACTCTATGAGATCATCTCCTTTGGAAATCCAACTGAGGCTGACCAAGCCCATGTCTATGGCAGCTATTCAAGGCTTCAAGATAGGACAACACATCTCTGTATATATGCAGCTAATTGCTTACATTGGCCAAATCAATCTACCTAAAAGTGTAGGATAACATTTCCTATTTAATATATATATATGTGTTTCAGAAACATCTATATCCAAATAGCCAAAATCTCATTTTAGTTACTAAAATTGTGATACTAGCAACCACAAGAATATTAGCAGCTAATATATCATACAGCACTTACAAAGTGCTAAGCACCATGTTCAGTGAATATCATGACAAAATGTTGTGCCAAAGCTTCTCCAATTTTGTATGCATTTCATATTCTCCACTCATCTCAAAATAACATTCCAGGTCAAGCTAAATAGAATGGGGTGACAGTGGATAGCCTCCCCCACCAGGACCCCTGCAACACCCTGGCACTCCCCAGCCCCCTTAACTGTTTATCACTTCTCTGCTATAAATAAACCTGCAATTCCAGGACCAGCCAGGCTTGGGTGTTGGGGTCTGTGAGTCCTCAGGTCCTGGTCAGCAACACTCGGGAAGGGCTCTCACATGGTGAGAGGCAAAAAGGCTCAGGGGTTAAGAACCTGGGCGTTGGACTCAGACAGTCTTGCATCCAAATATCAGTCCTTGCTCTGGGCAGTTTACTCAGCTTCTTACAGCCCCAGTTTTCTCATCTGTAAAATGGGAATAATAATACGTACATCATAGAGGTTTTTTATGTATACTAGGTAAAACAATGTACGTAAAGAGGGCAGAAAATAGGAACGATTTAAATTACAGCTACTATCCTTATACCTAACCCTATTCACCTAGATGCAGAATGCATAAACCGTGCATGAAAACCGGCATCGCCTTGGAAATAAGAGATAGCCACAAAATATTCTTCCTTTCATTGACTGATTATCCAAATCTAAAAAAGTCTCCTGATTTATATTAAGTTTCTTAAAGCAAATTTTCACCATAGTAGCATAATTCGGTTTCAGGAATTAAATTTTTTTTTTTTTGAGGGGAGGAGGGATTGTTCCTAAGGAGGCACAAAGCGAGAGGTGAAAGAAGTTGATGCTAAATAATAAAGCATCAGAATCCTAAATAAAACCTGGCCTTTATCTGCCAATAGGAAAAAAGGTAAAATGGGAAGAGACCATCAACAATCAACTCTAAACTAATATGTACTGCAATTTATTGAAGAGCAGTGTTTTCTGTTAAAAAAATTAATATCTACCAAGATTTCCCTTGTAAGATAAAGCTAACACCTGCCTTTTAAAATGAACTCCAGAACGCATTTGGTTATTTTAGCATGTTTTAAATATACATATTCTTTTTTTTTAAATATCACTTTATAAACATATAGTAAAACTCCTTTTCTTCCTTTTTTAATTTTTGAGGCTGTGGTAAGTTGTAGATAGCAGGAAAATCCAAACCGAGTACAAATGTAATACACTGACTAGGCTGAGGTCCTGATCTTTTAGGAGGAGAGCCTTCTCCCCATCTCCCAGCCTTGGGCTTTGAGTTCATGGTTAAAGTAGGGAAGGAAGGGGGTCAGGCAAGAGGAAATGAAAGAAACACATGTGAGCAGATTCAGGTAAAGAGTGAACCAAAGAGGAGGAGATGTTTACAAACAAGATAACTGGACAGATTTTAATATCATTAGTCATCAAACAGGAAAATGTAAACAATAAATTGAGGCCATTAAAAAATTGTGCACAACCATCAAAACCAGCCACTGCAATTTGAGCTCATCTATGTTGGAGCACCGCTAATGAGGCTGAATATCTTTTAACACTTGTTACAAAAAGCTTTTTTGGGTGTGGGCAGGATATTCTCCATTTGCCCCTCCAGACCCACTCTCCACCCTGTCCTGAACCCTAGAAAACCCCAGCCAATGAGTTTCTTTCTTCCCTCTGGTTTCCAGATGTGTTTGGCCAAAGGGAGGCACAAGAAAGAGATCAAAGAAAGGGAGGGGAATGGCACGGAGGTCTTTACTCCCTTGGCTCCCCACTGCTGCAGCTTTGAGGGATTGCCCTGTCCTATGGGTTTGTAAGGTTCCCATAAGCACTCCCGACCCTTCTAGAGCAGTAACCACTCCCTCTTCTTCTGGTGTGCTTCACCACCTCTTCACCCTGCAACACATTTGAAAACAGTCCCTTCATTAGATTCTTTTCAGGTAAACCCTTTTGAGTGTGCAATCTGCTTCCTGCCCGGGCACTGATCAGGGTGCAGGGAAGGACTGGTTGGTGGGTCGCCTCCTCTGGGTCCAGGGCTTCCTTCCAGGCCTCTCATCTGTTCTCCAGCACCTCCTATGGGCCCCGAGGTCTTCGTCCTCAGCAGAAAACTCTCTGACCGAACAGAAAGTAAAGAGCGTCTGTTTCTGAATCAGAAGTCTCAACGCAGTTCAGCAGCAGCGTTGAACTTGGCTGAACCCCTGAATTCTAATTTTTACTTGCCTACCGGGCCCCAAAGTACTTCCCTGTTATTCCCCAATCTCACTGGTTTTCCAAACTCTGGACTTTGTCTTTCCGACTGGTTCCATGGGGCTCTCTCTCCTTCCTATGCTGGTTACTGGCCTTTTCCTCGCCAGCCTGGCCCCGTCCTGCTGCAACCCACGCCTGGCCCGATGGCCACCAGGGTGGGATTTCAGTAAACAGGCCACCTCTGAAAAGCTAGCAGCTTGCACTATATGACTTTCTGGTTAGAGGAGTTATGTAACAAGGTCAAAAGGGATATTCCTTAGAAATTAGTGTAACTACTGAGAAAAGCAGTGAAAGGAAGATTTGCTCACTGGCTATAATTAATGCTTGGAAGGAGGGCGAAGAACTAAATTGTGATGAAATGTGCAATGACAGAAGGTAAATTTGAGTTTTATGAAATCACAGTGCAGGACTCACCTGAGCTTCCTAAACTTTATGCTCCATTTTAAATGAAAAATAACAAAGAAAAGGACTAGCAAGATATCCAAGAGCTGAGAACTGAATATGTGCCTGTGTTGGACCACATCCAGCCTCTTCTTTAACCTGCTCCCTTGCCTTGCAGTTTCCCATCATTAGGCAGAGGCAGGGGAGGGATTATGATGGCAAAGCAAGATATCAAGACCTGGAAACCCAGAAGGGCCGTGAGGGGAAGCTGAACCTCCATAATCTAGAGTCTGCCTCCAGGGCCCAGCACTCTCCTGACTAAAAGACTTTCCAGCCTCTGCCGGTCAACTGGGAGGCTCAGAGTGTGACTTCAGGAGTGGAGGTGATAGGTTTCCTGTAAGAACGTATAACTAAGATGAAATCATGGGCATGCCTAGTACCCCAAATACACACAATGTGGTACCATCCACTCTGCCTAATCCATCTGGTCAACAGTGTCCATTTAATTCATTTAAAGCAGTGGTTCTCAATGTGGTCCCCTAGATCAGAAGGAGCAACATCTCCTGGAAGCCTATTAGAAATTCAAATTCTCAGGCCCCACCCAAGACCTACTAAATCAGAAACTCTGAGAAAAGGGCCCAGAAATCTGTGTTTTAACAAGCCCTCCAGGTGATTCTGATGCATACTTATGCTTGAGAACTACTTTCAAGAACCACGAGGGGGGGGGGCATTTTCCAAAATAGCTCCCCCAAATAAAATCTGTTTAATCATTTACCATAGGTGAGAAAAATATCTATTTTCTCTTTATATAGTCAACTCTAGATTACCCTAACTGACTCTGGAAAGCCATGGCACAGATAATGTAGAAGTCATTTATAATTGGTGTAGACACACATCAAATAGCTACATTTGCGAGAGATTTACCCTCCTAATTAGACTTTGTTTACCAAATGTCATGGATATTCCCTGAATACGTAGCATCTCTAGCAATTTCTGGCAAAAATACTGATTGAACTGATAAATGAGCACAATGAATGGAGAAAGGGGGAGCTGCTGATGCCACCTCTGAGCATAAAATCATTTGGGATTAACAACTCTTGGACCTGATGCACAAACTGGTTAACCTACACAGGGGTACCCACGAGTTGATGGTATTGTCATCAAAGACTCTACGCAGATCCTGATGCCCCCCAAGCAGCAACAGCTGCTATGAAAAAAGAGCATTTGTAAGAACCCCTGATTCTTCCCAGACAGAGGTACAACAATCTCCTCTGAGGATTTCTGAACAAGAATTACAAAACTGGCACAATATCAGAAGTGAGCATTCTGCAGGATTCTCCTATTGGTGTACTATTTTTAAAAAGGCAAGCAAGAGGGAGACAAATTGCTAGGAAGTTGCATTTTTACAGCAATTGGGGGACAAGTCTAAATTTCTTACCAGAAATGGAAACCTAAATGATATCATTGTACTGCATATGAATTATTGATATTTATAATATTTAATTTTTTGCAAATTAGGTATTCAGAAAGGTTCCTGTTGACATCATGTTTGACATCATAATGCTTCATCATTCTAAAAGCTTAATGAGATGAATTATTGCTAGAAAAAAAAAAAAAGAGATCAAGCACACAGTTTTACACTCTGGGGAATACCAAAGACCAAGGAGATAATGAGGATATGGTTTATAATTGATGTACAAAGGAAAAAATACTATAACAATCCCCCACCACTGTAAACAAGACCAAATGCAAAGCCTTTATTTTATATCTGAGCATTCTAGAAATTTGGGGGTAGAGAGGGGTGAGGGCATGGCTAACAACTCTCTCAAATTCTTAAGACAAAAGAATTCTTATTCTACAAAGAAATGAAAGGGGAGCTTTCATTAAATTACCTCATCCACAAAAAGGAGCAGAGCATGTGAACTTTAAGACTGAAGAAGATAATATAACACAAGTCCTAAAAGGATACTGTTAAATATATTTATGGCAATTCCATGCTAATAATTAAGTATGATTTGTCTAAATAATAACTCTGGTTTCAAGTTTAATTTCAAATTTATAGTTTCTAATATCTACATAATACAAATTAGCATTGAATCACTGAACCAGCAGTTTCATTTCCAATATAACTAATAACGGGTTAGAATGAATTAAGCCCTGATTTGGGAATCTTGTTGATAAAGCAAAGTGAGTTAAAGTCCTACACAGATCAAGCCTTTTTAACACTTAAGCCAAGTAGCAATGAGATTTATATGAGCTCATACTAGCTTCTAATAACTGGGACTCAATTTCCGTCCAGTTTTAACTCTTGGTCTCTAGCCTCTTGAGGGAAGTATTAAAACACAGGGCAAAAAGGGAGTTCTTTCATTATTCTTCCTTTCTTTGAACAAACATAGAAACTAAAGTTGCTAAATACTAAATTAGGGTTCTTGCTACTCTGAAAGGCAAAAATACATCATTTCTCTTCACCAACCAAAAAAAAAAAAAAAAAAAAAACCCACAGAGCTCATGAACTTTTCACCATTCTGAACTATTGCTTCATGTCTTCAATTTTCCTTTTCAAGAAGATGAAAGGATATTCTTCATTGATAACATCCAAATTTAATTACTTCACCAATATAACATCTGAATCCCCTGGAATTGCTCCTAATGCTAATTTTATATGAACTAGGGTGGAAAAAAAATAAACAACCAAGTAAAAATACAGTGTTTGGCACATGCCTCTACAACTACTATGTAACTGATGGGTTGTACTGTCATGAATCCAAGTGTCTCTTCTTTGGATAGGCTATCCTAGCATTAATCCTTAAGATTTAATAGCTAGAAGAGAAAGCCCAAGCCTGGCACATAGTAGGTGCTCAGTCAGTGGTATGATTTATGTTAAATATGATTATTACAAAATAAAACTACAGCTACGAATAAACATCATTAAGTTTCACATTGCAAAATCAGATGCTGTTTTAAAAATTAAATTCATCAAAAGAAGCCTTTGGTTTTCCGAACTGAGGTCAGCACGTGCCATCCTTTTCCTCACCCCTTCACTAAGAACTGACTTCACCAATGAAGATCAGGAGCATCCTCACACTAGACCAATTGTTGAACAACTTCCTCCACTATTGAACTGTGTCTTTACCAAGGAATAACTTGAATGGTTCATGGTAATCTACTGGCCATGTAAAAGCTGTGATTCTAGCTAACATTAAGGGTCATGGAAATATATTTTTTCCTCTGCACAATGGGATGTGTCAGTGTCATTCTTTTCACTGTAAGGAAAAAGGGCACAGTGTCCAGATTAACACATGGTACAGACATACAATGGAATATTATTCAGCCCTAACAAGGAATGAAGTCCTGATACATGCGACTACATGGATGAACCTTGAAGACATCATGTTGAATGGAATAAGCTAAAAATAAAAGGACAAATATTGTATGATTTCACTGATATAAATTAATTAGAATAAGCAAATTCACAGACTCAGAAACTAGAATACAGGTTACCAGGGCTAGGGTAGGGAATGGGGAGTTAATGTTTATATTGTGTAGAGTTTCTATTTGGGGTGATGGAAAAGCTTTGATAATGGTTAGTAGTGATGATAGCACAACATTGTGAACATTACAGCATTGAATTATATATTTGAATGTGGTTAAAGGGGGAAATTTTATTTTATATATATGTTATTAGAATAAAGATTTTAAAAAAGAACTTAGGACTGTACAACACAAATAGAACCCTAATGTAAATGGACTATAGTTAATAGTACAATTATAATATTCTTCTTTCATCAATTTTAACAAATGTACCACATTAATGAAAGGTGTTGGTAATGGGGGGGGGGGTTATATGGGAACTCTATGTTCCAATTTTTTTTCTATAAAGCTACAACTTTTCTAAAAAAAAGAAAAGAAAAAGAAAACCTTCTTAGATTTAATAGTACTTTGAGAACATACAGTAGGACACTGTTAAAATAATCATTTTTCTTCTGCCATTAAGAAATATCTAGTGACTGTTTTAATTGTTAAAAAAATGTTTTCCATATGCTCCAAACTCCACTCCCTTGAAATGTCAGGCGTATGTGCATAATCTTCATCCTCAGACACCTGCACGGCCCTGGAGATCTCTCCAGCTCACCCTGGCTCAGCTGAGCCTTCAAACTCACAGCCCGGTTCTCTCAATTGGGTCCGGGATCCAGCCAACCCAGAGAAAAGCTAACGTGACAAGCAAGAGGTTCCACTCTGTTCCTCTTCTTCCATTCTCTTCCTCCATCTCTCCTCAAAATATATACAAACATCTTCATTCATTCAGTAATCCCCACGCTCAGTGCCTGTGGCTGAGACTACATCCATCCTGGCAAAAATCGGAATGCAGGGCATTAACGTCTCCTTGCACCGGGTCTGCACCAGTCACCTATGAAGCATGCTAATCACCCCGGTGCTCAGATTTCATTCAATCAGACTCGTCACCGAATGCTCTCAATGACGCCCACTCCCCGCAGGCACAAACCCAGCCACAGCCTTCCTCCTCCCAATGAGAAACTTGGCTGTCCACCGGCTTCCTACTGCGCTCCCTTCTCCACCTAGTCCCCCAGAACTAGCTTACATCACTCTCAGGTCCCCTCCAGGGGTCCTTTTCTGCTCACATTTCCTGGGACTTTGCCACCCCCACAAATGAAAAGTAAACTCCTCCTTAGTGACAGTCTTCCACACCAACCGCATTAGGGCCGCTCAACTCTGCCAGAACCCTCTACCCGTGTGAGCCCCGCCCAGACGGGGCGGTCAGCCCCCCACCAGCCTGTACCGGCGCTTGGCATTTACCTGGACACTGGTGTAGGTGGTCTGGGTCTCGGCCTCGGCGCTGCTGCAGCAGTGGCGCCTCCGGCCCCCGCAGGTGGTCGCGGCGGGAGCTGCGGAACCCCCGCTGCTGCCGCTGCCCAGCTCAGCGCGCGCCCTGCGGACGCGGGGTCCGCGCGCGCGGCTCGGGGGGATGGCGTCTGTCTGGACGAAGAGGCCGTGCAGGGGGGCTGCGGGGCCCTGCGACACGCTGGTGGTCTGGCGGGGCGAGTTGGACTCCTCCGAGTCCCGGCAGTAGATCACGCCGCTCTGCGAGACATGGATGCTAGGGGCGCAGCCCATCCCTCAGCCGGGTTCCCCCGCGCGCCCGCCCGCGCCCCCGGCCGCCGGGACCCAGCGCGCCCGCTGCCACCTGCAGTGAGGGGGCGGGCGCCTCGGTGGCGGCAGCGACGCCTGGACTGCGCGCCCCCGGCGGCCTGTCTGCAGCCGCTCCGTCGGGCTCGCCGCGGCGCCCCCAGCCAAGCCTCCGGAGACCGCGCGCGTCACCCCAACTTTCTCTTCTGGGCCATCTTCCTCCTCGAGCGGGGGAGCGCGCACAAACAGCACTCGGCGCGCACCGGCGGCCACCACCCTCCCCGCCGCGGCGCCCCAAACACGCTCCCCGCGCTCCGCCTTCCCCTCCTCCCTCTGCTTGGCCCGTGCCGCCGCCCAGCTCGACTTCGCCGGGTTCCAGCGCCCGCAGCCCCCGGGCGAGGGCGCCCCGCCTGGCTGCTTGTCTGCACCTTCTTTCCCCACTTTCAGTCCGCGCCCATCTCCCTCCTTCCCACTCTCCTTCCTCCTCAGGTGTCCCTAGCTCTGCAGCCGCCGCCGCTCCGGCCCCATTGTCCCCCTCGGCCCCGCCCGGGTCTCCCCGAGCTCTCCCCTCCTGGGCGGAACGGTCCGCGGCTCTGCTTGGCCCAGGGACGCGGGGCCCCCGTGCGCGGCAGCTGGCCCCACGCCTCGGCGCCCACCCCACCCCACCGCCGCCTCCTCCACTGTCCAAAGGCCTAGTCCCTTCGGCACACCGAACCCGCGTCGCCCTCCAGTGCCCTAGCCCCTTTCCCCTTCCTGGCACACTGGCCGGATCAGGCCCTGAAAGGCTGTGTAGCTGGGTGTTGGTGGGTAGCACCGCAATAAGCCTCTAGCAGTTCACGAACACATCCCTGAGTAAAACACCAGGACGGGCCACCCGAAATAGAATGGGACCCCACAGCCCAGGCCCACCCATCTGATTTGCTCGCCTCCCAACAGACTCAGGGAGCTGAGAACCCCCAGGCTTCGGTAGCACAGTCCTCCTTCCCCACCCCACCCCCACATACACACACATACTGAGCTGAGTTGGATGGCGACGTGGGCTTCAGAAGAAGCCCTATTCCATTTATACTCATCATTGGGAGGGACGTCAGGTTCATGCCAAGGGATGCAAATCCCCCTAAGACCCAAGGGTAGAACAGAAAGAAATAGTTTGTGTGTGTTTCTTGGCTTTCTCTCGCAGAGTTTTCACCTCTTCCGTGGGTGTCGCTAACTTTCACAGAGGCTTCTACCCCAACCAGCCTCCCATGGTGAATGCTCTTCCTCACGCTCTGGGCAGCCTGTTCTTGCTCCCCTTAGTGGAACATAAACATCACGCTCCAGACCTTTAGAAGCAAGGCTGCTGTTCACTCTAGCACTCGTGTGAAATCTGGACTACAGCTGGCACCACTGCCCATTCACCGATTGGTTCCTTCAGTATGTGCTGCCTGCCGCCACAGTGGCACAGTGGCACAGGGGAGGTAACACGGTGGTCTAAGAAAGTACTCTATCTAGACTGCTTCTAAGGGCAAGCGCAAGAACACACTGTTCTTTGCACAAAGAAATAAGCATCCAATTTGAAATAACTTCTTTGATTCTTCCCCTCCTTTCTTGCCCCATAACATCTACTGTTAGAGTGATTGGATGAAGACTTCAAATGATGGCTTCTAACCTTCACAGAGAGAAGCAAGGTGTCACCCCAAATCCGAAATTCAGATATAGAAAGGGGAATAACTAGTCCAACCTCATTCTCCTACCTTTGCTTCTTCTGGGTTCAGGCAGCACCCCTTTCTCTCTCTCTCTCTCTCTCTCTCTCTCTCTCTCTCTCTCTCTCTCTCTCTC